>JAOANR010000003.1:54346512-54766127 GCA_030278955.1 Hygrophila difformis
ATTTATTTATTTATTTTTCGGGAGCAAAATTACTTATTATTTCTACCTCTTTATGGTTTTGGTTATGCTTTATTTTTTTTCAATTTTGTTTAATACTATATCTTTGCAATGTTAAATCCAGAAATGGTTGAGTTATGTGTGAGTGTTTTACTTCCATTGTATCATGCATGAACATGCTATTAACTATCAAATTCTTGTTCAAAATTGATCTAAAATAGATATTTCCAATTCTAACTGTCACCAGTTTAGTGAGATAATAAACCAGTATTACTTTTTGAAAATATAAATACTAACAATTTCATAGAATCTTACGATCCTGATTCGATCATACGATCTCGATCTTGCAAAGACAAAAACGATCCTATATAGGATCCCGATCTTAACAACATTGATTCAAACGGAGCCTTAAATTTACTGAAATTTACTAATGTATTAGTTTTTTTTCCCAAAAAAAAAAAAGAAAAAAGAAAAGAAAGGAGGGGAGCCTTAAATTTACTCATGAAGGAGGAGGTCAATGGTTTGCAATTTCTTAACCCTGCATGGAGTATTAAAAATTGTTTTGTACTATTTTGTTAATAGTGGTTATTTTTTTTTATTTGTGATAAGTACTATTTGTTACTCAATTAATTAAATATAAATAAAATGACAACCATATAGCTAGATAAGTTAACTACTTCGAATTTTTTAATCTCATTATTTTAAAATCAAGGATTTAAATTATCACTGATTTATTATATTTCTTTTCAGTTTTTTTTTTTTTAAAAAATACTGATGTATATATATTTATATAGCAACTATTTTTTTTTTTTATAATATAGTAATGACGGGAAAAGGATATAATGTTAATGACATGAAAACAAAGTCAATCATTATCCTGTACATATTAATAAAATAATTAAATGGCACAAAATGGGAGCAATTTGTTTTGGCAAACAAGATGGAGCAAATTGCCACAATTAAATCTTGATCCGGTTTTATAACTAGAGTGGATTCGAATCCATTGCCAGCCAGCGTTTTTCTTATGTTCATCGATGTGGGAAACTAATTGAATTAAATAAAAAGATAGAGACACGGAGACACCAGACATATGGGTTACAAATGTGTCAAGTGTCTGTAAATGTGTATGTATGGTGAGTTTATCATATACTACTTCGTAGGAGAGTTGCTCATACGATACGTTGCGTTTCATCAGCTTTTGTGCCGCAGTCTACAGCTCATCCTTCTCGTTTTTTGCCCCCGTCTCTCCTTCCTTCCACAATTTACGCGTGTAACCAATCTCCAATCTCTTCCTCATCTGCCCTTCCACATATATACGTCTCTCTTCGCCTCCCTTCCTTCTTCTTTTCGCCCTTTTCCAGCCTTTTCCTACCCCATATTGTTGTTGTTCATTTTTGCGTTTATTTTCGCTGCATTTCGTGCTTTTTTCACGATTTCCTGTTAACGGGACGAACCCGAATTTGGATATTTTGGTTTGGTTGTGTAATAAATTTTGTTAAAGACACGGTTTTTGTTTTTGTTTTGCGTACGAAAAAGGGGTTGAATTAGGGTTAAGAGGTAAAATATTTTGCATATAAAGAAAAAAAGGATCGGGGAATGAGGATGAGAGGTGAATTGCCGTACGGTGACGAGGAAGGGAGGGAAAATGAGGTCAGGTTGGACGGAGAGGATGAAGACGAGAAAACAATGGCGAGGAGGAGATATGCAGCGGCGGTCGGTGGGGGATTTTCGCCGCCGACGCCGATGAAAGTGGTGGTGGTAGGATATGCTCTTACGTCTAAGAAAGTTAAGAGCTTTTTGCAGCCCAAGCTAGAAGGCTTAGCTAGGTAATTTGATTCGATTTTTAAAAATTTTTGTTTTTACTGTTATTTGTTTCCGTTTCCCAAATCTTGGGGGAGAATCTGCCAACATGTGCCTTTTGGTGGGTAATTTTTGGATTTGTAAACGCACGTGCTTGTAGGTAATACTTGATGCGATTCCTTTTATGTGGAACGATTGAGGATGGTCTGATTTGTTTCTTTGATTTGTTGTTTTCCATCTGCTGCTTCTTTTCCTCTTGATGGTAATTTAGTATCAGCTGCAGCTCCAGGAAGCTTGGTGTTATTTGATATAATTGGGGGCTGGGAAATTTTTGTGAATTGAGTTCTCTTTGGATGTATGGCTTGTATTCAGCCATTAATTGAAGTCATTAAGGGAATAAATTGCGTACTTGCGTGGGATATTCAACATCTCCAGATCTGGAACTGAAGTCCTGTTCATGGATATCTAGAGGAATATGCTTCTCGGAACATTCTTGATTGGGACAAACTTGCACCAGGGATTTCCTTATCATAAAATTATTCGCTTTCACATTTACGAAAGTAGCAGTTCTTCTGTGATTCCTGTCACAGTCTTTCTGTTTTATAGGCTCGTAAGCTTTATATTTTGATTAGTTTTATAATAAAGATAAAACGTGTTTTAGTAATATTAAGGTATTGGGAAGTTTGCTTCATGCTATTTGAGTTACAGCAATAAAATTGTCTTGGTTATTTGTACTGTGAATTTTGATCTTTTCACAATCTATTCATAGTAGAATTTGTTTGGGTTTGAAAATGTGTATATTTACATTTGTATTTCCTTTAGTGGCACACCCATGATTGATTGTGGATATCTCTCCAATTATGTCTTTTTAGCACAAACCCAACACTATACCCTTAAAGATGAAAGACAATGTATGTAATTCATATTTCGGGGGCAGAATGAGGGACGACATTCTATGCATAGTACAGTGGTGATTTAATATTATGGTTGCAGCTTATGATTTTGATGTGAATTTACATTTCTAAGATGCTGAGCTCTCCATGTTATTAAATAACAATGTTCAAGCATGTGACCTTGTCCTTAGCTAACTCATTTCTGACGTACAATATGCAGGAACAAGGGAATATTGTTTGTTGCTATTGACCACACCAAACCACTTGCTGATCAAGGTCCTTTTGATGTTGTTTTGCACAAGGTTAGATTTCTTATTTATTTTACCTTTCTTCTCCATATTGATAGGTCTTATCTCTGCCATTTGGAATGCATGAAAGCTGATTTTATTTCCCCTTCTGTGCTGTTCACAGTTATCGGGGAAAGAATGGCAGCGAATACTTGAGGTTGGTATCACCATTCTGCCTCTACATTTTTATGCTAAATATTCTCCAACTACTTGGGAGTTTATGTTTAGAAGGACATGGTTGTTTAAGGCTGTCAGACAATAACATCTATGACATTGGCTGGATGTTCATTGATGGTGACTGGAGGGCTCCCAGCAGTCATGCTGTGAAATTATTGTGATGTGTTTGCTGAGGCCTTTTCTCTTTGCTTCTTGAATCATGACACTGCAAATGATACGGCCTACGGGGTATAGGATGTTATCGTTGCACTTATTGATTTGCTGAAGTTCAGTTTATCTATTTGTCAAGGATCTCTGTTTTGTCTTGTTTTTCCTGTTAGCTACACATTCTGTTTGGGTGCGTTTTTATCTTCTCTTTAATATAGTTCATTTGTTGTGGTAAAGAACCTGTTCGCAGAACCTATTACCTTGTGTGTGTTGCTATAAGTTCATGGGCTTATTAGTTCTCTTAGGTTGATCTTTTTAGCTGGAGGAATAGAGATTGATCTTCTCTTCCAGACAAAAAGGAAAAGCATTACTACGTTGGGGGCTTTGGAAATGTGTAGAACTTAGGTTTTCATATTAAAGTAAGAGTTCACGAACATCTGTCATAGGCAAAGTGTGACTGAAATTGGTTGTAGGCTTTCTTCCCTTATTTGTTTCTCTGGTCTCTTAAGTTCAAATTAATTAAAACTATTGTGGGTTAAGCAACCATTTTTGCTAATGCTCCTGGAAATCACATTCAATGAAATCACCTTTTGCTTAATTTTCCGGCAGCAGATAATACAATGATTAGCTATGTGAATAACTAGTCATAAGTCTTACCAAGCATTTCTTGAATAGCAATGCAGTTTGTGTTTCACATATCATCAGCTTTCAGATGATTCCCTTATTGAAAAGTCGAGTAGTTATCAATGTACAGTGCTGCATTAATCCTTTAACCATGTTGTTAACATTTTTGTACATGTGTAGGGTTTGGTCTAGGTAGCTACATTTGATTTTGTGGGGACTTAACATAATTTAGCCAAAATTGCATCTTCGATAATATTTGGTGTCATTCTTGCTTTTTGGATGTTTGTAGACTGTAGTGTTTAGTTTTATATTGAATTTGCTTATTTAAGTTTTAAATTGTTCGGCATGTGAATAGAGCTAGATGTCTCTGTGTAGTGAATTTTGCATAATCTTATAGCTATACGAAAAATCTTGATGATCTCTGATCATTTATTTTTCCACCTCTTTTAAAGGATTATAGGACAACACATCCAAATGTTACTGTTCTTGATCCTCCTGATGCCATAAAGCACCTGCACAACCGTCAGTCCATGCTTCAGGCCGTTGCGGATATGAATCTTTCCGACATTTGTGGTACTTGCCTTTGATTTCTATTGTTTTCTTTCGTGCACTCTGTTTTCTTGGTTAAAATGGAAATATGTGCTTATATTCAACAATCAATATGGTGTGTTTATTTGAATATCCGTGGTAAATGTATTGAGTTCACATGTTCCCTTTGTTTTTCAGGAAATGTTAGTGTGCCCAAGCAATTGGTTATCAAGAAAGATGCCTCATCCATACCCGATGCAGTGAATGAGGCTGGGCTGATACTCCCTATTGGTATGTCTGCGGAAACTCCACATTTCTCTTTTTCATATGGATTGATAATTCTCACTCAGTATGAAACTGTGTAATTTATACATTTCCAGTTGCGAAGCCATTGGTTTCAAAGTCACATGAACTGTCTCTTGCCTATGATGGATTGTCCCTCAAGAAGCTTGAACCTCCACTTGTTCTTCAGGAATTCATTAATCACGGTATGTGCTCGTAGTTCATTTTATCTTTTAGTACTATCCAACTGTCTCTGGAGAAGCGCACCTAAGGCCCTTTATCCTTATTATAGGGGGTGTACTCTTCAAAGTGTATATTGTTGGGGAAACAGTCAAGGTGGTCAGGCGATTCTCCTTGCCTGATGTTAGCGAGGTTGAACTATCAAAGAGTGCTGGAGTTTATCACTTTCCAAGAGTATCTTGCGCCGCTGCATCTGCTGATGAAGCAGACTTGGATCCTTGTGTTGGTGGTGAGTTTCTTCTATTTGGGTTTACCTGTTAGTTTTCTTTGTTGAATTTATTGACATTATTTACTTTTTTATTTGTTTTTGTACAGAGCTCCCTCCAAGACCTTTACTCGAGAGATTGGCTAAGGGCTTACGCCAACGGCTGGTACTCCCATTTCCTCTTTCATGTGAATGTATTTAAGTACAAAACAGCAGTTGCTTTTGTTTCTCGACTTGTTTGGTTTGGTCTTTTCTACCATGAAAATTGAAAATTTTGTACCATCACTTTGCAGGGTCTCAGGCTGTTCAACTTGGACATCATTCGTGAACATGGAACTCGAGACAACTACTATGTCATAGACATTAACTACTTTCCAGGTTTTGCACCATACCCCATTTGTTTTACTGAAATGACAGATGCAAATAACACCCAGCAAAAAAAATATAACAAAGTATAACAGTTACAGTATGGCAGCCATCTTGTTTTTTTTTGGGTGGAGCCGAAGCCGGAAAGCAGTCATCTTGTTTTGAGCAACATTATGGCTGCGTTTGGGAGAAAAATCACAGCGTTTAGCGTTTACCTTTCAAAATACATAGTAAAAATTGTTTGAAAAACCTATCAACATTAATTTTAGTAACACTAAATTTTATAATCTCTAAATGCTCCTCTGCCTAGCTTTTAAGCTTTTCAAACTCAACCTTTAAACTCTAATTTTAAGCTCTTAACATCAAATACCATCACTCAAAACTATCTCGATTTAAAACTAATTTTCACCAATATTTGAACTTTAAACTCAGTAGTATTTTCCAAACATAGCCTATTTCTGAAATGTGATTCAAAATATGACATTGATAAAATGCTGACTTGCTATTCACTCCATATCGCAATATGCAGGATATGGAAAATTGCCGGAATACGAGCATGTCTTTACAGATTTCCTTTTAAACCTTGTGCAAAGAAAATAGGAAGTTGAAATCCTATCAAGTGACCTGGTGGAGGATGATGTCGATGGAGGTTTCGCTGTACAAGGCATTTTTGTTAATACAGAACAAAAGTATCCAGCCGGGGAGAATACAGCGCATCATGTTGCTGCTTGGTGACGATATGCTTAATGGCAATGAAGAACAGTAACATCCTGTTCCTCCATTCGCATGCAGTTTCATCTTTGGAGGCGGATCGAATCCACACTGGGGTGAAGGGCTTCTTTTACTTGTGACTCAATTTTCGTTTATTTGTTTTTTAATTGTAGTTTTCTTTTCTTTTGTTTGATTTTGTGATGGAATGCACTTTCACATGTATGGGCGTCGTATTCATCACAACTGATGCTGCAATGGTTAGACCATTGCAAGGTACATTCTGTTCTAATGACTTCCTAACTTTCTTTGTAAATCCTGTCGAAGGCTGTGTGTAAAATCTCTTTTGATTCTAGTTTTCTGGCAGAAGATTTCGTGGTTTGTTAATTGGGTTTTGGACATTTATAGTCGTATTTGTTAATTAGGGTGGATCCGAGACTACGTTCTTTAGCACGAGATTTTGAGTCTCGCGTGCCTACCAGTTCACCGTGTTCCCATCGTTGTTTTATTATATAAGTAGTATTTGTCGAGCTACGTTGGCTCATATTTCATGATTGTCTTCTACGGAATTTTTATTCATTTCATACTATTCACTGTTTAACTTTCATTTAAATTTTAATCATAGTTATAGAAAAAAAATATAGTGAAGTGAGATATTATTAGATTCGACTAAACTTGTAGTTTTAGATTATTTTCTTCAATTAATACTTTGTTGATGTTTTATTTTTGGAAAAGTTGCATCCCCATCTTTTAGTGTTTGTACTGCACGCAACTTATGGAAGCTTTTGGGAGCTTTGAATAGCTTTAGATTTTATATCAAAGCAATAACTTTGTTATGCACAGTAGCTTCAGGACGTTTGGTTCGGAGAATCTAAGATTCTCACTGGGAATCTTGGATATGAAATCACAGGGGAAGGTTTGTGTGCTGACAACATGAGATGCTGTCAATCTAAAGTGATGTTTGGCTGCCAAAAATGATGTCAATTTTACCCAGTGATGTTCCTGTTTGCAAAAGTGATGGATACATAAATTTAATTGAATTAATAATTTACAATAGTCATCATTTTACACAACTTAACAACACCTCTACAGGTGCTGGCAAATGATATGACAATACAATAACTTTATTGGGAAATCACATATTCCCATGTTTAGTTCGGTGAATATTTTACATGGGAATGTGACATTCCCACTAACGTGTGAATATTAGGTGTTTTGAGTGGGAATAAAGGCCAAGTAATCTTCGATTATCGGTCATCTTTTAATCTCTTTTATATTAAATTATCTTTTATATCCTCAATTTTCATATTAATTTTATTTTATAAATTTAGATACTTTTATTCTAAAAAAATACATATATAAATTATTTATAAAAATCAACTAAATTTTAAACATATTTTCATAAATATTTTCCATATTTGCTTACAATTTATTTATATTTATAGGTATAAAATAAAAATAATAAGAATTTAGATAAATTAAACTACTAATTATGAATTTAACATTTATTTTAAAAATAAATATGTTTAAATATTTTGTATTTCGTAGAAAAATGACATATTTATAATATTTGTTCAATTGAAATTCAAGGATATTATAATAAATTAATTTTAACTAGAAATCTAAAATTCCCAATCTAACCAAGCAATAACTTCAAAACATCAAAAAATAAAATTTCCAGCAATCTCATATTCCCAGCAATCTTACATTCCCAACAATCATATTCACATTGGTAATCTAAGATCCCACGAACCAAACGCCTCGTTAAAGGTTTTAGTTGTGAATTGTAACTTCAAGAAGCTCAACAATCAGAAGTTAGTGAGAGCTTTTGAAAGTTACTTTCCAATTTAATTAAGTTTTCTTTTTAAATTATAATTTATAACAGCTACAACTACTCCACCGAACACTTGTGCAAAAACTTATAGTTATAACTTCCTACAAGTGCAGCTTGTAGCTACAGCTCAAAGTGCGAAACGAACCCTTACGGTGCGTTTGGTTGGAGGGATCTTAGATTACCAGTGGGAATGTGATTGCTGGGAATGTAAGACTACTGGGAATATGAGATTGCTGGGAATCTTATTTTTTGATGTTTTAAGATTATTGCGTTTGGTTAGATTGTGAATCTCAGGTTTCCAGTTCTAATTAATTTACCGTAATGTCCCTGAATTTCAATTGAACGAATGTTATAAATATATCATTTTGCTACACAATAAAAATATTTAAACCGATTTATTTTTTAAAATTTTAAAAATTCTTTATCGGTAATTTATTGTATGATAATTACTTATTTAATGTCTCAAAATCCTTATTATCTTTGTTTTATATATAGAAGAAAAGTAAATTTTAAGAAAAAATATGAAAATATATTAAAATATGAGAATATATATTAAAGAATATGTTTAAATAATTTAAAATTTTTCAATTGATTTTTTAAAATTAAATTTCATATATTTATCATTTTTTAAATACAAATATCTAAATTTATAAAATAAAATAAGTATAAAAAGTGATGGTATAACTAGTATGAAAGTAGGTAAAGTGGAGGTGGTAATATAAGATTACCTGCCCTGCAGGTGGGAATCACATTCCCACCTAAAACACCCAACATTCCCACATGAAACATGCCCCGAACCAAACATGGGCATGTTTCATTCCCTTCCCAAAATTCCCAGTGGGAATCTCAGATCCTCGAACCAAACACCCCGTTAGTTTATTTAAACAATTTGTTTCTAATCAACATTTTATTTCCGACAAATACTTTAGAATTGCGTTATTTAGAATAGAAGTTTACTATATTTATTTTTGTTGGCGAGATTATTAATCAGAGAAAAAGTGGTGGAACCCATACCATAAAAATTCCTCATCCCATGCTATATTTATTTTAATTATATTTCAATTCAAATCAGTTTTTTTTTCCAATTAATCATTGTCACAAAAATGTTGACCATCAAAATTAAAAAATGTATGTATATTTAAATTAATTAACCTCTAATAAAATATCATAAAAACAACTCAACTTGAAGTAGTTTTACCAAAAAATAATACTAATTATTTTGGATAAAAATAGCTATGTAACCTTTCTCTAAATAAAGTTTGAAAATAATCTAGAAAAGAGAACTCAAATAGCAATTTGATCCTATATACACAGGCTATTTAGGGAAAAAAGGAAAATAGCAATTTTAAACAAATTATATAACTTAACTCGCAAGGATTCAAAATTATTTTCTTCAAACATATATTTATATATCAATTTATTATAATAGAAATAATTTAATATACTAAACTCCATCCTTTTTATTCCCTCATATCATAGACTAGCTTTATCATCTTTTAATATGCGTAGCACTTTTATGTTATATGCAGTTCAAAATATATTTTTAACCATCAATAACTTAAATTGTATTTCCTCCATTTTTTAATATGTTTACCATTTGCGTAGTTAATACTGTTTATTAAGTAAGTTTGATTCAACTTTTTAGTACAATTATATATTATAAAACATAATTAAGTGAGATATTGTTGGATTCTTCTACTTGCGTAGTTTATTATTATTATTATTATTATTATTATTATTATTATTATTATTATTATTATTATTATTATTATTATTACTACTACTACTGTCGTCCCATTTATAATGCGTTATTACTCTTGGACACGAAAATTTTGGTAGAGTTGATTTGTGCATATATGATGGGGTCCACATAATTGTTCTAATAAAAATTTTTCTATTTACAGAAATAAGACATTTATAATGAGATATTAAAAAATAGTAAGTATTAATACATTTTAGTTGGCACAGAGGTGCATATGTTTATAATAGAATTAAGTAAATTTTTTTTGTTGTTGTAAACATTGACACTTATGTGTTGGCAAACGTGTGTGTGAGCTTAAACCACACAAATTATAAAGATGATAAACAAGAGAAATAAAGAACTGGATGGAAATTGATCCCCAATCATAAAGTTGGAAGTCAGGGGACATAATCACTGATAGTGGCGGTACTGGGGGTGGGGGGGGGGGGGGGGTGGGCGCCCCCTTCCGAGTTCAAAATTTACATATTAATTTTTATGTAGTTATGTTTCTTTTAACTACACTAGAAATTCTTTTTATATAATTTCGCCTCTCCAAACTCAAACCTTGACATTAATAATTTGTAGTCGTGTAAATTTTAATTATAGTAGAAATCATTTTTCGGTCACTTATGGGAAGAAGAGGAAAAAGAATATAACGTGTTTCTTTGTGAGTAAGTTTGATTCTCTATTTTATCAATTTTTTTGAATATGTGGTATATGAAATATAGTGCTCTTGTCTATAAATCTGTTTCTCGGTGACTTTGTCCAACTATCCGCCATTAACAAACTTTAATATCTCTATAGATAAAAGTAATAACAATCCTCACACACAGTTTCCATCCCAAATTTTCCCCCCTCCCATTCCAATATTTTATTATTTGCTCTCACACACACCAAATTTCCCTCCCAAGAATTAAGTAAATGGAAATGACATGGAAAATAAACCCCACAAAGCATTCACTTCATTTCCCCCTATATATAGGCATATTTCCCTTGAAATTCCGTCCTGCTTGTGTGCTCCTTTTTACTCAGGTTCCGCCATGTTACATTTTCTTTCGTCATTTGTCCATTGTAGTCGTATATCACAATAGCGATCTAATTGTTTTATTGTCGTGCATGCTTTGCAGGTGTGTTTGCAGATTTGTTGTTTGGACGGGTATTTTCGTCTATCCTGCTTTCCATAGTCCGTGTGCATATGTTTATTAGTTTGTTCATTTATATGTCTGTGCTTTAACCATTTACAGTATTGCCATGTTGCCGGAATCTGATCCCTGGCAGTCGGAAATGAAACACTACGCCACCGTTTTCTTCCCAAAAGGAGCCAAGGCTGCAGAGTTCAGACAGTTTCTCTTCAGCATTCGGAGTGAACGAGGATTGACTTGGACAGCCTCGGATTTGGAAGTCATTGATGCTGCTTTGTTTTTTCTTAAGCGTGTTGACTCTGAGATATATGTGTACTTGGCCGCAAGCGAGATGTCTTTTGAGATGAAGGGTGTCCTGCAACGGATGAAATACGTGAGTAAACGATGGAGTGAAGCTTCTTCGGTGGACGCTACCATGCTGCCTGTACCAGCTGCAGTATTTGATTCTATTGTTTCACAAATCGAGTTTTTGCGTAACTATGATTACGACGCTTATTTTAGACAAGCTACTCCTCTGTGTCCGAATTTGAGATTCTTTGGTTTGATACAATTAGGATTCGACTTATATGTCTGTCGAATAAGTATTCTGTAGATTGATGAATAATACTATTCTTTGGTTCGATACAATTGGTTCAAATGCACTTGGCTTTGTAACATTATACTTTCGAGTTTAAGTGTATGAAAAAGATTTTAGTATTACAGAAACAAATGATTTGTAGAAACATGTTGCAACTCGAATTTGCAATATATTTGTATTGAGTATACCTTAGTACTACTGAAACAAAATGATTTGGTTTTTTGTAATCTCAAATGAGTCGCGAACAAACCCACCTACCCCCTAATTTCATACTTCTACTTTATAATCGTATATGAAAATAATACACATAATAACACCGCTCATATTAACATGACATGACAAAGAACTAATTGATTTGGTTTTCTGTAATCTCAAATGAGTCGCGAACAAAGCCATTTTCCCCCCCAATTTCATACTTCTACTTTATAATCGTATGAAAATAATACACATAAAATAACACTGCTCACATTAACTTGACATGACAAGCCCTACTAGATTATCTTATTCGTATTTTATTCGCTTCCGGACATTATTAATCATTTTACCGCAACGATTTTTTAATGAGCAACCCTTATTATTACAGAAACACGTATTAGTCAAATTAACAAAAAAATAAATTGTCGTACTCAATACCCTAAATAGATTGTTCGTTTGTTATTTAACAATAAACGTCCGATCTCAAACCGACTATATGTACGATGCTTATTTTAGACAAGCTACTCCTCTGTTGTCCGAATTTGAGATTCTTTAGTTTGATACATAATCTCGCCCTTTAATTGAACCGGTGCGGTTACCTCGCAAATAATAACACGTATTAGTCCGTATCACATTAAATATATGAGTATTTAACTATTGATATATCTTATTTTCATTGTCCTACTTTGAATTTAAATTCAAACGATTGGCGCCCTAATACGGATCGATGAAATAAATTTGGTGGTTTGTGATGATTATGACTTTGCAATAATGAATTGCTTCTATGCATTTCGATTGTAGTGCTTGCTACAGGTCGTGTTAATCAATTATCTGTCGTGGTAATCAATTCTCAGTAATAATGACTACGTCGCTACACATAGGTATTGTGGTTCTCATTTGAAGTAATCTCTTTCCCAAATCTTTTATCCGCCTTATTGTTCTTTATTATTATTTTTTATTTTATAGTAATACTTCTATTGGTGTTGGATTATGCGACTGTTGCATGCGTTATGGGTATCTACAAAAGTCGTGTTTTAATTATTAGGGGTTTCGTATAGATTTAATTATTCCCATAATTAGGCAACTACTATCCAATGACCAATACGCATTTAAGCCTACACCACTACCGAGCACGCAACCCGAATTTGTCTTTTTGTAAATTATTCTCTTAAATCCGATACTTTATGTGTGTTCGAATCCTTCTAAATTCAGTTGATTTGGAACCTCTAAATTTTTTGATGAATTACGAAATCGAAATCTTAATTTTTGTTTTAGATCCTTTAAATTGCTAAATGTATTTATGTTCGGTTGTAACATTATGAGTTGTATTCCATTTTTCTTTACTTTGCCATATTGTAAAATTCAAAAATTATTTCTAATTTGCCTAAGGGTAAACTTTATTTTATATTGTACTATATGTATATAAGCATCGTTCCAAAAGAATCTCAAATGAATTCCCAAGAAGAAGGAATCATTTAATGTATTACGAATATTTTATTATTTTTTTTTGTCAAACTTCTGCCTTATGGTGTTTTTCAAAAACAGGCAAAAAGTGGTTCATATGGACTTAATCATTATAATTATAGTCGTCTACTAACCAATGACCAATACGCATTTAACCCTACACCACAATCGAGCATGCACCTCGAAATTTCGTTTTAGTAAATTGTTTTTCAAATTCAACTTCAAATTCGCTTAAATTTGATAGTGTACATTTTAAGATTGCAAGTTACGTCGTATATATGTTGGAGTATTAATTGTATGATGCAAATCTTGACCGTCGACCATCGTCCCCAAATGACATCCGAGATTTTTAATGCATAAAGTGGTTGTGGTTTGGTATTTTCGATGAAGCGCCTTTACGTATTCTAATCGCGTTTTAATATCTCTGTACAAAATTATTACATTCTCCAGCTTTATACTCGAACTTCGAAAACTGTATTCTTTCAAAGATGCCTTAAAACCATAATATGAAACACCCTTCACACGTATACAGTTCCACTTAAAATACCCTACTTCTTAAACCTATTTCTATTTTTGCCCTAATTAATAAATTCTTATAGCCTATGTCTTATGTATGTTGGAACCACTTAATTCTATACTTAAGTTTAACTGAAGAGGCTACTATTCGAAACCTGTGGTTTGTATCACGAAAATGAAAACGAAACCCAATATGCAGTGCAACTGAAGTTGAATTTTGAACCCTATGTTTTTAAAATTAATTTCGATTAGAAACTCTACCTTTTATAAAGAACTGTAAAATCGAAACCCTCATGTTTTAATGAGATTAATCAACCATTGTTACACGTCCAAAATGTAATTTCTATAAAGTAGTTATGTTCGGTTATGACATTATGATCCATACTCCAAAGGTTAATCGTCTTAGTATATTGTATCATATTATACATGCAAGTCTAATTAAAAAAATATATTCGACGATCTTACGTTTTTTTCTATTCCACCTGATTAAGGTCATCAAAATTGAAAGCCTAATTTTTTATAAAATTGATATTGAATTTGAAATGTAATATTTTTAGTATCATTGTCGAGTATTTTAGATATATATGTATATATATTTAATTTCGAAAAGCGTTATTCCACAAAGTGGCGGACGAATGACTTCCCCAAGAAAACACAATCAACCATAAACGTATGCAACATAAACAACCTTATTTGTTAAATCCTGCTCTTTATGTGTGTTCGAAACCATTATAATCAAATTGAACTCAATATCCTAAATACAGGTTAGGAATTTAAATTCGAATTCTTCCAATTTTTTCAAAACTCTAATTATTTAGTGAGATCAATCAACCAATCATCCTTTTTCCATATTACACGTCAAGAATTTAATTGTGATAATGTAGTTATGTTCGGTTACGATGTTCCAATCGAAATCGAAAATATTTAAATATACGTGAGTCCAAAATAGTTATTTTTCATATAGGTCTTAATCGAAACCCTACCTTGTTTTATAAGATGTTGATTTCGGAATCCTATGTTTCTATAATGAAGTTTGTTTAGAACCTCTAAATTTCTATAATGTACTTATGTTCGGTTATGACATTGTCATCAGTGTTCTATTATTCTCTATTTTGCCAAATTATAGACGAAAAAAATTATTTGTACTACTTTGCCTAATGGTAAACGTCATAGTATATTGTACCATAATACACATACTGCTCTAATGATTTCAATGTATGTCGATGATCTTATGTTTTTTTATTATACTGAAGAAGTATATCAAAACCACCCATGTCCTAATGAGTCTAAAATTGAAACCCCAATTTTTTGTAATCAAATATCAAGTCGTATATATATATATATATATATATACATATATATAATAAATCTATGTGAATTCAAATTGATTAATTTTACATAGGGTTAAATCGAAACCCTAATTTTAAGTGTCATGGCGATTTTGAACACCTATTTTTTTTAATAATCATTGTCATGTCGTATGTATATTTTTATATATCTATATATACATTGCAGTATTAAAAGCATTCTGATAATGACCAAAATTGTCCATTATTTCCAATCCATTTCCGTGTCTGAGACGGACATTTTGATCGTATTCCCATCTTATTTCAGTAAGAAAGCAGTTGAATTCGACAGATTAATGCAAGTTTGTAAGAAAAAGAGCTGGTAATGAAAGACACAAAAATATGCAATTTTAATTGTATTTGTGTTAGAGAAATCCAAAGACATGAAAAAAGGAAAAAGAAAAGAAAAAGGAATGAAAAGATGGGCAAAAGAATAAAATAGCCCACAAAAATAAAAAAGATGGGAAAAAGAATAAAAATCCCACAATCTGAAATTTTGGTTAAGTGTTGAAGACCAATTCGGTCTATACGCAATTCGGCCTAAACCGAATTGCTCATTAGACCGAACTGTTGAAGAGAAGTGTTGAAGAAGAGAAGAGCAACCAATTTGGTCTGTGGCAATTCGGTCTAAACCGAATTGACCCCTAGACCGAATTGCACTATGAAAAGAAGAAGACCCTGAGCAGAACAGAAAAGAAGGGGTTCGATCTATGCAATTCGGTCTAGGCCGAATTGATTGCATAGATCGAATTGCCTCAAAGCAAGGAAGCCAAGCAGGAGCCATCATCAGTTCGACAAGGCCAATTCGGTCTACCCATAGACCGAATTGATAAAAGAGGATCACATTCCATGCTCAAGATCAAGAAGAAAGACCTCATTTCACCAATGCGGTCTAAACCGAACTGCTTGAGGAGACCGAATCACATTCAAAATTGCAGCTTTGAGCACGTGAGAAATGCATGGCACTGTGGATGGGCCCTGATGGGCCTAGGGTTCCGAGAGGAAGTATAAAAGCTGACCTTCCTCAACACAAGAAATATACTGGATTACACTTGGACACTTTGCTGGGAGACAAAAAGAAGGAGCAGAAGGTTCTCTCCACCCCTTAAGGGTTAGGTAGGTAGTTTAGTTTAGTTAGTTTATTTTTCAAGCTTGTAGTGTAGTTTTAATGCTTTTGATCTTAGTTTATTTTTATAGAAGCTTGTTACTACCTTTAGTGTAGCCATTACCATAAACTTTAAATGCTTTGTAGTTAGAATGAACCCTACCTTCAAGTTAATGATGGTTTTAGGGTTGTTTATTTGCTTTCAAGTGTCAATACAAGAAGAAATCCAGAAATGGGTTTTTATTTCAAGTGTTTGGCATTCATTTAATGCTTTCCTTAGCAATAAATATTAGAATGTTTATTTGTTTCAACTAGGTTACATTTATTATGTCTTAGTTGACTTACATTCTCAATAAATGCATGTTTAGTGGGTTTTTGGCTTGTTCTTATACCTTAGTGCTTCAAATGAGTGTTCTTAGGTTTTAGATGATTTTAGGGTTGTTAGAATTTATTTTCAATATCTTTTGCTGCTGTCTTCCTTCTCTTTATTTAGTTTAGTGTTGCCTTAGATAATGTAAGTGTTCTTGCCTTTATGCATGCAGTTCTTATTTTCTTAGTATGTTAGGTTCTTTAACCTTTGATGTCTTGTTTGTAGAAATAGGGTTTAATTCATGCCAAATGCCTGCTAGACACGTATCCTAGTATGCCTAATTTCCTTAAATTGCTCTTTAGTGTGGCTGTGAGGTGACATTGATGTGAAATGAAGGATTAGGTAATTCTCATCCATCATAGACCACACAGTGTAAACCGAACTTGTATTGTGAGCACAAAAATATCTCTTATGTGAGAAAAGACATGCAATTCGATTTGAGGCAGTTCGGTCTAAACCGAATTGCCCATGAGAATGGAATTGCATGGCAAAAATACTTGTTGAATGCCTTATTTGAAAATCTATATGCAATTCGGTCTAGGTGATTCGGTCTAAACCAAATTGCCCATGAGACCGAATTACATAGCAAAAATCACTCTCATGTGGTGTACAAGCAATTCGGTCTGTGCGAATTCGGTTTAGACCGAATTCCTCCCATAGATCGAATTGACCTTGTACACCATATTGTATGCATTCCATCTCTTCATGCCTTAGTTTATTTTATGTCTCTTACCAATTCGAATTGCCAATTCGGTCTAGACCGAATTCAATTGGCAATTCGAATTACCATCATTTTGGGGTAAATGCCTTAGCCAAATTTGAGTAAAGGAATGACTTTATCAATCCGAATTGTCCAATTCGGTTTAGACCGAATTGCTTTGACAATTCGAATTAGAGGATGCTTCATGACTTTACAAGGATTAACTGGGTACGGTATTACTTCATGCCTCATGCATCCTCAATTCGGTCTAATTTGCATTTTGCCCAATAGACCGAATTGCTTTCTTCCTTCTATTTTAAAACCTCAAAAAATATTTTATCTTCCTGAGTTGTGTAAGTTGCATGGGTGCATTGGGCTTAGGCCCATCACATCTAATTTTATCCATTACACATCTCGACCCATTAGTGTCTAAACTATTGTGTGATTAACACTCAGTACTCACACAGTAACAAAAAGATTCCCTTACTTTATTTTCGGTCTTCTCCGTGTTGTGTGAAACAACTAGTAAGGAATATGTCAGACTAATGTTGGCGGGTATTCCCACACGGATAAACTAGCTCGTGGTCTGAATATTAATTATTAGTTGTCATTTTGCATGGTCCGGATAGTGGTCGGTGGAAGCCTTGGCGGTTCGTCCATCCGGGATTATAATAGCTGCTCAGCTGACTCCTATCCGGATACAGTTTCCTTTTCTTTATCTTAATTTCAAACCTGAATTTTGAGCTGTAATATTATCCAATAGTGTCGATCAACACTTTTTGAATAATACTACAGTGAGAAAATATGTAGGTTTTTCTCTCGTTTCACAGCTAGTAGGAGTCTTGACGATAGCGATCACTGTCGTATAAGGTCTTCTGCTGGCTGAAATCATCTCACCTTAATGATTAGGGAACTGGACCACAGATAACTGCAATCCAATTAACCCTAATTATTTTGTCATCTCTTTAGCCGAAACTCATCTTATCTCCGGCTAACCCATCTGTGTGTATCAAATTCTGTCTAACCCCACCATATATTTTGGGGTATTTTATTTTACTTCTCATATACATGTATGCATGATATTATTATGTAGATATTGTGGTCTATAAAATTTTGGAGATCCTTCTCATTGGGCACAGAAGTCTCGATTAAAATCAGATGTTGCATAATAAATTTCCACAAAAATCACTTTATAAAATCCGGATCTGAGTAAGGGATAAATTCGACAGTTATGACTAACTCATAATCTACTGGGGGTTGATTTTGAGAACTTAGATGCAGAGTCAGCGATTAGGTCTCATCTAGACTGAAAGGATCTGTGTTTTAATTGAGAGTTTAGTACCTGTTTAGGGAATGATTTTCAAATATCTATTTGTTTCTCAAAATTACTGTGTGTTGGAAACCTTTTATTAAGTATTGCATCGAATCACTGTCCACTTGGATTCGGATAAGATGTGATAAATAATATGAGAGGAACAACATATAGGCCTTGGTTAATTTCTAAGGTAGGGTTGAGTATTCTTTCAACTACTATGTTCTCCCGTCAAAGCCTAGGATTGAGTCTCGAGTGAGTACATTCGGAATAGATCTTCATAGGTCTGTTCCACTCATGTTTGTATCTCATAACTAACCGGATGTTATGAGCCCTGTGGCTTACCGATATTTGGGAAGTTCTAAATCTGCATCTGGTCACCAAGACCAGGGGCTCTTTTATACTAACGGAATGAGATGATTTTTAAGACTTCCGAGTGATAGGTTTTTAAGTGCTTTCTTTACCGCTTTCTTTACCGCTTTCTTTAAAACGCTTTCATAGAGGTCACTCGGAAGAATTAGAGGTTGGCCGCCGGTTGTAAGGTTTAAGAGTTATGGATTAGTTCGGGATTAGATTTGGACTTTGGGTGTGACAAGAGGGATGATACGAGTACTTGGCACGTCAACTAATGATGTGTTAGGTGTTGCTTATCCACCATAGAGAGATAACATACCTCGGCAGGGGCAGTTATTAATCTGTGGTATCTTAGAGGTTGAGGTCTTAAGGCATGTAAATTCTGACTGTAAGTACCTATCTGTTAAAGGGAACATAGTCTAGAAAGCATGAGAGTTAGCTAACTGATGAATTATCCCAAGCGAAGATCTGTGTATCAAAATGGAAGTTTAATTGTGTCTCATCTGAATCTTGTCCAATCTTTATTATTTCCTTCCTGTCCCTTCTGTCACATTTTAAATCTGCTTTCGTAGAATAATTTCACTTGCTTTCTTAGCATAATTCTTATTGCTTTCTTAGAATAGATTTAATATGCTTTGTAGAACAATTTTACTGCTTTCATAATCTAGTTTAAATTATTGTCAAGTAGTTGTTAGAAACCATTGCAAAACCTGAAACGAGTAACCGAGTGGAAAATCTTAGTAAACGACGTGGGCCCTGCTTCTATCGCACATCCTCCAGTGAACGATCCGGTCTTACTATAAATTACTGCAATTTTTGACACCTTGCGCTTTCGGGGGCACAGTTTCTTAACACGAGTAATAAAAACGTGACAACCTATAAATATATCCCTAGTCCCAACTCCATCTTCATAAATTGGTTTCATTAAATAAAATTGAAAACCGGGATTATTATTTTTCAGAAAATACTCATATAGTGGGAACTTGTCAAAAGTTTCATGGCAAGGATCTTCATGGCAGGAAATTGTCAAAAATTTCATGCCGGGGAGTTCCACAGCGCCGTTTGAAATCAAAGTTTCCCACATGAGTAATAAAAAGTGAAATATATCCTTAAACCCCTTTCCCATGAATCATAACTCTTTTAATTTAATAAATTCAAACTTGATATATTTTATAAAATACTCGTGTAGGAAATTGTCAAAAGTTTCACATTCTGCCAACCAAAAAGTGGCAGACGAATGAATATTCCAAGAAAAAGTAATCATTCAAACAATATTTTTTTATTTATTATTAAACGACTTTTAGTTGAGTGTTGATTCCTATAAATTTCAGTCCATTCCATTTTTCATTTATCGCATTGCATAAACAAGTCATAGTATTACCTGATAGTTTCAATGGACAAACCTGTCATGTTCGAAGGACTTACACCATTGAGTACGAAAGTTGTTGTCAGGGCTAGGTGTCTACGTTGTTATGGAGTAACTATGTTCCAATCTGATATGCTTAATTCCTTTGAAGCTATTTTTCACGATGCAGAGGTATATTTAATGTAAATATTTTGTGTCTTCCTACGTCATTATATTAATTTTTATGTGTTCTTATGAATGGTACCTGATTCCACATTTCTCCTGGGAGAAACGTTGCAAAAAAGTTCCACACAATAATCCGAGAGGGTGGCATTTACACTTTAATGCGTTTTGGTATTGTGGACAATAGAGACATGTTTAAGGTCACCAGTCACCCATTCAAAGGGATGTTCTACCCTAACAGTGTTGTATGTGTGCTTCTTGATGACGAATTCCCCGACAAGACGTTTGAATTTAAAGCTTTCCCTGAAATACTCACTCTGGATGGCGATGTATCTGACGTTGTTCCTTTCGGTAATGAATGGTTAAAACTTTATTAAACTTTTTATTGATATTTAAGTCGAATATATTATAAACCCTAATTTGCCTTATGCTGTAATAGACATTATTGGTCGTGTTTTGACAAAGTCGGCACCAACTATGACCAATTGCAAGGATGGAAAGCAGAAAATGCTCATCAATATGTTCTTGGAAAATATACAGTGAGTTTGACTTTTAAAATTCAGTGTTAATAATATATAGTAACTGTGCTAATGAATTCTGCACGTTTTATTGAAGCGGAAATGACTTGAGTTGCACTCTATGGGATGAATATGCCGAGCAATTTTTACGGGAGTTCAACGAAAGTCCTACAGCAATGTTTTGATTCTGCAGTTCTGTCGTGCAGCGGAGTTTCAGGGTTAGCACAGTCACTTATAGTAGTATGTCATATTAATATTATTGATTAATTATACATAACCTATTTTTTGAAACAAGTCAGGGAAAATAAAGATCCAAAATGCTTTTCGTGTTACCAAGTTATTTCTCAATGCCGACCTTCCTGAAGTCCATGAATTCATTCAGAGGTTGTATACTATATATTTAAACACATGTATTTGTTTTTCTATTTGAGAAAATACTATTTTATGAATAATTGTTTGTCCACAGAATGCAATCCACTACTGTAAAAGGGAAGAACATACCTTTATTGTCGCAGCCAACTCATTATTCTGCTGGAGATGACTCATCTTCCAATGGTTTCACTTTGTCAACCTGTCATGCAACCATCCATTCTCTCGAGGTTCGACCTCTTATTAATTGATAGTTATTGCACTTATGTTGTTTCTCAATTAACATTGACTGTAATCTAAGATGCAATATATTCATTTCGTTAGGCTGGCGACTTCTACATTAATGCAGTGGTTGTAAACGTTGATGCAACGGATGGTTTCTACTATTACATATGCAGTAAGTGCTATAAGAAGATGGATCAAGGGAAAACTAGCTTCTATTGCAGCAAGTGTGATATGTTCTATGGGAATGCTACTATGAAGTATAAAGTTTCACTTTATGTTGCTGATGGCACCACCTCTTGCACGGTTGTGTTGTTTGATCGACAATGTCAACAACTTTTCGGGATGACTGCCGCAGCCTTGAAACATTCCTTGGCTGAAGTAATACTCTACTGTCTAATCCTTTTAATTTGATAGATTTCCATATTATTATAATATATTGAATTTTTGTTTGTAAGATGAAGATTACCCTAATTTAATCCTCTCCACAGTGGTGAACAAGAGGTTTACTTTTAGAATCACGAAAAAAAGTTTCATTATTGGAGTGCCTACAACACACTGACTGTTTCGGCTGTTATACCTGAGGCTGAACCCTTGGTGAATGAGATTGAAACCACACATGATAATCCTAATCCAAGTCCGGCGTCGACGAAGAGATCCTCCAATTCTGCAGGGTTCCATACTCCGTCGTTGAGTGATGATGATGGCAGTAAGAAGTTCGAAGAACAAGTTGCGGCAGAAGTGACAAAGAATCTGGAGGACGAGTTTTCAGCATCCAACAACTTGAAGGTTAAACTTGAGAAGGAGTAACAGCTTAGTGTGTTGCTATGATAATTGGGCCAAGTTTGTTTGCTTAATGGATCAAATGTTTTGTGTTTTTGTGAACTTCTTAATTTGGGGATTGTTAATTATTGGCCCATTAATTTTGTTGTCTGATGTTTGGTGGGCTGATTAGGATTGGAAAATTTTAATGGTGTTTTTTATGATTAGCTTATATTGAAGCCTCTCTATTTTTGCCAAATTTATCTTATTCTTATAATATTTTTTTTTGTTCGATCTATTCTTTTGTTCACTAAATTTTTATAAATACATAATATTAAATTTTTGCACTAAACTCTTCAATTCAGATTTTATTTATTGATTAAATTAATAAATAGGTTATTTTATAATTTATTTAGTTGTATTTTAAACAAAGAAATAGTATCAACCTGGGCATGGGCTCCCACCACCATTTTCCAGGCCTTCAATGGCTCCCCTAAATAAAAAACCTGGAAGCAAGCATTTATTGTTGGAATGTACTTAAAAATATATATTTACATATATATATATATATATATGTTTGGCGCTGTTTAAAAGAATTTGATCTTCCCAACTGATAATATTTTAAAATATTTTATGTGTCGACTGAACGGGTACATAACTGTATGCCATTATAAATACTAGGAGCCAACACCCTTAATCTCCCTTCCACAACACCCTTACAGTTCTGTACGTCCTTTCGCTTTCCACATGCTATTCCACTCAACCGACGGAAGACTTTGCTGTCTCCTCCGTCGCTGCATCAGCCGTAAGGTTCGGCCATTTATTTTAGTTTTAAGTAATTTTTTGTATTTTTGGTGCCGCCCTTTCTTGAATGTGCATCTCTATTTGATTAAATTATCTTCCTTAAAGTATTTGGAGTTTATTCATATGCATGCGAGTGATTTAGGGATCAGGGATGGTATCCTGTTGTTGAAATCGTCTTATAAGTTAGATAATTTTGTTTTTTAAGTTTCTCTTACACTATCGGTGGTATCTACGACAATAGTATGGTTTTTTAACTTTTTTTTGGTTTGCCGTTGGAAATTTGTATATCCCTATTTCAATCGAAATTATAGAACTATTTTATTGTGTTTTGGGTCGCAAATTTTGCCTCTATATGTATCTATGTCAATGCCACAAGTTGAGTGAGTGTGCAGTTTGATTCGGTGAAGGATTCCTCTGCATTTTCTTATTCGTTCGGACAAAAATTTGTTATTTGGAAAATAGTGATGAGAACAATTCAGACAAGTGGTTAATGATGTTTGTCTATTGTTTTTTATTTTTTGCTCTTAGATACACTATAATGGAATCATCCATTATGCGTATGAGTTGTGAAATCTTGGATGAAATTCCTGATGATGTGCTCGCGGAGATGTTGTCTAGGGTTGGAATTGCATCTATGCGATCCACGTTGTCCTTAGTAAAGAGGTTTAGTTTGAGAAGCCTTTTTGCTTTTACTTATTCTACTTATACCTGTTAATGTAGCTTATACATTTAATTGCTTGGTATAAACCATTTCAGCTGTCGATCATTTGCAAGGGTTCTGCATCGCCCTATCGTACTGAGGACCTGTGAGATGTCCTATTTCCAGAGTCGTTGGTTATCCCATCTCTCACCAGAAGCAATGCTTTTCTACAACGCATGTGTAATGGCAGGGAATTATGATATAGAATTCAAAGGAATTCTGGTATTATTGTATAAATTCATATCTTTTAATTTGTTTATCATTTATAATAGATTTGTTGCTCCCAAAAGCATTTCAATTGACTATTTATGATGTCTTCCATTCCAGCGCCTGTTGTACAACACTCTTGAAAGGGAATTAGTTTTGAGCATGCTTGAAGTATATGTTGCTGAGGGTCACAAGAAGTCTATCTATTTGACTTCTATACTCCTGCTGACTTCAAATTCTAAAGAGGATAAATGCAAGGGCCTGGAAATGATGGATTTCCTATGCAGGGATAGAGCTTCTCTGGTGGAATGCAGGACTTAAATAAGGTCTATGGTTGGTGGTTTTTGGGTGCATCCTATTATCCCATTTCCAAGGTTTCCTCTCTACTTTTGCAACAATACTGACCATCGGGGGTGGAGATATGGGTGGCCCGATCTCGATTATTCAAGGATGCAGCCCTTATGTCGTAAATGTGTTGCAGAGACGGAGTGTTTACACTTTTCCTGGTGACTGATTTTGCTGAACTGAACATGTATTTTCACAGTATCATTATGAATACTTCGTTTGGTTTTTATTTTTAAGTTGATACAATTCCCAACCAAATATATAGTTTGATCTTGGTTGGTTTGTTATATAACTTATGGTTTTTGGCATATATAGCACAATATGTTTATGATTTGTCATGATTGATCCACTTTTTTATTATTATTATTATTATTATTATTATTATTATTATTATTATTATTATTATTATTATTATTACTACTATTATTATTATTACTGTAGATTTTTGTAGATTATAGATTTGACAACAACAATGATTGAAATTTTCATTGTTTGAAGTGAACTGCATTGTGTCGTCAGACTCAATTAATCCGATACAGTGTTTGATTGTCTAAGGAGAAATTTACATCTTTGTCCACTTCTATATAGGTTTTGTAATGGTGCTCTATAACAAACCAATAATTTAATCGAAATAATCAGTACAGTAAAATGGTAATTTAACCATTTGTGTTATTCAATGACTGCAAAAGTAATAATAAAGGCACAACGTTTGCGATCATCAAGAAATGTGCTGCTGTAATCCATAATCGTAGCCGTCTTCTATTATGGTGTGGATTGATTAGTTGCATTGTGGGCTCAAACAGGTCTTGCATATAAAACAAACAATCAACTTGAGCAAACTAAGTTGAACACAACAAAAGAAATGAGAAAGTTGACCAAGAGCTGTCGATTTGGGAGCGAAAATGAGAATGCACCTCAAAGAACTGCAAGTCACAATGGCAATTTGGATGCTTTAAACATGGTCAGAATTCCTACACCTCAGCAAGAAGTGAGGAATTCTTCCTTTTATACGTTCCGAACACCTTTCCAGGAATTAAGCAATGGTTTGTCCTCTTCTCATTCTCAAACTGGTGTTGTATCTTTTATTAGATTCTGTTCAAGTTTTTTGTTTCTTCTTAAATGTTTTGGTCGAGCTGTAGTTGCTCATATCTCTCCCCAACAGAGAATTTCCCAAGTTTCATCTGTTATAGATCCTACAAATGAAGATGATAACATTCCGAATAGGGTTGATGGAAATATAAATATAGGTCATATTGATGCTCTTGGACGGCAAACAAACAAAAGGTGGCATGGTTAGTCACAAAATACATATTTATTTGGTTTGATAAATATTGTGATGATATCTTATAAATTTTAAAGTTTTTTCGCCAAGCAGAATCAAGAGGGACTGGAATAGGCATATTGTGCTCAAAGCAATCCGTGATAAGCAAAGGTATTTTACCTTTGTCATTCCCAAACAATTTATTTGCATCCTTTATTATTTTTTGACCAACATAAAGTATTACATACTACAATTACATTTGATGGAGGCATAAGTGTAGATTATGCAAGTTCTAATTTTCCTCCCGTCCACGAGAAGAAACGACAGACAAGTGACCCTCATTCCAAGCAAATAAACAAAAGGCGGCATGGTTAGTCAAATATTATCTATGTTTGGTAAATTTTGGTATTAAAACTTTATTAATTCAAAATTTCTCAGTGATCGAAAATCAGTCTGTGACAAGTGTATATCCAGATCACATAAACTTTCAATCCTCTGTCGTTCAAAATACCGAGGAAGATGTTGATAGATATGGTAATTTTTTATGAGATTGTTGTTAAAAAGTTTATTTTTTTTATTAAATATTGATTATATTCTTATTTAATCTGTTGCAGGAATCGTATTTGAACGTGCAAATGAATCTCCTAATGTTAGACAAGGTAGTTACATTATTTCACATAATTACAATCCTAATTTTATGCAATTCAGTCCTATAACTTATTGCAATATATGATGAGATGCAGTCCAAGTGATATTTAATGGTTGTCTGTTCGTTTAGAATACTATGATATTGGTGATCCTATTCACTCATGTGGGAGGTGCGGAGCCAGTTTTTGGTATGATGAGAGAATGCAGAAGCATATCAAACAACAACATCCTACTTACTCCAACTGTTGTTTGAATGGAAAGATTGAATTGCCTAAGATGGCTAGCCCTCCAGCTCTATTAAGGGAGTTGCACTCTGGTAACTCAAGCCGAAGCACAAACTTTCTACAACAGATTCGATCTTACAACGGCATGTTTAGTTTTACATCCATGGGTGGTAAATTGGATAGGAGCTTGAACAATGGCAGGTCACCTCCTATCATTCGTCTGATGAGTCAAAATTATCATTTGATTGGAAACTTGCTTCCTTCCGAAGGGAACAGTCCAAAATTTAGTCAATTGTACATATATGATACAGAAAACGAGGTTGCAAATAGAATAAATGCAGTGAGGTAAATTTGTAGTCTTTCATTTTCTATAACTCTATGCATTCGTTCATACAGAAAATGTATTTTCCTTATGTTCCATATCATTGAACAGGGGTACATTAGGGAAAGAAAATTTGCGCCCTGATATTGTTGCGGATCTTATTGAGATGCTAGACAAGTTTAATGTTTTGGCACAAACATATAGGATGGCAAGAGAGAGGCTGAGAGCTGAGGATGGTATTCAATTGAGGTTGAGACTTATTGAAAAAAGAGACCGTGATGGCAGGATATATAACATGCCTTCAGCACCTGAGGTAGTTGCTTTAATTGTTGGTGATTTGGATGATTCAATTGAACCAAGGGATATAGTTGTGGAAACTAAAGGTGGTGATTTGCATCATATATCTGAGTTGCACCCAGCCTATCTTTCACTGCAATATCCACTTCTATTCCCTTATGGTGAGGATGGTTTTCGGGAGGGTATAATGGTTGGTGATAATAACCCCGAACTCACGGCTCTTAAGAGGAGAAAGTTATCTCTCAGAGAATTTATTTCATACAGAATCCATTTTAGAGAAAGTGAGCCAACATTGATACTTCAATCACGACGATTATTCCAGCAATTTCTGGTGGATATTTATTCTATGCTTGAAGCACAAAGGATTTTTTTTGTAAGGAATAATCAACGGAAACTTCGCTGTGATATGTACAAAGGTTTACATGAGGCTCTTTTAAATGGCGAATCAGATGTAAAGAACGTAGGTAAGCGAGTTATTCTGCCTTCTACATTTACTGGAGGAGCCAGGTAAATGATGCAGAACTATCAAGATGCCATTGCAATTTGTGGTTGGGCAGGTTACCCTAACCTGTTTGTCACCTTTACATGTAATCCAAACTGGCCGGAAATTACGAGATATCTTAGAAAGCATAAAGTTTCTGCATCAGACAGACCAGATGTTCTTGCAAGAGTATTCAAGATTAAACTTGACCAAATGATTGCAGATTTTAAAAATGAATTATTTGGTGGTGTGAAAGCATGTAATGACTATCAACTCATACATCAAATTTCTTATGTAAATTCTAAACGCATAATGTAATAGTTATCATATTCATTTCTTACAGTTGTGTACATAATTGAATTTCAGAAGCGTGGTCTTCCGCACGCACACATCCTACTATTTCTGCGCAATTACAGTACTCACCCAAGTTAAGAAGAAATCAACAACATTATTTCCGCGGAGATTCCAGATGAAACAATTGATCCTGATTACTATCAAGTAGTTTCTGAGTACATGATTCATGGTCCATGTGGCGTAGCTGCAAAAGATTCTCCTTGCATGTCAGATGGAAGATGCACCAAGCATTATCCAAAAAGATTTGTGGCTTTGACGAGTGTCGATGATGACGGGTATCCTGTGTACAGACGGCGGGATAATGGAAGATTAATTAATAAGGGTGGAGTAGTTCTTGATAATCGCAGCGTTGTACAACACAATCGTGCCCTCTTGATGAAATACCATGCTCATATCAATGTTGAATGGTGTAATCAGAGTCGGTCGATCAAGTATTTATTCAAATATGTCCACAAGGGATATGATCGTGTCACTGCCAGCTTTTATAAGTCTACTGAGGAATCTCAGTCAGCTAAGATAATTGATGAAACAAGGATTTATTAAGACTGTCGATACATATCATCGTGTGAGGCTGCATGGAGGTTATTCATGTTTGACATCCACTATCGAACTCCTCCTGTTGAAAGATTGTCATTCCACCTGCCAGGACAACAAAGTGTATATTATTCTGATACATAAGACTTTCCGATGTAATTGAGCGTGCTACAATGAGGGAAAGTAAATTCATTTAATGGTTCAAAGCAAATTCCATTTATCCGGATGCTCGGGAGCTAACTTACAGTCAATTTTCTTCTAAATTTATTTGGAAAGAAGATGCTAGGGTGTGGCAACCAAGAAAAAGGGGATTTTCAGTTGGTAGGATGAATTTCGTTCATCCTTCATCAGGTGAATTGTACTACATGAGATGCCTTCTTAGTGTAGTCCGAGGTCCCAGAAGTTATGAAGAACTGAGGTGTGTAAACGGTGTTCAGTTTCCAACATTCTGATAATGGCTAAAATTGACCATTATTTTCAATCTATTTCCGTGTCTAATACGGACATTTGATCGCATTCCGGTCTTATTTAAATAAGAAAGCAGTTGAATTTAACAGATTTGTGCAAGTTTGTATAAATAATAAGCTGGTATTGAAAAACACAAAAATATTGTTATTTTTATTAAATTCATTTTAGAAAACCCAAAAACATGATAAAATATTAAAAATTCCACATTTGATAATTATGGTTTGGTAATATCTGTTCGGTGGAACACGGATCCATTAAACAGAATACAAACAAAATATCAAGTGGAGCAAATATCCTTATTTATTATATTTATATTTTGATATATATTTTTAATTTTTATGTTTACCTCTATTTTTATTTTTATTTTATTTCCATTTTCTGCTTTCGTTAAGCATTAATTGATCCACTAATCCATATTTAATTAAATTGCAGGTGTTTAATTGAATTGGGTCCAGTTCAGTCCATTTTCCAAAGTCCAAAAACCTGTAAGCCCAACTCCACACTAGCCTATTACATTAATCCAGGCCCAGTAACACCAACCCAGTCCAAAACCCCTGTAATACCCGTAAATTTTAGAATGTAAAAATAGGAATTAATCCAATAGGAGAGAAGGTTTTGCTTCCGAGAACCCGTAGACGCGGAAATGCACGGAAGTCAAAGGACGACGAATTAGAACCCGACGGACCAAAACCGACGGTCTTAGGATTTCAAGCATGAAATCGAATTGAGACGGAATAAATTTATGATGAGAAGCATAATCCGGAAATGACCCGGAAAAATCGAGCGCGAAAACGGGGAAGGATAGAAGTCCGAAAGAGAGGAGAAAAAGACCCGACGGATCGGATCGCACGGACCCGCCCGGACCGCAGTCCAGGCGAGTCTCGCGCGCTGGCCGGTTGGGGTTTGGCTAAAAGGCGCGCCAACCCCGCGTGGCCCTACAAGTTTTGGCAACTTGCGCGTTTTCGGCGATTTCTTACCATAATTCGACCTCCCGACTTTGGAAAGCAGATTTTGGCCGAAGGGGGAAGCATTTAGGCGACCTAGGGCAGCCTCTCCACCATTTTCATCAGTCACCATTCACTCTCAAACTCTCTCAACTCTCTCCAAAGCCAAAACACTTTCCGGCGATTTCCCGACGACTTTCCGATCACTTCCCGGCGACGAAAACCGACGGAGGAGGCGTTGAATACAAGATTCCTAGTGTTCTAATCTGTGGTAAGTCGTTCACAGATTTCTATTTAAGTTTTTGAACCCGAAAACTTGATCTAACATTGGATTTCTTCGTCCGACTCGAAATCATGGCCAAAGTCGGAAGCTTGACGTTGAGGAGATCCGTTCGTAGGATTTTGGACGAGCCAGCGACCTTAGGACGACCCAAAACTCTCTATCACTGTAAGTTGAGCCTTCCATATCAATACGGGTGATTTCGGGGCGTCCGGTATAGGCGTAATGTAACGAAACGTAAAAATCGAACTTAAAAACCCCATCTTGCGCAGTTTCTGTAATCGGCCTAAAACTCATATTTCGAGGATTCAATCCGAGAAACTCAAAACTAGACTTTTAATCCTAACACATAAATCTAGGTTGTGTAAAAATTTCAGACATTTTCGTTAATGTTTGCTATTTCAAATCGCGCCGAACATAAACTGTTTACTAGGACTTTTCGAAAAACCTGACAGTTTTCATATTCGAACTTGATGAGCATGTTTCTATAATTTCTAGTCCGATTTGATCTTTACAATCTAAATGAAAGTTGTAGATAATCATATCTAGTATATGTGGTTAAAATTTCAGAATTTTTGAAGTCCATTTGATATGTTAAAACGTCGAAATTTTGAACTGTGTCATACCTGAGTTCGGACAGATTTCTGATTGCATAGTAAAATCGATTTTTGACATGTTTCCTCAACTTATTTCGAAAAGGTTAAAACACGAAAGTTGTTCCTTAGGGTGTTTTGCATAAAGTGTGAAGATTTCAGATTTTTCGGACTTAAAACGGATTTTTAAATTGAAAAGGCGCAAACTGTGACGCCAAGATATTTTTAAATCGAAGGATTTTGAAATTTCGAAACGAACGATCAAAGATTTGAAATACGATACATCTACACTTTTGAAAAACCCCGATACATTAAATCTAAACGATACATGAGATACTTGGTGGAGGGTGAGTGCTCTGCAGGGTGCCCCTCTAGCCTTTCTCTTCGGGCCTATAATGGACGAGAGAATTTGATGAAATATTACGCCAATCGGCGGGAGATACATGGCCTACTCTCTCGGGTTGTCCGTATGGATTTCTCGAGGCTCCGGAGTGTTACTGGGTATGGCAGATACGGCTGCGGCCGCCGGATCACCGGCTATACAAGATACTTACGACACGGCTGCGGCCGCCGGATCACCGGCTATACAAAACACTGAGAAATGGTTACGTAACGGGGAAATAAAAGAATTAATGTTTTTAAGTATTTATTTATTTTTGCATGTCTTTAAATTATGCATTTAAATTATGTCTTTAAATTTCATATCATGACTAAGTTGTTATTGTGGATTAGATATATGTTTAAGTACACAATTAAAATTATTATTTCCTTTAAATTTTGTGAATGCATGTTAGGAGTGAAATTTTAAATTATCTAATTAAATCCCTTTATTGCTATGTTAGGATCGACTTACTCAGTATTTTATATACTGATAAAATTGTTGTTTTCTCTTTTCTTTCAGAGTACGGAGATAATGCATAGCATGTGCATTGGGGGATGGATTTATTAAACATTGTTTATTTGCTTTTTACGATACTTGCATAACGGGCATGTAAATCCCGAGTTTTGGCCATGTCGGCCCATTTTACATTTTTCCGCTGCGATACATTATTACTACTATATGTGTGGATGGTACTTATTATTTTTACATAGATTCCGGACTTGTTTTTAAATCTTTTTGCAATACCTATAGCCTTGCATCTCTTTGGCAAGCTCGGAGAATCCGTGTCTTGCTAGAGAGATGTGGCGGTGACATCCCGGCCTGGGTTATCAAATCCGGGGTGTTACAAGTTGGTATCAGAGCCCGGAATATTTTTAAGCTACTATTATTATTATTTTAAAATATTTTGAACTAAGTAATACTTTTAAATTTATTATCATCATTATTATTTTTAAGACTACTAGTATTATTATTTTAGCCCAAAAATTTGAGCCAAAAATTTTCTTACCCAAGTAGCATAATATTTTGAGCCCAAAGGGGGTTAAATTATGTTGACCCAATATTTATAATTATTTTAAGCCCAACCATTTCGGCCCAAGTACCCATGTTTTTACTTCTTAAAGTTCAAATTATTATTTTGGCCAATATAGAGGCCCAACTTTTTAAATCCATGATAAAATTAAATTAATTTTGGGGGGGGATTGCATATGCATATTCATGTAGATTTAAAATTCCGGCATATCCTAACTTTTATTCGAAACCTACTCTAACTCTAACCTCCTTGTTGACATTAGATGGCCGAACCCAACGCGAACATGACCAATCTGATGATGAAACTGACCAACGCATACCTCGAATCCCAACAGCATGTCAATCACTTCAAGGCTCGAGTGGGGCACCTAGAGAATAACGTGGACTATTTGAGACATCTTAGGGAAGCTGACCATCAGGAAATAACCCAACTCAAGGCCCAAGTCGCCAAACTCCAAACCCAAGTGGTCACACTCCAAAACAAGGACAACGAACGGATGATGCAATTAGGACACTTAGCAGCTGAGCTGCTAGGCCTAGAGGCTGACATATTTCCTCTGAGCCCGAGCCCGGTGGGGACACCCATTGCCATTGACGTATCCAGCGACGAGGACGATCCCATCGAGGATGTACCTACCCATGCCCTCTAGACTTGGAGCCCATACTGACGCACTACTATCTATATTCCTTTTTTTTTTCAAACTAGTACCAGCACTACTATTTCATTCCTGTTACGAATGCTTGTAATCAGCTGAAAAATTTTCTCTTGAGTAATAAATCTACAAGCATTTATTTTATACAATTATATTTAAAGTATTCCTTACATTTTAATTAAATTATTTCTCTTCGAATACCCTACTAAAACCCGATCAAACAAACGAACAAGTTAATAATAATCAATGACCTATAGATAACAACTAAACAAAAATACAAGTAGTAAATATATATAAATATACATTGTATGGAGATAATTATCGAACAAGGGTATCTCCAACCCTAAACCCTAAACCCTAAACCCTGAACCCTAGGGTCTAAAAAAAAAAAAAACCTGAACAGGTTACTGTTCACGAAAAAAAAAAAACAAAACAAAACAAAACAAAAACAAAGCAATAAGTAGAACCAACCCCGAATAACAACAAACAATACGCTAAACCCCAACAACCTATACTAACAGGTTCCAACAGACTGATACCTGTTAATATCGTCATTTATTTAGTCAAATTATTTCCTAAGCATTACATAATACTTCAACAAAAGAATCTAAACTCTCTTGTTCTTGCAACAACATGGCACCGAGAGGAAGACCACGCGCTCAGCCCACTACTCCAAACACCAACGAAACCCCTATGCAACCAGAAATGCCTATACCCGGCGAAGGGGTACACGCTCAAGAGGAGCCGGCAAACCCCAGGCCAAACAACATGGACGCGCGCCTACGGATTCTAGAAGAGGTTCTCATCGCGATAGGGAACGCGCATGTGAACCAAGGCCAGGCCGCTGCGGTACCTCCACCCGAGGCCCGCATTAACTACCTAGCTATGGTGAACTCGTATCGTCCGCCGAACTACGCCGGAGAAGAGGACCCGGCTAAACTTGAAGAATGGATCCGAACATTCGACAAGCTACTAAACGCGGTGAAGTGCCCAATTGGCGAGAAGGTGCCTGTGGCATCGTACTATCTCGGAGGGGAGGCGGATGACTGGTGGCGTGCCATGCAAGATAAGCTAGCCGAGGACGAGGAACCCTATTCTTGGGAAGAATTCATGAGTCTGATCAGGGATCGCTTTTACCCCATGAGCACAAAGTCCGCCATGTACGAGGAGTTCTTATCACTGAAGCAAGGAGGGCAAACAGTCCAGGAATATTACACCCGTTTCAAGGAGTTGGTGCGTTTCGCGCCGAGACTCGTGCCGACAGACGTGGAGAAGGCACATAAATTTGAAATGGGGCTAAACTTGGCTATACGAGAGGTGATCACTGGCGTCCCATACCCAGACCTGCAATCGGTGTATGATCGTGCGGTAGCTGTTGCAAGGGTGCAACAACTAAAAAGGAAAGTGAGTGGAGAACCCAGCCGAGGATCTCAGGGTCAGGATAAGAGGGGTAGAGACAACCGTTCCGGAAACAGTGCTGTAGGGAACAACTTTCGGGGAGATCTGAACAGACCCCCTCAAAACAACAACAGAGGATATGACGATAGAACCCTTTTCCGGGGTAACCCGGTACCACCTTGCCCGAGATGCGGCAGGCCTCATTTGGCCAGAGGGTGCCCCCAACAGGGCGCCTGCTACAGGTGTGGTCGCAACGGCCACATGGCGAATGAGTGCCGCACTCGACTGGAAAACATCACCAAGAGAGAGGACTTAGGCACGGGGCCAACTCAGCCTCGCAACCAGGATGGACGGAATGGAAACAACCAGGGGTATAGACCCCCTCAGAACCAGAATCTCAATCAGAATCAACGTCCCCCACAGAATCCAAATCAGCAACAGAATCAGAACCCGAACCGGGATCAGCAAGGCAACCCGGGACGTCCAATGGGGCGATTGAATGTCATCAATGAGGCAGATGTGCCTATGCAAGGGGACGTAATGGGAGGTACGTTCCATGTCTTAAGTACACCCCTTAGAGTTCTATTTGACTCAGGAGCTAGTTGTTCGATAATATCATCTAGAGTCTTACCTGAACTAGATCTACCTAAGTGCGAATTGATTAACTTAGGGATTCAACTTCCATCGGGAGAGGTAGTATCATGCTCTAAGCGATATAACGGAATTCCGATAGTTATAAAGAACGTAGAGTTTTTCGCGAACTTAGTAGAATTCGAACTACAGGATTTTGACGTCATACTAGGAATGGATTGGCTAACCCAATATAAAGCCGTGATCGGTTGCCAAAAACAAAAGATCACGTTGTCAAAGAGTCGGGGAAGGAGGGTCATCTTTTACTCCCAACCCCCTAAGGAGTCTACCAAGATAGTTAACGCCATGAAGCTATGTAGCTTAATGCGTAAGGGTTACGCGTTATATGCTTGCTACATTCATAACCTTGAGGCCGAAGAGGTCAAGGTGGATAACATTCCGGTGGTGAGAGAATACCCGGATGTATTCCCGGAAGACGTTCCCGGCATGCCGCCTGAGAGAGATCTGGAATTCACTATATATCTTATTCCGGGAACGGAGCCTGTCTCGAAGGCTCCTTACCGTATGGCGCCGCTGGAAATGAAGGAACTAAAAGAACAACTCGAGGAGTTGCTAGAAAAGGGCTACATAAGGCCGAGCACGTCCCCATGGGGAGCCCCGGTCTTATTCGTGAAGAAGAAAGATGGAGGTCTACGACTATGCATCGATTATAGAGGACTTAACCAAGTCACGGTCAAGAACAAGTACTCGTTGCCAAGAATCGAGGATTTGTTCGACCAACTGAAGGGAGCCTCAGTATTTTCAAAGATCGACCTACGATCCGGATATCACCAGTTAAGGATCGCCGAAAAGGATATCCCAAAGACGGCATTCAGAACTCGCTACGGGCATTACGAATTCACGGTGCTGTCATTCGGGCTGACGAACGCCCCAGCGATGTTCATGAATCTCATGAACAACGTGTTTCGGGAATTATTAGATCAATGCGTAGTGGTGTTCATAGATGACATCCTGATCTACTCGAAAAGCGAAGAAGAGCATTCCGAACACTTACACAAAGTGTTAGGGATTTTACGAGCAAATCAGCTGTATGGCAAACTGTCCAAATGCGACTTCTGGCTAAGAGAAGTGGCCTTTCTGGGACATATCGTATCCGCCAACGGAGTGGCAGTGGACCCAGCAAAGATCTCGGCAGTGACCGAATGGGTGCCACCGAAGAATCCAACCGAGATAAGAAGCTTTCTCGGATTGGCAGGGTACTACCGAAGGTTCGTAAAGGATTTTTCAAGGATCGCTCGCCCATTGACACAGCTGCTAAAGAAAGGGGTGAAATACGACTGGACCAGTGAGTGTGATTCCGCATTACAAGAATTGAAGAAACGGCTTACTACAGCACCGGTGTTGACATTACCATCGGAGGATGGAGACTTCGAGGTGTACAGCGACGCCTCGAAGGAAGGATTGGGATGCGTACTAATGCAAGATCAAAGGGTCATAGCATACGCATCACGTCAACTAAAGCCACACGAAGAGAACTATCCGACGCACGACTTAGAGCTAGCCGCAGTCGTGTTCGCTCTAAAGATATGGAGGCATTACCTCTATGGGCGGAAGTGTCGGATGTTCACCGACCATAAGAGCCTCAAGTATATATTTACGCAAAAAGAGCTGAATTTGAGGCAAAGAAGATGGTTGGAACTGATTAAGGATTACGACCTGGAAATCGCGTACCACGAAGGAAAAGCCAACATCGTGGCCGATGCCTTGAGTCGAAAGACTCAACACGTGGTGAATTCACTTGTGGTACCGGCCGAGTTGTACAGAGACTTGGCAAAATTAAGTCTGGAGTTGGTACACTCCGGCGAAGTAAGTGAGGTCGTCAACACGATGGTAGTAGGATCTACCATACTTGATGAGATACGACTAGCACAACAGGGTGATGAAAAGCTGGAGGAAATTAGGAAGAGCATTGCTGAAGGAAAGGCAATGGATTTTAAAATCCATGAGGACGGAAGCATCCGCTTCAAGGGAAGGTGGTGCATACCACGAAAATGCGAGAACCTGAAGCAAAGAGTAATGGAGGAAGGCCATAATACCCCATATTCAGTCCACCCCGGAGGCGAGAAGCTATACAAGGACATAAAGAAGAACTATTGGTGGCCGAACATGAAGAGAGAAATAGCCGAGTTTGTGGCGAGATGCCTTACCTGCCAGAAGGTCAAGGCCGTACGGCAGAAACCCTTAGGATTAATGCAGCCATTGGAAATCCCAAGTTGGAAATGGGATAGCATTTCAATGGACTTCGTTTCGGGGTTACCACGTTCACCGAAGGGGATGAATAAAATCTGGGTGATCGTGGATAGGTTGACAAAAGCTGCCATATTTATCCCAATGAAGGATACCTGGTCCATGGACCAATTGGCAAGGGCATATGTCGACAACGTGGTCCGACGACATGGAGTACCACATGACATCATCTCGGACAGAGATAGTAGATTCGTCTCACATTTTTGGACAAAACTACAAGAAGCCCTCGGTACAAAGATAAAAATGAGTACCGCATTCCATCCCATGACGGATGGACAAACGGAAAGGACGATCCAAACTTTGGAAGACATGCTGAGGGCATGCGTATTAGAGTTTAAAGGAAGCTGGGAAAATCACTTACCCTTGATTGAATTTTCCTACAACAACAGCTACCATGCTAGCATTGGCATGGCACCTTTCGAGGCACTGTATGGACGCAAATGCCGAAGCCCATTGAGCTGGGAAGAGGGCGAGAGGACTATGGTAATTGGACCGCAACTTGTTGAGGACATGGCTCAACAAGTCAAAATAATCCAAGGAAAGATGAGAGCCGCGCAAAACCGGCAAAAGAGCTATGCCGACGTGAGACGGCAAGATTTGGAATTCCAAATAGGCGATAAGGTCATGTTAAAGGTATCACCGATGAAGGGTGTGATGCGCTTTGGCAAGCGGGGAAAATTAAGCCCACGCTACATAGGACCCTACGAGATCCTAGAAAGAGTGGGAAATCTTGCATACCGACTAGCATTACCGCCACAATTCGCTCGTGTCCACGACGTGTTCCACGTCTCGCAACTGAAGAAATACGTCCATGATCCGACCCACGTACTCCAACCGGAGGAAATTGAGTTGGACGATGACTTAAGCTACGAAGAAATTCCGGTGCGAATACTCGACAAGAAGGAGAGGGTAACAAGGAATAAGACCGTGAGGATGGTTAAGGTTCTTTGGTCTAACCACGAAGCCGAGACGGCAACGTGGGAGCTGGAAGCAGACATGAGGGAGCGTTACCCAACCCTATTCCAAGACAGTGCAACAACAGTTATGGGGACATAACTGTAATCTTAAGAGGGGGAGGATGTGACAACCCGAGTATTTCTGAATATTTTGTACGAATACTTTGTACCCCAAATAAACAAATTCAAATTGTTTTGAACTACGTAATGACTTGATCCCTTCACGGGGTACGTAGGCAACTCGGAAATTTCAATTCTGGGTTCAGTCAAATAATAACAAACAACGACACACAATAATACAATCGCTTAATCAAACAATTCCCGAACTCGCGAGAGGATGAAGTACAACTTCGAGGACGAAGTTGGTTCTTAAGGGGGGTAGACTGTAATACCCGTAAATTTTAGAATGTAAAAATAGGAATTAATCCAATAGGAGAGAAGGTTTTGCTTCCGAGAACCCGTAGACGCGGAAATGCACGGAAGTCAAAGGACGACGAATTAGAACCCGACGGACCAAAACCGACGGTCTTAGGATTTCAAGCATGAAATCGAATTGAGACGGAATAAATTTATGATGAGAAGCATAATCCGGAAATGACCCGGAAAAATCGAGCGCGAAAACGGGGAAGGATAGAAGTCCGAAAGAGAGGAGAAAAAGACCCGACGGATCGGATCGCACGGACCCGCCCGGACCGCAGTCCAGGCGAGTCTCGCGCGCTGGCCGGGCGGGGTTTGGCTAAAAGGCGCGCCAACCCCGCGTGGCCCTACAGGTTTTGGCAACTTGCGCGTTTTCGGCGATTTCTTACCATAATTCGACCTCCCGACTTTGAAAAGCAGATTTTGGCCGAAGGGGGAAGCATTTAGGCGACCTAGGGCAGCCTCTCCACCATTTTCATCAGTCACCATTCACTCTCAAACTCTCTCAACTCTCTTCAAAGCCAAAACACTTTCCGGCGATTTCCCGACGACTTTCCGATCACTTCCCGGCGATGAAAACCGACGGAGGAGGCGTTGAATACAAGATTCCTAGTGTTCTAATCTGTGGTAAGTCGTTCACAGATTTCTATTTAAGTTTTTGAACCCGAAAACTTGATCTAACATTTGATTTCTTCGTCCGACTCGAAATCATGGCCAAAGTCGGAAGCTTGACGTTGAGGAGATCCGTTCGTAGGATTTTGGACGAGCCAGCGACCTTAGGACGACCCAAAACTCTCTATCACTGTAAGTTGAGCCTTCCATATCAATACGGGTGATTTCGGGGCGTCCGGTATAGGCGTAATGTAACGAAACGTAAAAATCGAACTTAAAAACCCCATCTTGCGCAGTTTCTGTAATCGGCCTAAAACTCATATTTCGAGGATTCAATCCGAGAAACTCAAAACTAGACTTTTAATCCTAACACATAAATCTAGGTTGTGTAAAAATTTCAGACATTTTCGTTAACGTTTGCTATTTCAAATCGCGCCGAACATAAACTGTTTACTAGGACTTTTCGAAAAACCTGACAGTTTTCATATTCGAACTTGATGAGCATGTTTCTATAATTTCTAGTCCGATTTGATCTTTACAATCTAAATGAAAGTTGTAGATAATTATGTCTAGTATATGTGGTTAAAATTTCAGAATTTTTGAAGTCCATTTGATATGTTAAAACGTCGAAATTTTGAACTGTGTCATACCTGAGTTCGGACAGATTTCTGATTGCATAGTAAAATCGATTTTTGACATGTTTCCTCAACTTATTTCGAAAAAGTTAAAACACGAAAGTTGTTCGTTAGGGTGTTTTGCATAAAGTGTGAAGATTTCAGATTTTTCGTACTTAAAACGGATTTTTAAATTGAAAAGGCGCAAACTGTGACGCCAAGATACTTTTAAATCGAAGGATTTTGAAATTTCGAAACGAACGATCAAAGATTTGAAATACGATACATCTACACTTTTGAAAAACCCCGATACATTAAATCTAAACGATACATGAGATACTTGGTGGAGGGTGAGTGCTCTGCAGGGTGCCCCTCTAGCCTTTCTCTTCGGGCCTATAATGGACGAGAGAATTTGATGAAATATTACGCCAATCGGCGGGAGATACATGGCCTACTCTCTCGGGTTGTCCGTATGGATTTCTCGAGGCTCCGGAGTGTTACTGGGTATGGCAGATACGGCTGCGGCCGCCGGATCACCGGCTATACAAGATACTTACGACACGGCTGCGGCCGCCGGATCACCGGCTATACAAAACACTGAGAAATGGTTACGTAACGGGGAAATAAAAGAATTAATGTTTTTAAGTATTTATTTATTTTTGCATGTCTTTAAATTATGCATTTAAATTATGTCTTTAAATTTCATATCATGACTAAGTTGTTATTGTGGATTAGATATATGTTTAAGTACACAATTAAAATTATTATTTCCTTTAAATTTTGTGAATGCATGTTAGGAGTGAAATTTTAAATTATCTAATTAAATCCCTTTATTGCTATGTTAGGATCGACTTACTCAGTATTTTATATACTGATAAAATTGTTGTTTTCTCTTTTCTTTCAGAGTACGGAGATAATGCGTAGCATGTGCATTGGGGGATGGATTTATTAAACATTGTTTATTTGCTTTTTACGATACTTGCATAACGGGCATGTAAATCCCGAGTTTTGGCCATGTCGGCCCATTTTACATTTTTCCGCTGCGATACATTATTACTACTATATGTGTGGATGGTACTTATTATTTTTACATAGATTCCGGACTTGTTTTTAAATCTTTCTGCAATACCTATAGCCTTGCATCTCTTTGGCAAGCTCGGAGAATCCGTGTCTTGCTAGAGAGATGTGGCGGTGACATCCCGGCCTGGGTTATCAAATCCGGGGTGTTACAACCCCTAAGCCCACCAAGTGGCCCAAGCCCACTGAAAAACCTAACCCTAACCCTAAGCCTCCTACCGCCCTGCCGCCGCCACCGCCGGCCGGCCGGCGACCCATCTCCGCCACCTATTCCGATCACCTTCTCCGGCCAACACCCCAAATTATCCATTTCCTCCGACCACCAGATCAACCTCCGTCTCCCATCACCACCAACAGATCCGACAGCCACCACCTCAATCCTCTCCAACAGCCGCTGCAACTCCCTCCATTCACAGCCCGCCGTCGCACCACCAACAGATCCGGCGGCCTCCACCTTGCTCCGCCCCCATCCCTGCCGGAAGCAGCCCTCGCTGCCGCCGCCCTCTCGGATCCGCCACCATCTCCCTCATCCCAGTCCAGCGTCTCCGTCCCCTTACCACCATCCTCTGACGACAGCTCCGCCCACGCCTATCCCAGATCCAGGGGCCATCTCCTCCACCTCCTCCGATTCCAGTTCGCCGACAGCCACCGAACCCCCATGTCCACCTCCGACCACTGCTCCTCACGCCACATCTCCGGCCACCATCTCTAGATCTCATCACCACTGCCTCCTCCAGAGTCCGACCGCCGCACACCCCATCTCTGTCTTCTTCATTCGCCACCGCTATCTCCCTCCGTCGCCGCCGCAGCCTCGCCGCCACAGCCGCCGCTCCAACTATCGCCTCTATCCCAAAAATTCAGAAAACAAACAAGAAATGGAGGCAGAAGAGAAAACAAATGAAAGATGAAAAAAAAATAGAGAAGAAAGAAAGAAGAAAAGAACGAACGGGAAGAAGGAAGAGGAAAGAAGAAAATGGAATTAGGAAGGAAAGAAGTCTGTCGAGAAAGATGGAGAGGAAAGAGAGAATGAAGAAGAAAATAATAATGGAGGAAAGAAGAATTAGAGAAAAGAGAAAAGAAAAAGAGAGATAAATTTTACCCGGTCGCTAAACAAGACCTCGGTCACTAAACAAATCCGGGTCGAGATACCATGGACCGCGACTGGGTGCATCGCGACACAGAAAATGGTTTGAGACTGGGAGTATCAAGACACAAAATCTGTGTCGCGGAACATTGTTCCGCGACACATGGATCGCGACCGCGACACATGGGACCGCGACCAGGACGGAGGGACCGAGCTGCAACTCACGTGACCTCCCTCAATTCAAATTCCCCACATGGTCAATTCGTTGGAAGCTCCCAGGACTTGAGGTCCAGCTGGGTGGAGAATTTTTGTCTTACCTTGCTGGACTCGAGCTCCCGCCCCCTCCTGTGCATCATCCTGGAGCTAAAAATTGTATCCTGAACCAGATTTGTTCCGCGAACAGGCACAATTGTTTAGCGACTGGTGGGCCTTGAATGGGCCTAGGGCTTAATTCCACCTCTCTACAAATATAACCTCCCAACCCCTTGAACAGTAACCTAGCTACACTTTAGTTCATTTTACTGTTCTTGGAGGCACCACTGCGCTCTCCAAGAATTTATTAGACTAGGTAGTTTAGTTTATTTTAATTTTATGCAATGTAGAAATAGACTCTAGTTTAGTGTTAATTTATGCTTTGTAATAAATAAGTGTAGCTAGTGTTCAATTTATTTTCCCAGTTTATATTTTTGGATTTTGGGTTTGAAACACTTAATCAATGGGTGTGTTTAATCCATTTTTGGTTTTTGATAATATTGAGAAAATGATTCCCAAAAATCTGTCATGTGTTTATCTTTTGGATTATTTACTGTTTTGTTTGTATTTTTGATCACTTGGTCATGTTTTAGTATTGTAGTTAGGTTTTATTGCTTTCCTTATCTAATAAAATGTGTAAACATTTATGTCCATCCCTTTATAGATTTATTAGGCTAGTTTAGTTTATTTTTTTTAGTTGCTTAGTTTAGTTTTATTTCTTTTACTTTATTTCATCTCTGTAGTTGCTTTTATTTTTTTTCTTTTAGTTACTGTTTAATCTTTTTGTTGGTTTCTTTTATTTTTACTTTTTAGGATTAGTATATTAAATCTAAAAGGGGATGGTATTAAGATGTTTATGCATATTTTATTATAAAATTGCATTTCCTATATTGTATTGCATCACGTTGCAACCCCACGGGTTGCAACGTAATTTTTCCGTTGTGATCCCACAACGCACTCCCCCGCAATGCAATATTAGGCGTTATGCTGCTAAAATCTTTATAAAATTTTTAAAACCCCTCTGTCGCGAAACCCCAGACGCGGACCCATGGTCCGCGACACACCCCTTGTTCCGCGACCAGGAATTATGCCCTTGTTGAATTTTCAAAACCCTTTGTCGCTATGCCTGTGTCGCGGACACAAATTTTTGCTTAGCGACAAAATAAACCCTAATTTCCAAAATATCCCGTTTCTCTTATTTCCCGCCTCTCTGTCGAGATCCCCCTGTCGCGGACGTGGGTCCGCGACACAAACTCTGTTCCGCGACAGGCTTGGCACCTTTTTGCCAAATTTTTATTCTCCATCTCACCCCATTAATTAATTGAATCTTTATATTAATATTTTGAGGTTGAAATCCAATGATCTCAACCCATGATTAATTTGATATAAAGAATTTTGTTCAATTTCCATTAAAAGATTCCTCTACAAAAAAAATCAAACTCTAATGATCTAAGTATATAATCCGGATTGTAATTAATTAATTATGGAATGAGTGATTATTTAGACCATAAAGAGCAATTATGGATTTAATTCCATACCCTTGCATGAGAAACCAATGTCTCTCATACAAGATGACCCAAAAATATTTTCTTTTATCTATTTTGTCTTTTCCGTGTTGTGTGAAACAGCTAGTAAGAGATATACAGACTAATGTTGGCGGGTATTCCCACATGGATAAACTAGCTCGTGGTCTGTATATTAATTACTAGATTTGCATGGTCCGGATAGTGGTCGGTGGAAGCCTTGGCGGTTCGTCCATCCGGGATTATAATAGCTGCTCAGCTAACTCCTATCCGGATACAGTTTCTCTTTCTTTATCTTAATTTCAAACCTGAATTCCGAGTTGTAGTAATGTTAGATGATATTTGCCAATATCGTCTAATAATTTCTGCAGTAAACGAGCATGTGGGTTTTTACTTCCAACTTCACGGATAGTGGAGGTCTAAGTGACAGTGGCAACTGACATATAAGGCCATCCCACTATCTAAAAATCATTCCACCCAAATGAGAGGGAAATTGGACAGCAGATGTTTGCAGTCCACCCAATCGTTTTGCCATCTTTTTAGCCAAATAAATTCTTCTCATCTCCGGCTATTTCATCTTTGTGTTCCAATTTCTGTCTAAACCCACCTTATATTTTGGGTTATTTAATTTTACACTTCTCTATAAAATTATGCATGATAATATTATGTAACTATTGTGGTCATATTATTTTGGGATCCTTCCCTTGGACATAGAAGTCGTGATTTAAATCAGATGACTCATGATAAATTTCCAACAAAAATTCATTTATAAAATCCGGATCTAAATAAGGGATAAATTCCACAGTTATGACTAATTTATATCCGACTGGGGGTTGATTTTGGGGAATTAGAAGCAGAGTCAGCGATTAGGTCTCACCTAGACTGAAAGGGTCTGTGTTCTTATTGAGAGTCTAGTACCTGTTTAGGGAATGATTTTCAAATCTATTATTTTCCAAAATTGCTTTGTGTTGGAAATCTGGTATTAAATATCACACTGAGATGGGGTCCACTTGGGTTCAAATACGGTGTGATAGATAATTCTAGAGGAACAATACATAGGCCTTGGTTATTTTCTAAGATAGGGTTGAGTTCCTTTCAACTGCTATCCTCTTCTGCCAATGCCTATTTTTGAGTCCTGAGTGAGTGCATCCGGAACGAACTAATCTATTAGTTCGTTTCATTGGTTTGTATCTCATAACCACCCGACGGGAAGTGAACACTGCGAGCGGTTCACCGAGAATAGGGAATTCTTGATCCACACCCAGTCACCATGACTGGGGGCTGTCTTTTACTACCAGGGTCAGACTTTCAACAACCTCCGAGTGATAGGATTTTAAATGCTTTCTTTACCGCTTTCTTTTAACTGCTTTCTTTTAACTGCTTTCTTTAGAGGTCACTCGGTTGTATTGAGAGTTGTGTAACTGCTACTAGGCCTGATAGTTAAGGGATAGTTCAGGGCTTGATTAGGATCTTTGGGTGTGACATGGGGGAATGATAGCAGTACTTGACACTTCAATAAATGATTTGTCGGGTGTTGCTTATCCACCACAGATAAATGACATACCTCTGCGCAGGGGCAGTTATCTATCTGTGGTATCTTAGATTTTGTTATCTTAAGGCATGTAAATCCTTACTGTAAGTACCTGTCTGTTAAAGAGAACATAGTATAGGAAGCATGAGAGCTAGCTATCTGATGGATTATCCCAAGCTAAGATCTGTGTGACAAAATGGAAGTTTAATTGTGTTTCATCTGAATCTTGTCCAATCTTTATTCTTTTCTTCCTGTCCCTTCTGTCATATTTTAAATCTGCTTTCTTAGAATAATCTTAACCGCTTTCTTAGAATAATTTTATTGCTTTCTTAGACTAAATTTAATTCGCTTTCTAGAATAATTTTATCTGCTTTATTTTAACTGCTTTCATAACTTAGTTTAAATTCAGTCAAGTAGATTATAATCAAACACAAACTTGAATTGAGTAACCGAGTGGAAAATCTTAGTAAACGGCGTGGGCCCTGCTTCCATCGCACATCCTCCAGTGAACGATCCGGTATTTACTATAAATACTGCAATTTTTGACTCCGTGCGCTTTCGGGGGCACAGTTTCTTAACACGAGTAATAAAAACGTGACAACCTATAAATATATCCCTAATCCCAACTCCGCCTTCATAATTTGGTTTCATTAAATAAAAGTGAAAACCGGGATTATTGTTTTTCAGAAAATACTCATATAGTGGGAACTTGTCAAAAGTTTCATGGCCGAGGGTTTTCATCGCGCCATTTGAAATCAAAGTTTCCCACATGAGTAATAAAAAGTGAAATATATCCTTAAACCCCCTTCCCACGAATCATAACTCTTTTCATTTAATAAATTTAACCTGGGATATTTTAGAAATACTCGTGTGACGAAATTTGTCAAAAGTTTCACATTCAAAGAAACATGTTACTCACTAGGATTACTGGATGACGATCGAGAATACATTGATGCCATTGAAGAAGCCAGTCACTGGGCTTCTTCTATTTCTCTAAGAAATCTATTTGTCTCGATGATAATTTCGAATACTCTTTTGGATCCTGCTATTATATGGAGCAAGTGTTGGAGGTATTTCTCGGACGATATAATATACGACATCAATAAGAAATGTACATCAGGTTAATTTAACTTACATTTTATGTTGTTTTGAGATATAAAGTTCATGCATTTCTTATTTTATCCGTATTTTTATATTAAGATACTAACAATGTTTTTAGTCCTAACATGTATTCAACTTTCTGACAAAGAGTTGGAAAATTTCACCCTTATTTCTATAGAAAAGATTTTGCATAAGATTGGTAGAAGTCTACACGACTTCCCAACAATGTCGTATCCCTCGGGAGATCTGTCATTCTCGGCAGATAATTTGCTACTGAATCAAGAATTAGCATACGATCGGAGTGCATTGCAATTGGAATACGAAGACTTCCTACAAAAATGTACCACCGAGCAGTGGAATGTGCATGACACGGTTCTGTCGGCGATGAATTCTGGGGTTGGTGGGCTGTTTTTTGTTTATGGTTATGGTGGCACAGGAAAGACATTTGTATGGAATGGCATATCGGCTGCTCTACGAAGGGAAGGGAAAATAGTTTTAAACGTAGCATCAAGTGGAATTGCCTCTTTATTGCTACCGGGTGGCCGAACAGCTCACTCTCGATTTAAGATTCCTATTGAAGTAGCCGAAGATTCCACTTGCAATATCAAACAATCCACTCTTGCCGAGCTTATTCAGAAGGCATGTCTTATTATATGGGATGAGGCACCTATGACACATAGGCATTGTTTTTAGGTACTCGATAGGACACTTCGTGATCTTATGCATCCTATTCAGTTAGATTCCAGTGACTTACCATTTGGCAGAAAGACTATCGTTTTGGGCGGCGATTTCCGGCAGATCCTTCCTGTTATTTCCAAGGGAAAGAGGCAAGATATTGTTAATGCCACACTCACTTCTTCAAAACTTTGGAGAAGCTGTACAGTTTTACGCTTAACTGAGAACATGCGCCTACGCAAGGCTTCTTCAACTGTTGAGGAAAACGAAATTAAGTCGTTTTCTACTTGGTTGTCAGCTATAGGTGATGGACAAATAGGCGATTCCATTGATGGAGAGGCAAAGATTGTTATACCTGATGAATTCTTGGTGAACTATTCAAATGATACTATTTCTTCCATCGTTGAAGAAATATATTCTTCGTTCATTGACAACATGTGTGACCGTAATTACTTAAAGGAACGAGCTATTCTGTGTCCGACAATGAAGGCTGTCGACATGATCAATGATTATATGCTCTCAATGAATACTAATGAAGGCATGATATATCTTAGCGCAGACAAAGCCTCAATATCTGATAGCTATGCTTCGCTGTTGGCTGACATTCACACAGTCGAGTTTCTGAATACATTAAATTGCTCCGGATTCCCTGTGCATTCTCTAGAGCTGAAGGTTGGTACTCCAGTAATGCTCATTAGAAATTTTGATCCACTCAATGTTCTCTGCAATGGTACAAGATTACTCATCACACATCTCGGAAGTAATGTGATTCAGGGTGAAATTCTAACAGGTGAAAATGTTGGAGCAAAGGTCTTGATTCCAAGAATGAGCATAACAATGTCGGATACACGTTTCCCTTTCAAATTCGACCAAAGGCAATTTCCAATTATACTTTGTTATGCAATGACAATAAACAAAAGTCAAGGTCAATCATTATCTAAAGTTGGATTATTCCTGAACAAACCCGTATTTATCCGTGGTCAGTTGTATGTTGCAGCTTCAAGAGTGACAACACGTGGGGGGTTAAAAATCCTAATTTGTGATGATGATGATAACGTGGAGTCGGATAGAAAGACCACCATCAATGTTGTCTACAAGGAAGTTCTCCAAAATGTATGAATTCGGAAAGTTTGTGAACGGGTGTTGATTTTAAATGTTTAAGGACCTCTTATGCAATTTTACATTCATGTGTTTCATTGGTACAATAATTTTTTTTCTTTGGAATCCGCGCATCGCGCGGGTGGAGTACTAGTTAGTTTAATAGTAGTACGCTGCCCAAATATTTAATTAATTTGTCATTATATTGTTTTTTTTTGAGGAAAAAGATTTATTTTATCAATGTCAAAACCAGCTACAACACCATCAGCCGCGCCAATAATTACACAGAGTACAAACAATTAGCAGAAAGGACTAAAAAAACAGTACGCAAGACAAATTGGAAATCTGAAGCACCAAACACATGAGAAATGGCGCCCATTGTAGTAAGAGAACGGTCTCCATAAAGCCTTTTATTCACCATCTTCTTTCGAATTGTTGACATGCAGTTCAGGGGTACCATGCCAAGCAATAGAAGCTCTTCAATCCAACACTGTGTGACAATTTATTTCCTCAAACCGGCAGCACTGTCCTTCAAATGGCGGGATTGCAGCGGCACGTTCAAATCACTGCATATAATCTGTACCGAATCCCTACAATATTCTTACCAAGGCACAACCAATTCCTTCCCACATTGATAACAGCAAGCCAAGTCGACCTCTTCAAAGATGTAGTGTGTTCACTTACTCTCCAAAGGAAACAGTCGATGAGGACTCTCAAGTGGTGAATCCAAAAGACAATCCCGAAGCTAACTTGAAGATCACATATCCCATGCAAAAGTATTCGAAATCAATGCATCGAAGTAAGGGCAAGGGCAAATATAGGTGATATCGGAGCCATGGCCATGGATGGAAAGTGGGTGAAAGGCTATTGGGGATTGGGGAAGCGTCTATTAACAATCACACACAACTACGGTCAATGATGCGACAAAATTATCACAACCAAATGAAATCCATACCAAACTTCCTAAAAAGAACCTGCGTAAATACACTCTTCCAAAATACCATTCAGTAGAAACCACCCCGATACAACAAATTATCAAGCACCCTCAACATTTTACTCTTTTCTCTTCTTTATTACTTTTTTACTTTTTTTTTATTCTATCTTCATTTTTTCTTTTTTTCTTTTTGCTTTTTCTTTTTTTTTTTTCCTTTTTTTATATAGCGACGTTAATAGGCTATTCTTTTTCTACAGGGAATTTCCAAAGCCAATAGCCAACTGAGATACCTCAATATGACAACAAACCTTTCAAACAGCCAATCAATCGAACCACCCAATCTAGTTCTAAAAGACTCACCCCCTACCACTGTCGATGACCTTCCAACCTCCCTTAAAATCCAACTGCTTAAGTTTCACTAACAAGAGAAGTAGCATATAAGAATTCACAGACATTCCGGAGATCCCCAAAGATGTAAAGAAACTGTTTGGCTAGGAGAAAAGATAGGTTAATGGTTTAGGTAGCCAGGTGTCTGCTGGGAAGAATCGGGGTATATCATTAGTTGGTAAAGGGGATATTTAGGAAGGGATAGCAACCAAAAAGGGTTTCTCCACAAGCCCTTATCTTAATCGATGCAATGGAACGAATATATGCACTTTCAACGTGTATGATAAAGCAGATTCTAGGATGCCTAAATGGATTTCACCTTTACGCACATGTAAGAGATAAGAGGGTTCGGGTCTCACCGATTAGTTTTTCGGTTGGCTTACTGTGCTCAATGTGAGAGGTCATCAGTCCTGCAACGTGGTTTATGATATGACCGCTTCCAGCAGAGATTGTTACCAGCAGCGTCAGCCTTATCGCCATGCATATAACCGGGTAAATCAGCAACATTGGCCTCCTAGTTAATCCGCAACTGCCTTGACTCATCAAGATACTTAGAGAGTCAGCAGGGTCAAGACAGCCCCCTCGAAAAGAATCACAGCAGCAGCATCAGCTTCCTAGTTAAACAGCAGCAATCGTAAATCTTCAAGACACATGAACATCAACAGCTTTGAGAGAGAACAACAACTTCAATGGACTTGTGTTTCAGCAACAACAGAATTAGCAGCAGTAGTTGCAACCTGTCGTGGTCGAGAGTTGCAATTCCATCCCAGATCTTGGTCCCTTTGCCTAATCCCTTGTGTCTGCCCTTTCAATACATTCTGTCTTATGAGGCCATGAGTTACCATCTCCATTTAAGGCACCTGTACAAAAACAGCAATGCAGCAGTACCAAAGAATCTACCAAAATGAAACTTCACCTTAAACTCATTCAAGATTGTTACAATTAAAAAGAAATACCGTGGGAGCAAGTCCTGGGTATAGATATTTAGGCCCAATCCTCAACCTCTCCTTCCCCCAATGCCCCCCGTCTTGCCCATTGATCGGATACCTCGTTTCGATCCCTCAATATATGTTAGAACTTGACACAACCAGCGTGATTTATGACAGCCGCAATCGAACCAATGTGATCATGGAAATGCCATGGGAACATATTTAGATTTTTTAGCCATCCAATAACATTTTGTGAGTCACTTTCGAACAACAATTTAGGAAGTGGAAATCCTTGGTCACGTATTATTACCCTACAGATCCGACAAATTGCCATAACTTCCGCTTCTGTAGAATCTGTACACCCGATGGAGTCGGACAATATAAATATGGATTCTCCCTTGTCGTTTCTAATCACCCCGCCAATTCCAGCCGGACCCGGATTCCCCATTGACGAACCGTCCGTGTTGATCTTCCACCATCCCGACTCTGGTCTTTCCCAAACCAATCCCCTTCGGGTCCTTTTGTGCCTAACCAACCGAGGTTGGAACATACTCTCAGGGAAGCTCATTTCCAAGACCTGTGCATTACCTATCGTATCCTCTCTTTCCAATTTCCACCTGGAGCTCACACGCCACTTGAGTTCTTCAATCACTGTCCCTATAAGTACTCGCTCGCCTCTAAAAACAGCGCTATTACGATACTTCCAGATCGTCCAGCAAATTGCCATGCCCAAAAGCAACCAACAGTCCTTGATATGTTGTTTCAAGGGCGCATTCATCCACCAAGCAAATAACTGTTCAGCTCTTCCAGGGGTTACTCCTGTCACACCAAACCAGGCCTTACCCTGAAACCATAATAAACCTGCTATTTCGCACCTACAAAAGAGGTGCTCCACTGATTCATCCTCTTTCTCGCACAGAGGACATTGGGTGCCACTGCCATTAAGACAGCCCCTGGTACTCAGTAATACCCTGACCGGCAGTGCGTTATTTAATATCTTCCACACCAGAATACGCACTTTCATCGGGCACTTAATGCTCCACAACTTTCTCCATATCCAAGACTGCCCTATCCCATCTCCATTATTCATTCTAGGCCAGCAGGATTTAGAAGAGAACTTCCCATTTGTTTCTTTAGTCCAAACCATCCTATCTCCCACGAATCTGTTTAATATATACCCCTTTAACATTGTCAACATATTATCCCAAACCTCCCTCTCCCAATCAAACAAAGCTCTACGCAGTTGTATACACCATTCCCACTCCAATCCCACCCATTTTCCGAACTCTTCGATCTTTCCATCTTTGTTAGTAGCTAACACGAAAATTCTAGGATATTTTTCTCTCAAAGATTTCCCTCCCGCTAGCCAAGGGTCCTGCCAGAAATTAACAGCTGCTCCATTTCCCACTAATATTTTGAATCCGTTTTCTTGATCTCCCAGGTTAGGATGCTCCCATGCACTACATATTTTATTCCATAATGAAGTCCCGCTCTTTATTTCCGGAATAAGTGGTGAATTACATTCGTAGTACTTAGCGTCGATCACTTCCTTCCACAAAGCTCGCTCTTGTCCGAAGCGCCATCTCCACTTAAGAAGGAGGGCAGCGTTAAACCTTTGAGTCTGCCATATGCCCAGACCACCATCATCCTTGTGGCGACACAATTTATCCCATCCAATAGTATGCAACTTTCGAGCACTCTCCCATTCATTCCAAAAGAATCTTCTTTTTAGCATCTCCAGTCGATCTACCACCATCTTAGGGGCCTTAAAAATTGATAAGAAGTAAACTGGCAAGCTATTCATCACCGCTTTAATAAGGCATAATCTCCCTCCCTGAGACAGTAGACTTCCTTTCCAACCTGCCAATCTTCTCTCTACCTTATCTAAAACCGGTTGCCATAGCGTAGTACTATTAACCCGACCCCCTACTGGTATTCCCAGGTACTTGAGTGGCCAACTTCCTACTCCACATCCCAAAATGTTTGCGGCCTCCCTCTCCAGCTCACTAGAACAATTTATACCCACAAGGCTTGATTTCCCAAAATTAATTCTTAGCCCAGTACCTAATGACAAACACAGTAGTATATGCTTGATAAGTCTCACCTGTTGGAGTTCACCACTACAAAATAGAATTGTGTCGTCCGCATATTGGAGATGAGAGATATTCGGACCGTCCCTACCCGAACACAAGCCCTCATACAGCTCTAACTCAACTGCCCTGCTTATTAGTTTGTTAAGAATCTCGGCCACTAAAACGAATAAATACGGGGAAAGAGGATCCCCTTGTCGTAATCCTCTTTGCATCTCAAAAAACCTTGTGGGAGAACCATTGATTATGACTGCAGCAGACGCCGAAGAAATACACTCCTTGATCCACTTCACCCATTTGTCTCCAAAGCCCATCGCCTCCAACACGCGAAATAAAGCCTCCCACGACACATTGTCGTAGGCTTTGGCGAAGTCCAACTTTATCACAAAACCCCTTCTTCCAGATGCTTTGGTCGTTTGAATCACTTCGGAAGCAATAAGAACACCGTCCATAATCTGTCTTCCTTTTATGAACGCCATTTGCGCATGTCCTACTAATTTATTGATTGCTTCAGTCAACCTCCTGGCCATCACTTTTGTAATTATTTTGTAGATACTCCCTACCAAGGATATTGGCCGATACTCGTTAAACTCCAAAGGATTTTCCACCTTAGGAATTAAAACAATGAAGGATCCTCCTGCTTCCTTTGGTATTTTACAGTCTGTCTCAAGTGTCCTGAAGATTTGCATCACCTCATTTTTAAGCACCTCCCAGAATTTCTTGAAGAAATCAAGGTTGAAACCGTCCGGCCCCGGGGCTCTATTCCCGTCGCAACTCCAAATCGCCTCACGTACTTCCTCCTCGGTGAACCCCCTCTCTAACCAGTCCTTTGCATCTTCTTCTAGTTTAGGCAACCCAACATTTTCTACCCCAAACACCTCATCTGAATGTTTAAGGAATATCTCTCTAAAATGAGAGAAGGCAGCTTCCTTAATGTCTCTCGGCTTATCAACTATCACCCCATCCCTTTTAATAGCCCCTATATGCCGTTTCCTTCTGTTAAGTGTAGTAATAGCGTGAAAAAATTTCGTATTTTGATCCCCCTCCTTTAACCATCGGACCCTCGATTTTTGATGCCACCTTTGCTCCTCTGCCAATAACAATCTTTTTAGTTCATCCTTTTTGTCTAGCCATGCCCTCCTTGTCTCCTCGCCCGCCTCAATTTCCTGTATATCGCCCTCCAATTCCGTGATCTCAGACAGCAGTCGTTGAATTCGATCCTCCATATTCTTTGCACTATATCCATCCCAATTGCGGATCTTATGCTTTAATCTTCTAAGCCTATCGAAAACCCCCCACCGCTGCTAGACGACAACCCACCCACTTCTGAAGCCCATGTCTCTATTACCATATCACTGAATCCTTTTTCCTCTACCCAGTAATTGTAAAACCTAAAAGGTTTCGGTCCCCAGGAATGCTCACCAAACTCCAACATCACCGGATAATGATCCGATAAGACCGAGTCCCCACGTTTTTGAGTAATATCTCCCCTCAGACATAGCAGGCTTGGCGAAATCAAGAATCTATCAAGTCTACTATAAGCTCTACCCCCCATCCGAACCATGTAAATTGGCCGCCTTCCATAGGTAAATCCATCAAGCATAACCCATCAACAAATTCTCTGAAATCTCTAATAGACCCCCCATCCTCACTCACCCCCACCCTCTCACCCTCTTTCATCACTGCATTGAAGTCTCCCGATAAACACCAGAGTTCCCCATTCGCCGTGGCACACTTGTTAGATAACAAACTCCATAATTCTGCTCTATCTCGCCTGATATTTGGGGCATGGATGCAAAAAATGTTGATAACCCCATTAACACTGTTGATTGTCCCTTTGATCCAAATATAATGGTGGCTCTGTTCAACTACGCCAAATGAGCACCTACTTACATCCCACACCACCAATAATCCGCCGGCGTTGCCAATTGCTGGTTGAAAGTTAAACTCACAATCCCTCGATCCCCAAATCCGATACACCATCCGGTCTTTAATTACACCCATTTTTGTTTCTTGGAAGCATGCCACTGTAGGATTCACTTTTTTGCAGAGCCTCATCACCGCTCTCCTCCTCACCCCTCCGTTCAATCCCCGTAAATTGCACGTAACAATCCGCATTTGTATATCAATCCCCAATCAGCAATAGAAGGAGTTTAACCCATTCGTAACTCCTCCAACACCCTGGAAACTGCGGCATCCCTGCTCATCATTCGGCTCATCCCCAATTTCTCTGCCAGCTCTAAAATCTCCTCAACTTCCGTAAAGTCGATTAATTTCACTCCCTCCTTCGAACGAAATGTGGAAAACTGTAATCTGGCGAACCCATCTCCCAAACTTTCTGAACCCTTAGACCCCTGCTTGGATGTAGTCCGCTTCTTGTTCTTAACACAATTGACAAGCTTCTGCCTTCCACACCTCAGAATCTTCTTTTTCTGGCTCCTACCCTTCAAAACCCTGCTCAAAGCTTCTTCAATTTCCTTAAAAGCGGCCGGCGTCGAATTTACCAATTCTTTAGCCTCGCATCCATTCTTCCAATTACCCATTTCTCCCCCAATTTCCGAAACACGTCTAGAACTAACCTCGGTGCCTACCACTATCGATCCCACTAAATTGCTCGTCTTCCCAACCACATCCATCAAGCTTCCTGTCTCCTCCGCTCGACCTGCCTCCCTTGTGCGTGCCAGCTTATTTTCTGAAACAGGCCCGCTCTCTAGTCGGTCACAGGGTGTGTTGTTTGATTTACTATTTTCGGCTCCCCCCAGTAGCCCAGGTAGACAGATAACTTCTTTGTTTTTAATGTTATCCGCACTCCCCAGCCTTGTCAAAAGCCCAAAAGAGCTTGGCCCATGTGTCCCCTCTTCAAGATCACCTAAGTCCACAGCATCAGGCCCATTCGGCCCATTCTCCTTCACCCCTTCAGTAATGGTCACCGCCCCTATCTCTTGAGCACCCAAGCTGCATGCTTCCCCATTACTTATCCCGAGATCATTATTATGGTAACACGTCTCCGAATGTTTGCCTTTATCAGCCGCCACCTTAATAAAGTTTTCCTTCCCCCCATGCAAACCTGATTGAGTCTGTTTCACTTCCCCACTGTTGTGAGTCCTGGACTTCCGGTGATCTAAATCTCCCGGCATCATGTCGAAAGTACTCTTATCCGAGTACACCTCCACTTCTTCATCGTTCCGATCCTCCCCTGATATGTCTTCCACAACCGCCGCCTCACTGAAATTGGCCGTAATTCGAATTTTCGATACAAACTTCCCCGCCTGAACTTCTACGATTGGTGGAATGATAGCTTCTTCATGGACCGCCACTAGAATCTTTGCCCAATCCAATCTTTTTCGTCCCACGGTTTCCTGGTTTATACTAATCACCTTCCCCCACCCTTTCACCAACCGATCGAAGTTAACCTCATTCCAGGTTGAGTATGGTAGCCCATGAATGTATATCCATACCAGGTGTTTTCTTACCAACTTCCCATCCTCCCATCTCCTTTTCCATGAGACGAACTGGATATCATTCCTGTCGGCTAGAAACTGGTCTCTTGCCTCTGTCCGTTTGAACACTACTACCAGCATCAACCCCCATCCATATTTAACTTCCACACCATCATACTTTTCCCCCAATACCCAATCCTGAAAAGGAATTAGTGCGTCCAGGTTTTTGAGTTCCACTATTGCCGATCGCCTCAACCATTCTATTTCCTTCTGATCTTCCCATAATCTCACAACTTCTGTATCCCGTACTGCCCTTCCGGTGCTGCTACACTTTCTGTCCTCCATAACGACCTCGGCGTACGAACGCTCATCCCTCCATGCATTAGACCCGACATGCATACTTTGACCCCTCCTGGCGTCCATTGGTGCCTTCATGATTTTCCCCGTTAGTCTTCCACTGTCTGTGAAATTACCCATGCCAAGTTTTGTACTTCTTTTAGGGTGCGCCCAGTTGAGTCTCAGAGCTTTTCCCATCCAGACTCTCCCATTCCATTGCTGTATAACGTTCTCGGCCTCTTCCTTGTTACTGAACCGTAGGAATCCAAACTTTGCTCCATTTTCCGACCAATTCCTATCCGGCATGTACCAATCTCTAACTTTCACCAATTTGTCAATAGAGCGGAAGATACGTTCGAACGCTACACCTACAGGGATATTCCCTATAAATACTCCGGGTAACTTACTTCGACTACTGCCACCCTCGCCATCCTTCTTGTTCCAGGGTTGAATCCTTTCCCACCGCCTGACTGTGGCGGTCGGAGGTCTCTTGTCACCGTCTTCACCGCCCTTCGCCCTCCACACTCTCTCGCCCTTCGCCATCCTCTGTTTTAATCGGTTGTAAAGTTTGTCATTATATTGTTACTATGTTACTTTAATTTGTTACAAAATCAAATGTCAAAATAATTTAGTAGGATTTTCTTTACTAGTGATTAGTGTTCCCCACCTGATTTTGTCAACTATAGACAAATTAGTATATGTATTTTAGCTGGTTATTTTCTCTATACTTTCGCCCCTGAGCTAAAAAATTGCTATAATTTTTTATATAACTTTATGAATTTTAGCTATAGTAGAAGACAACTTTCTATAATTTCGCCTCCCGAGCTCAAAATATGGCGACTTGTAGATTACAACTAATATTATATTTTGTATTTTCTGAGAAAAAAATTATATTAGAAATTCGTCCCCAACCCTAAGATCCTGCATCCGCCACTGATAAATTTGTATTCCAATAATATTAGCAATACTAATAAGAAAGTTCGAGTAGAGGTAGATCAAAAAAATAAAAATTAATTGATAGTTATTCTATAATAAATAAAAATAAAATAAAATAAAATTTTTTGGTTGCACCTCCGCTTTCATCTCTAACACTTTACGCCGCCAGTGCGACTGAGCCAAGTCTCCATGGAGTAAAAATTAAAATGCAGGCAATATAAAATACGTACAGAAAGGATGTGCCTGCAATCTGCATGCCAGGGTGTCAATATTTTGAGGCCGCATCGTGCTCTCTCTTTTTCACGCACGCAGACAATCTCATGTCTGAACCGGTTCGCCACACGAGGCACCTCGTATTTTATTTAATTGAAAATAAATAGAAGTAAATACTCTAGTACAGCACACCACAATGCTCACACGCCACGTGTCGCATTTACCGCCCACAGACATTTCCTAATCCAACGGCGTCCAGCAACAGGGTATCCTATGCTCATTCGCGAAGGGCACATCTGGTATTTTTAAATGTGGTCCAAGGGCTGATTCGTTATTTCACAGAGGGCGTCAACCACTGTCCTACTGGCACCATAACATTGAACACATTCACAGCCTGTACACAGCTGTCATCCATCAACACACCACAATATCCCCAGTATCTCTCTAATTTAGGTTATGTTAGCTTCGCAAAAACTGCTATTTACAACATGAAACGATTGCCAGACCAGGAAGATGATGTTCAATTGACTGCGGACTCCGACTGAATTGCTACATTCATTGATTTTTTTTTTTTTTGTTGGTTTTTGTTGATTTCTTTTGTGGAATTTGATGGATCCTTGTCCCTACGTGAAGTTGACGGTTGGGAATTTAGGGTTGAAAACCCCCCTCGCGACGAAGCCCGCTCGCTCCGCCGTCCACCCTTCCTCGTCGCCGTTTTTCTGCAGAATCAAGCTGCACAATTCCCACATTCAGAGCGCTGCCGTCCCTTACATTGCCGCGGAGAATTCGCAGTTCCCGGACGGGAATTCGCCCGCCGTCGCCGCGACTTTTCACCTCAGCAAATCCGATTTGGACCGGCTCAAGGGGAAGTCCTCGCTGTTCTCCGCCTCCAAGACGCCGTCTCTCAAAATATACCTGTTCTCCGGCCGCCGCGGCGCCACCTGCGGGATTAATTCGGGGCGATTGTTGGGGCGAATCTCCCTGCCGTTGGATCTGGATGCGGTGGAATCGAGGGCCGCGATATTCCACAACGGGTGGATTCATGTTGGGAAGGAGACCAAGAGCGTCGCGCAGTTTCACTTGCATGTCAAGGCCGAGCCCGACCCGAGATTCGTTTTCCAGTTCGACGGTCCGCCCGAAACCAGCCCGCAAATTTTCCAAGTTCGAGGTAACATTAGGCAGCCCGTCTTCACCTGCAAATTCAGTTTCCGTACTGCCGATCGGAATCAGCGCTCCAGGTAAATTCTATTGAACTTTTAGTCATTATTGTACTGGAAAAGGGTAGACTTTCAGTCTGTGATGATTGAAACTAAAAATTCCTGACACTTTACTTCAAATCGAAAACCCTTAATTTAGAAAACTTTTGTATGAGAAATAATGATTACAATCGACTACACTGATGCTAATTTTCACCACCAATTTAACTGCAACATCAATAATTACTTTTGATAGCATTTGGTTAAGGTCTGATTTGAAGCAGTATTATACAGTATACTGTTGCTAATTAGCTCAGTCTTTGCTCAGTTTGTATGCTTTAATTCGTTTATTGCATTGAAGAACTTGTGCCGAATTAATTAAATTCCATGCTGTTTGTTGATTTGGATAGGGTTGTGGCGCCGGAGCCCAGTTGTGCAGGAAGGGCTTGGTTAAGTTCGTTTGGAAGCGATAGGGAAAGGTCTGTTAAGGAGAGAAAAGGATGGTCCATTACAATCCATGATCTTTCAGGTTCTCCAGTGGCTGTTGCCTCAATGGTGACTCCATTTGTGGCTTCCCCAGGTTCCGACCGGGTGAGCCGGTCAAATCCTGGTTGCTGGCTCATTCTCCGTCCGGGGGATGGAACCTGGAAGCCGTGGGGCCGCCTGGAGGCGTGGCGGGAGCGTGGCTCTGCGGATGGCTTGGGCTTCAGATTCGAACTCATTCCCGACTCTGCGGCTGCTGGTATTCCACTGGCTGAATCCACCATTAGCTGCAGCAGGGGAGGGAAATTGATGATAGACTTGAATAATACCAACAATGGTAGTACTAGTAGCAATAATAGCAGCAGCAGCAATAGCAATGTGGCCGCCTTGGCCACATCCAGGAGGACGCCTAGAAGTGTGCCGGCCTCCCCAATCTGCAGCCCAGGAAGCAGTGGGGATTTCGGATACTCGCTGTGGCCTTACTGCATATCCAGGGGAGGGTTCGTAATGGCAGCTAGCATAGCCGGCGAGGGTTGCAACAAGTCTCATCCGACGGTGGAGGTGAGCTTGCAGCAAGTGAGCTGCACGGAGGATGCAGCGGTGTATGTGGCTTTATCAGCTGCCCTGGATCTTAGCATGGATGCGTGCCGGCTTTTCTCCCACAAGCTACGCAAGGAATTGTGCCCTCCACCATCACAGGATTCGCCTTTTTAAGAGAACTTGTGTTGATTTAAATGGTGGATCGATGCTGTGATCGATGGACTACTGCCATTGGCATTGCTTTTTTTTGTGAGCCATGGCTGAGAGTACTACTCTATTTGGTTAGAACTAACCACCTAACGAGGAAGTTTAGGAATTATTAATATCATGTGTACATGTACAGATTGAGGGGAAAAGCATTCAGCAGCATTTCAGGGCCTTTGGAACGTTTTTGGTGTTCATTGTTTAATCTTGGTTTTGAAAGGGCGTTTGTGTTAATTTCTTTCTGTGGCTTGGATTTTTTATATACGTTTTAGGTTAGCGATTTATTGGTGTAGTCGTGTAATAATTTATGTAGGTGTGATGATAATTTGATTAAGTAGGTAAATGGTAATTATGGCAGTAAGCATAATTTGATAATTTCATCATTATTATACTACATATTGGCATGTGCAAAAATCATGGAGCGTTACAGATATTTTCCCACTAAGCTGCTATGTTCAAGTCTTGGAAATTAGAATGTAACTGAACTAGACGACTAGGTAGTAATAGGGGTGTGCAAATTTTGGTCGAAACCGAACAAACCGACCGAACCGAACTGAATTTTACAATTTGGTTCGGTTTTTGGATTTCGGTTTGGTTTTTGGTTTTGAAAATCTAAAATTTTGGTTTTCGGTTCGGTTTTTGGTTTTTAAAAATCTAAAATTCGGTTAACCGAACCGAACCGAAATTTGAATTATATATTTTTTTAATAAATACATTATGCCATTATACAATAAACACAAAATAATACCCCTATTCGGTGACTGTTTGTGTGGATGGGAAGTGAGAACTACTGTTGAAAGTTTTCAGACTTTTATATTGGTTCGTATTTGAACTATTCGGTGACTGTTTCTTTATTTTGTCATTTCATTTGTGTGTAATTTGAACAATGCAATTTAGAATGGTTTACTATTATGCACTCATAGTTATATGTAGATATGATGTTTTTGTTTGACATGACGAATTTACAGGTTTGAAAATGGTAATAGAGATGTTTTGATAAAAAAATATTTTATTTTTTAGAAAAGCAATTCGGTTCGGTTTGGTTAACCGGTATAACCGAACCGAAATATTTCGGTTCGGTTATTTCGGTTTTCAGTAATTTTGGTTCGGTTTTGGTTTTTAGAAAAAATTCGGTTTTTAATTCGGTTTTGAAGTTTGGTTCGGTTCGGTTAACCGGACCGACCGATGCACACCCCTAGGTAGTAAAGCATAAATATACAGCCATGGGCAAAATGAATTTGGTTTAAATGCTTAATAATCATATGTTAAAAGTGATAAATTGATTTAGAATACTATTTATTGTAGTTATTATATAAGGATATTAAATTGTGATTTGAAATAAATTCATTATATTTTTTTTATTTTATATAAATATATAATATGTTCATTCTGTCTATATTATATACAAAGATTTTAAACTTATTTCTTGCAATATTACAAAATAATCAATATTTTTCACATTTTACATATACTTAATTTTGTATTGCAACATGCTACGGGGCCATACAGAGACGATTTGGCAAGCACCATGTGCATATCAGAAAAGTCCCTGGTAATTACACCCTGTAAGAATCGAGCATTTTGTCTGATTTTGAATTGCCTGATAATACACAATAATATAATTGCAGGTGAGCTTAAATTCACTTGGTTCAAAAAAAAGAAGATAAATAAATGAATGTATTTGTTCCTCAAAGAAAACTTAATCAGTAGATAACTAAGTCATTGATAAATTGAGGCCTAACCATCCAAATTATATTGGATGCAGTTGGAATGCTAAATATGCATATACAAATGTAATGTAATGTACTTCCGTATATTTTTTTTGTGTAATATTACAAAAAATACTACATTATTATACTTCTTATTAGACTATTTAACATCACAAAAACGTAAAAATTACAAAAATTCTAAAATACATTACATTCTGCATAAATATAACATCAGCACCATAATCGAACATAACATAGTACTTCCTCCATTTTTAAAAAAGTGTAACGTTTCTAATTTACACGTTTGCCAATGCACATTTTAAACTACTAATAACTCAAATTTGGTACAAGTAAAAATTTTAAAAATCTGATATTTAAAAACTAGAAGATGAGACAAATCCAAAATCTCATTTGGCTATAAATTTTTTTGTATAACTATGACAAAAATAGAAATCAAAGTATTGCAATAAATATTAATAAAAATAATAAAAATATTAAACTGTTAATACTTAAAAAAACGGAGGGAGTATTAGTGTATTACAGATATTATTAATATTCAATTCAATTTTATTGTTAAATTTAGCAAGCGAGCTTGTGGTACACAATTTTATTTAGAAAGAAAACTAAAATAACTGGATATGTGAATCTATGGCCTTATTATAACTGTGGTAATTTCCTAGAATGGCTGTGAATAGGTGAAGTCGTTGACAGTAAACTGATGAGAGTTGATGAAAATGGGGGAATTCAGAATTCATAATGATGGGGGTGAAAGTAAGTATCGAGGTCTAAAATGTTGAGAAGCCAATAGATTAACATTGTTGAAACTCGAGGGTGAATTGTTGAGCCCAGAGTGTACTGTTATCCTCAGTTTCAAATCCAATCCATTCAATATTGTTACGGTATTACAGTATGAAATATCGGTCGAAAATTTGCCCATTTGATTTATACTGTAAAAGTTAAAGCAATTTAGCATACTAGTATTTTTTAAATTAATTTACTATGGGATAAAAAGGATGGTTATTCTATTGATTTTTCATCTGCATTCGTGTTTACTCTCAGAAGTCCCAAGCCACGAGGATCTGAAGCAAAGGTGTTTGAATCACCGGAGATGAAGCTTCTGGGATGGTGGCTGATGCTCGTGGGCACGCTTCGATTGGCTTCCGTCTGGTTCGGATTCTTCGACATTTGGGCTCTTCGCCTCGCCGTCTTCTCCCAGACCTCCAGTATGTTCCTAATTTCTTCGTTTCCGCCGTTTTTATTCCTGTTTCTTACTATATTGGTTTAGCAATTGCGTCTTTACTGGATTTAATGTGCATAGAGTGATCCAGACAGTTTTTGGATTTTATTGGTGCAATTATAAGCGAAGAAATGAAGATCTCGCAATGTTTATAATACTAGTATATGTTTTGATAACAATTTTTGGAGCTTGATTTGATGAGGGGAAGCAAAAGCAAGCAAGTGGCTTTACTTCAAATGGATGGCTTGAGATGTTTTTTGGATGAAACTGGAGTTCATGGTGCCTTATGTATTTGACCTTGTATTCTGATTTACAATTGATTAATAAATTTATTTCCATCTGGTTGACTTATCAAGTCTCTTATTGCAAAGAGGAAGTTGTTAATCAACATTGGAAAAATTCATTTTTGGTCGTATTTGATTTGAGAATTGGATAATTCATGACAGACGATGATAATGGGAATATTTATACAATGTTGATTCTGCATTGTCAAGCATCAAGCGATGTTTCATTTAGTAGTCCGTTAGGTGAATTTCGGTTCTTATGGTTTAGGTAAATTTGGTACCGATAGCTTTACGGGCTCTTTTCAAGTGTGGATTGACTTAATAGACATTGAAATTTGTTGTGTTCGAATTAGTACTCAATCCGAGATCTCATTCTAGAGCTGTATACATTTAGATTGCCCATTGCAAACGTCTCTGTAAAATAGTTTTCTTTGCCTGAAGCAATATTACACTTATTTCCAAAACAGGAGGCGTATAAAACCTCAAGCGCTGCCACCAGCTATGGTTTATTTGAAATTATTGGCATCGTGCTTTCATTCATTTGAGTTGGGCAGGTTCAGCACTTGTGATATTATTGGCTGTGAATTTTATATTATTTCATAGAGTGATTCTTATTATAGATAATGTCGTGAGAACGATAAAATTCTATGGCCGGATGGTATCTTTTTCTAAGATACCACCAATGCTCTAAATTTAATGTGCATTATTTTCCCCCTTTTGTAGTGACGGAAATTCATGGCCGTACATTTGGAGTTTGGACGTTGTTGACTTGCACACTTTGTTTTCTTTGTGCAATGAATCTTGAGAACAAGCCTCTATATTTGGTGACATTCCTATCCTTCATCTATGCACTTGGTCATTTCCTGACAGAGTATCTGATTTACCACACCATGGCCATTGGAAATCTGACAACTGTTGGCATTTTTGCTGGTATTTCTATTAAAAGTTAATCTCGTCTTTTTACTGATTGGCATCACTTTCATACTAAGGGAAGTTGAAAACTGGGAGACACTTTTTGCATTGTCAGTTATGAAAAGTTTGAGCATACTCTTGGAGAAATAATTCTGGTATCCGACTCTTAAAAAATAAGATATCATGTTATCTATGTATAAAGTAATATAAATGATATAGCTCAATTAAAAGGAATAGTATTTGGTAACACAGATTTATGTCTCTCCCAGCGAGGTTTCAACTAATAATATGGCATTTTATTGATAGTAGTTTATGTTTATGTTAGATATTGATTGAATGATCTCTCCAATCATCGGTTTGCAGGCACATCCATTATATGGATGATTTTGCAGTGGAATTCACACCAATCTGCAAAGAGTAAACGTGTGTAAAGGTGAAATCAAGCCATAAGCATCTGACTATTCTAAATCAGCTTCTAAATGAGGTAAAAGTATTCAAGAACATTTGCTTTGCTATCCTACATGAATGTTGCTTGTGATAACATTGCTAGCCTACAGAGTACGAAGCAAATCTCATGTAGTCGGGGGCTTTAATTGATACAATTTGTGCGACTAATCTTTTTTCCTTGCAATCTTTACTTGAGGTGTTTGAAAACAATAGAATGAGGTTGTCCACCATTATCTGTGATTGCATACATTAATGTTCTTCTGTCTTCTCTAACTTGATTGGTTTTTAGATGATGAGGTTGTTTTCAACAGTTGTATCCTATTACCAATCCGGTTACGGTACAACCCCTTGAAAAGCCTTTAGGCGCAAACATCACAAAAAAGGCATCTCGCATAACAAAACACATCTTTGAGCATCATATTTTTGGCATCACACAACACATCTCTCACAACACACAAAATACACCATTTAATACATCACACAACACAACTCCCACATCACACACATGATGGCTGCATGTGCAGCCACCTGCACACTAACCCCTTCCTCCTATTACTATAGCCATAAGATGTGCGACTTGGTTAGGGTGTTGAATGCACTAATTTCAACAACCATTTACACTATGATTTTTGGAAGTTCAACAACTATGTTCTATAAATTGAAGATCCTCCCTAGTAGTTAACTAGTTACAATGTGAGCAAGTGTTGAATATAAATAATTATTGTTCAATCTGTGTAAACTTCTATTGTTTCCATGATCAGGGAAGATTCAACAGTTTAGGTAGCATCATATTCAAGAAAACGGGAACATATGGTGTAGTAGGCAAGAAAATTCGTACAGAAATAGTTGGCTTATTTCTAAATTTGCAGATAGTGATTAGTAAAACCTAAAAAAGGTTACAAAATTGCAATAATGCATGTGGATTGTGGGTTTGTCTTTCTTTCCGTATTGAATTTTAGGAGCATTTTATTTATTTTCTTAATTAACGTGTAGCTAGCGCAACGTTTCAATTTCACTTCCAACAAATAACAAGCTGATTAAGTTGCACGAAGTCACAACATTATTAACCTAAAAATTGGAATAATGGCGAAAAGTGAAAACGGATTACAACTAGGTTAGGGCCCGTTTGGATTGGCTTTTAAAAAAAGCAGAAGCCAAAAGCAGAAGCAGAAGTGAAAGCCAAAAGCAGAAGCAGCTAACTTTTGTGTTTGGATGGAATGTTTAAAAAGCAGTTTTTTTTCAATAGTGTGTTTGGATGTATAAAAGTGAAAAGTGCTTTTGAAATGTGTAAATTACCAAAAAGGATATGCTATTTATATATGATAGTATATATTTATAGTGTAATTTAAATAAATTAATAGGGGCATTTATGACTCTGCACACATTACTAGGTGCTTTTGGCTTCTGCTTTTCGGAGAAGCACCACCTGGGCTGCTTCTCCCAGAAGCACTTTTGCAGCTTTTCGAGGTGCTTTTGCTTTTTCTAAAAAGCCAAAACAAACACTTTTTTTCCTTCAAAAGTGCTTTTGGCAGAAGCAAAAGCCAAAAACACTTGGAAAAAAGCCAATCCAAACAGGCTCTAAGGGCCCGTTTGGATTGGCTTTTAAAAAAAGCAGAAGCCAAAAGCAGAAGCAGAAGTGAAAGCCAAAAGGAGAAGCAGCTAACTTTCGTGTTTGGATGGAATGTTTAAAAAGCAGCTTTTTTTTCAATAGCGTGTTTGGATGTATAAAAGTGAAAAGTGCTTTTGAAATGTGTAAATTACCAAAAAGGATATGCTATTTATATATGATAGTATATATTTATAGTGTAATATAAATAAATTAATAGGGGCATTTATGACTCTGCACACATTACTAGGTGCTTTTGGCTTCTGCTTTTCGGAGAAGCACCACCTGGGCTGCTTCTCCCAGAAGCACTTTTGCAGCTTTTCGAGGTGCTTTTGCTTTTTCTAAAAAGCCAAAACAAACACCCTTTTTCCTTCAAAAGTGCTTTTGGCAGAAGCAAAAGCCAAAAACACTTGGAGCTCTAAATCTAGTTTGGGCCCAGAATCCGAAGCCTTTTCCGGTCTCCATATGGGCTACTTAGATAAGCCCAATGGGCTATCCGCAGGCTGGTTATAATGTTAGCTGGGCCCAGGGGCTTCCCGGACTTCATATTATTATTATTTTCGTATGCAAAGTCGGCTTTTGTAATTACTTTATGGTCAGTGGTAGGGTTGTAAAAGAATCAAATATTTTTGCTTCGATTCGTGATTCGATTCGAAATTATTCGAAATTTTGATATTCGAATAATATTTGATTCGATTCGATATTCGATTAAATATTTTATTTTATATAAAATAATATATAAATATGTAAAATAACTTTGTTAGATAATTTAAAATTTATTTTTAGTGAATATATTATTAATTAATATGAATATATTTATATATGAAATTAAAGTACTAAATTTAATATATAAATCGAACTAAATATTTAATTTTAATAATTAAAAATTAATTTTGCAATATTAATTTACCTTATAGAATAATTCGATTCGATTCGAAAGTATTCGTGAAACTTAACAAATCAAATCGAATACTGCAGTATTCGGTTCGATTCGATTCGTTTGCAACCCTAGTCAGTGGTCACTCACCCCTTTTAATTTAAATAGAGATTCACGAAAAAATTAAAACCGCAATTTGCCAGAGTATAAAAAGATTTAACTCCATAGTCATCAGCATCGAAGATCGAACGAGAGATATTCTTGGCACTGGCAGTCCCAGTCCCAGGACTCCAGGCCAAGAGAAAATCCCGACGAAAGGGACAACATATTTACATTGAAGCGAAACCTGGATTGATATCTAACACTGATAAACCTGCTTTGGATATATAGATATATATATGTCTGAAATCTAAAAAATTTAAGGGTTGACGATGAAGTCCCCACACTTACATTTCCAACACATGGGCTTGTAATTAGAGATGTCGTCATCTCCCCTGGAATTGATCGAGTGAGCCTCCTCCCTCTGTTTTTGCTGCTGCTGATGCTGACGATGATGATCAGAGAATTGATCAGAAGCAGCAGCAGCAGCAACTGTGGGTGAAACTGAAATGGGAACCTGCACTGCCTCACACTGCCCACAATTCTTGCACATTGTTTCGTCTTTATTATCACATCTTGGAGGTCTTGATCCCATCACCTGCACCTGCACCTTCACATGTCTTGTTATCATATGCTTCTACATAAGATTTGTGATCATTTAAATTTTGCATGACTAGTTTCTAAGGTGTTTACCAAATGGGCATCAGGGACCCTCCTGGAAAACAACACTTCCTTACCTGAAAGTTTTAAAAACACAGCATTACTTACTCCTATACTATATTGTAGTGTAGCAAGAAGAAGCAGTTAGTTAATGAGTTACCTTTAGCCAAGAAATGAAAAGGGTTTAAGCCTGAGGTCAAGGGAAGTATCAGAAATATGATCAATGTGGATTTTATGTTGCAGGCCATTGAATTTATAGAAAAAGAAAAGAAAAAGAAAAAGAAAAGAGACTCGATGATGTGAGGAATGAAAGCTGGGAACTTGGCAATACAAAAGGGTTGTAGTAATTGGAAGACAAAATCAAGGGGAAAGTAGAAAAATACTACTACTGGTAGCTACTAGTTTAGTGTTTAGTGTAGAAACTAGAAAGTAGAAAGTCAAAATATGCTTTGCTGCAATTTGCTGTAGACTGTAGTGATGAAAATTGAAAAGGAAAGAGAGAATGAATGATGAAAGGCTAGGCAGACGACATTGTTGCTTGCATGTACTACTAAATGGAGGAAAGGCCATTGATGATGGGATGAATAGTACTACTACTAACAGTATAGAAGTATTTTAATTCAAGATTTCGTAGTTCAAGAAAGGAACATGTGAATGAATTATGGGCTTTCATTAATTTCTTATGGTTCCCAAATCCTGCCTCAGTACTGCACACTGCAATCTGCAATAACCTTGGTTTTTTTTTCCCTGCAGATTATTTTACTGTTTTATTCTAATACTACTATTATTTTATTTGGTGAGGACAATATGGTTCAAATTAAGGGGCGGTATCAATCATTATATTGTAGGTGGTGGTAATGAGTAATGACTAATGGCCAATGGCTAATGCGGTAATGTAATGTTATAAGAACCCTAATATGTATAGATGTTAATTAGATCATATCGGACCAAGTGAAAGAATTTTCCCCTAGGAAATTAAACCACTCTATGTAAGCCGTTGGTTGTTAAAAAAAATGACGTTTGAGAGACTTTTTTTTTGGGCAACAATTGACACTTGAATGTCGAGGAAAGGTTGGTTCAATTTGTTGTTTGAGAAATACTACCTCCGTTATCAAGAAATTGCAACATTGCACTATTTGCTACTATTCATTGTTCGACTTTGACTTCATTTTTTTTATTATAGTTATACAAGGAAAAACATAGTCAAGTGAGATCTTGTTGGATTCTTCTTATTTTGTAGTTTTAGAATATCCATTTTTTTTTATAATTTTTACTATACACAATTTGAGTTATTGATCGTTAAAAATGTGTATTGAACTGCGTGCAATGGAGAAATGTTGCACTTTCTTGAAAACGGAGGAAGTATGTTGTTCAATAATTATTATTATTATTATTATTATTATTATTATTATTATTATTATTATTATTATTATTATTATTATTATTATTATAGTGAATTCCAAAAAAACGTGGAGTTTATGAAGTCTAGATTACAAGAATAATTCTATAGCGATTGTAACACTACACAAATTTTCATGGAAGATGACGAAAGGATTTTGTCGCCTTGTTCGTCACCTGCGCACGAGGCGACAAACAAGTCCACGAAATCCAGAAGTTGACGAAATTTTAGGCGACGACATTCATCGTCAACCCGCGAATGTCCTGTAGTGAAAATTTTGGTTGTTAAATCTCAAGTTAGCTCGAATCTTGTTACTATCAAAAGTTTAACAACCAAATTTGGTAGTTAAATGAAAATACTACTTTTGTAGTGATCCAACAAGCTAAGGGCTAATGATTGATGTTTTTACATAAGCTAAATACTCAACGTTTCTATTGTACGATATATTTATTTCCAATTTCGTTAGGGTGCAATCACCCTTTTTGACTTGATGTGCTGTGGGCATTTACAGCCGTTGATTGTCTTTAAAAATCGACGATTGAGATTAACTCTAAGGGTAGAAAAGTAATTTCATATATTTGCCATATTGTTCGCCGTTGGACGTCGTCTTCTTTGGATTTCCGAGTTCTCTTCTGTTTTTTTTTTTTGGTGACAAGTTCTCTTCTGTTTTTTGTTTGCTGTGTACGTGTCGCGGCGGTGTGAGGAAGTTGTTGGCAATTATGAATGCGATTAGCATGTCGTTGAATGCGTCGACAACGTTTTCAGATTCGAGTTCTGCGTCCAATGGTACTTTTTAGCATTTTCGAATTTTGAGTATTTTTATCGCAGATCGTCGTTTTTGATTTTATGTATGTTTTTTGAGTTTTGAGTTCTTCTTTGATATGTTTCTCTTTTTTTGTGTTTTCTGAAGTTTCATATCTATATGTTCATTTAAGCGTCAAAACGTTTGTACATGTAATTATGAGGGACAGAACCATTATATTTTCATCGATGTAAGCTTAGCATTTTCAGCGATGCATCACTAGCATTTTCAGCGATAACTGTCTAGCGTTTTTGAGTTCTTCTTTGATATGTTTCTTTTTTTTTGTGTTTTCTGAAGTTTCATATCTATATGTTCATTTAAGCGTCAAAACGTTTGTACATGTGATTATGAGGGATAGAACCATTATATTTTCATCGATGCATGCCTAGCATTTTCAGCGATGCATTACTAGCTTTTTCAGCGAGAACTGTCTAGCATTTTCAGCGATGGACGTTAAGCATTTTAAGCGATGGTTTATGTCAGCTACGTGTATTTATTATTTTAATGGGAATTCTTTGTTTATTTCTTCACAGGCAACATAAATTGGAGTGAGTTATGCGTTTAGTTTTTATTGTGATTATGCTCATAGTTTAGGTTTCTCGGTAAGGAAAATGTATGAGAGACCAAAGCCACATGAAGTTGATAGATTGTTCTATTTACAATATGCGTGCAATAAGGAAGGTTTTCGTCGTGGTTGTTTGTTGGATAGTGATTCATCTTGTCGTTCTAAGAGTCTGAAATTTCATAGGAGTGATGAAACCCGAACTGGTTGTGAAGCAAAGGTGAGGTTACATTATAAAACTGATGAAAAAGTTTATAGAGTTGTGTTTTTCTGTGGTGATCATAATCATGATCTGCATGGACCATCAAGGAAGCATATGTTGAAATCGAATAGAAGAGTTGATGAGTTACACAGTGTTGTTGCTGGTATACATGAAGAAGTTGGATTATCATTGAAGTCATCGTATGACTTGTTGAGTATGGGTGCTGGAGGTAGTGGACTTGTAGGATTTTTAAAGGACGATTTGAAGAATGCACTTGTTAGAAGGCGGCAAAGAAATTTAAAAGTAGGGGATGCTGGTGTTGTATTGAAGTATTTCTCTGAGAAATGTGTCAGTAATCCATTTTTCTTCCATGAGTATGATCTGGATGATGATGAGAGAATTACAAATATCTTTTGGTCAGATGCTGAAATGAGGATGGATTATCAAGCTTTTGGTGATAGTGTGACCTTTGATACAACGTATCAGACAAATAAAAATTACAGACCATTAGCTGTTTTTGTTGGATTCAATCATCACCGACAGACTTCTATTTTTGGAGCTGCATTGATGCTTGATGAAACTCAAAGATCATATGAGTGGCTATTTAAAACATTTTTGAAGTGTATGGGGGATAAGGCACCTCAAACGATTTTCACAGATCAAGATTGTGCGATGGCACCGGCAATTAGGAAAATTTTGCCTAATACCTATCATGCTTTATGCAGTTGGCACATTATAGAAAATGCGAAAAAAAATTTGAGTCAACTGTACACACCAAGGTAAATATTTAGTTATTTTTACTTTCAATTGTTTTTTCGATTTGGATATTGATATGTACATGTTGAACTCATTTTTTTAGGTTTGATAAGCTATTTCATCATTTGGTATATGATGTGAGGACAGAGATGGAATTTGAGGTGGAATGGGAATACATGCTATCAACTTGTTTCTCACAATCTGAACATAGGTGGTTGTCGACTACTTATAATTTGAGAAGTCAATGGTCCGCTGCTTGGGTTAAAAATCATTTTACTGCAGGAATGAGGACTACTCAGCTAAGTGAATCTTTTAACTCATTTGTGAAACGGTATGAATAAATTTCGTTTTCAGTGATAGTTGAATAGTTATTTTCAGCGAGACAATACTGTTTTGATCAGCGAGAGGGTTCTATTTATTTCAGCGATGTGTGTTTGCTTTATGTAGTTGAGAATTTGATTTTCACATCCCAATATTGTGTTGACATTTCACAGGTTCTTAAGGCCAGTTGATAACTATGTTGAGTTCTTTGCACATTTTGAAAGGGTTGTGGAGTCAAGGAGGGATAATGAACGGATGGAAGATTTTAAGGCAGATGATAGACAAGTTTCTGCCAGGTTTATTATGAATCCACTATTGAAATATATAGCTGAGAAGTATACACCAAATGTGTTCAATATTTTCAACAATGAGTATGATCTGTCATTTGGGTATGTGGTTGAGCTTCAACCAGATGCATTAATTTATCGTGTTTGCAAGAGAGAAGATGCAGATTCAAAGTTGATTGGTGATCATGTGAATGTTAACATTGATGATGGTACAATTGGATGCAGTTGCAATATGTTTGAGAATATGGGGATTTTATGTTGTCATGCTCTGAGGGTGATGGATATTCTGTCAGGAAGTGGAGCAAAAGTGTTTCATACTATTCCAGATAAATATATTTTGCGGCGGTGGTCAAGGAATGCAAAATGTGATCTTAGTTATGTTGATGTTGGTGTTGGAAAAGAAACAAATGTGGTCAATGCAGCATCTAGATACCGGAAATTGTGTGGCTTGTTTTTGAAATCAGCAATTGTGTTGTCACGAAATGAGGATGCTTGTGAATCGTTTATGTATGACTTTGAGACATTGATGAAAACAAAGTATGACAACATTGATATTAACAAAGAGTCGGGTAATTTCTAATCAAAGACATATTTATGTTTTTGCTTTTTTTGAAATTAGTGTTTCTCAATGTTTTTGTTTTTTTTTTTGCAGAGATTGGAAGTACATCAGATTACTCAAATTTGCATTTAAGGGAAAGAGAAACTTGTAAAGGGCGGAAGAAATCGAACAAGAGAATGGTCTCTATTTCTGAAGCTGTTCGGAAAAAGAAAGAGTTAGAACATCGTAAACGGATGCAGAAATGAAGATTTTTGTTTTTTTAGAAATGACATGAAGTGTATTGTTCATTAATATTGTATTGATCGACTTAGTTCAGTGATAACTAATGCAATTCAGCGATGATTACTTATATATGAAAGCGATGATCGTTATGCAATTCAGCGATGAAAGTTAGTTTTAATAAAAAAAAATAACCGTGTAGTATTTAATAAGAAAATGTTACAATGTCTCAGAAAATCGCGTAAAGAATGCAATTCAGCGATGGTTACAAATGAAAAAAAGCGATCGTCATAGTGCAATTCAGCGATGGAGATGAGTTAATAAAAAATAACAGTGTAGTAGTTAATAAAAATTTTACAATGTTTTTTCAGAATTCGCGTAATTAATAAAAAATAACCGTCTAAGTAATTAATAAGAAATAACCGTCGAGATTTCACCGTGTAGTATTTAATGTCAATTTAATCGCCAATTTTCAATTTATCACTGTCGATACTTTCTCTAGGGCTTTTCAGCGATTTAGCGATTCTCTGCGTCTACGGCGAACGGCGATTGTTTTTCTACGGCGAACGGCGAACGGTGATACTTTACTTTTTGTTATCAAGAATGGCTGAAAAAGTGCATACTCAGGTCTGTTGCGTTCCATCTAGCATTTGTCTTTTAAATAATATCCTGAACGAGAGTGACGGAGATGGGAAGAAAGAGTTTATTCACGATACTTGCTTCAGTTGTCTGCTCATGTTCAAAATGTGCATGCTCAAGGTTGATCCTGTTATAACTTTGATTAATCAGTAGAGCATTCAGGAGGAATGCTTTATTATTGATAAAAACCGTCGATGGAGGTTTACAGATGAAGACATTCATAAAGTATATGGTTTGCCATGGGGAGTCGATAAATTTATAATAGATTTGAAGAATAATGAAATTGGTTATGATTTTGCTGATGAATTTTGTGAAAAGTATTCTCTTATTACGAATAAGAAGGAGCCTAATCGGATACCTGTTAAGGATCTTAGAGCTATTTTAGAGAATACGGAGAATACTGAAATTCCATTGGATGACTACTGGAGGATGTATGTTTTGTTTGCTCTGCAGAAAGTCTTTACTCCTAACTCAGGGAGGGTTGTAAACAAGAGGTATCTTCAGTTTCTTAGATCTCCGGAAGAAGCTTTAAGGTACAATTGGTGTCTTCATATTAGACAATTTCTTATCAAATCTCTGAATGAGTATAAGGCAAAATTGGATAAGGGAACCAGTGCTCAAGCACACCCCTGTGGAGACCTGTTTTGCTTAATGGTAATTTTAATTTTGTGTTTTTTATGCAATTTATATTTGTTATGTGATATATATTGTTGATTATGGTCATTGTTTGTTGATTATGTATCTTGTTTGTTTTTGTTTTTTTCAGCACATGTTTTTTGATTTCTATGAGCGTGAAGAGCTTCATTTGGTTGGATTTACTTGTAAAAAGGATCGATACTTGGAGATGGTTGATATCTGGAAGGTTTTCCCTAATGCAAAGTATCCAGATATTGACTTTAAGAAGAAATCGAGGGCTACGAAAAGGACTGTGGAGGAAGATGACGATCGACTTAGCACTTTTGTTTCTGGTCTAAAGAAGAAAAGGAGGGGTGGGAAAGAAGTGGAAGATGAGCGTTTGAATTCTACTGCAAATGAACCAACTGCCAATCTTTCTAGGAGTGTGGATGGAGGAGGAGATGAGCAGTTAGGAGAAAATGTGGATTTGAATGCTAGTGGAAATGAAGAAGCTGCCAATCTTTCTAGCTTGCAGCCTATGTATTCACCTGTTGTCCATGAAGCTAATGCAAATGAGACAACTGATTCTGAACCAGTTGTTCATCTTTCTGATCACACAATGGACTCTATTGTGAAGATTGCTTGCCAATATATGGATGCTGATGCTTCAGGCAATGTTGATCCTCTCATAGAAGCATCCAGAAATGATGTTGAACCTTCCCCACACCCCCTTGTGATCAAGATGCAGGTGAACTGTTGATTAATGTGGGTCGACGTCGTGAAGGAGAACAGTCAAATAATCTTGATATAACTGCAAGCGAAGGAGAAATCTTGATGGGTATATTAGCAGGAGCAGGAAATGTTGTGATGAGTCAAGGGGGTCCGGAGGTGACAAGTTTGCTGGAAGGAGGTGATGTAGATGTTGGGAATGTAAAAGACAAAACTGAAGAGAGAGTTGCCCCGGACACTGAAAATTTACCTGAAAATGTACCGAAGGTAGTTTTATAAATTTTGTACTTCATAATATTTTTTGAAGGTAGTTTCTGACATTCTTTTTTCTTTTTTGCTTTTTCTGTGTTGTTTATTTTTATTGCAGAGATCTTTATTTCGATTCCGAATCCCTTTCAGTTTCGATTCCTTGAATGTATGTACAGTGACAAAATGTTTGCTATAAGGGTTACTGTAACAAACTGTTTTGATATATTTTTCTTGTGTGATTTTTAGTTAGCACATGATGGGGCAAAGAAAGATGTAGCACATGATGTGGCTGAGAAAGATGCTTCACATGATGTGGCTGAGAATGCAGAGGTACTGTAATAGTTTTCAGCGATGGTTTCTGTGTTTTTCAGCGATGATATTTACCACATTTCAGCGATTTGGATATGATTGATATAGTTTCTTGTGTGACTTTAGTTTTTAATAGTTTTTAGCTATATCAATTGTGATGTAACAAAATGTTTTGATATATTTTCCTTGTGTGATTTTTTAGTTAGCACATGATGGGGCTAAGAAAGATGTAGGACATGATGGGGCTGATAAAGATGCAGCACATGATGTGGCTGAGAATCCAGAGGTACTTTAATAGTTTTCAGCGATGGTTTCTGTGTTTTTCAACGATTAAATGTTTCACATTTCAGCGATTTGGATATGGTGATTGATATATTTTCTTGTGTGACTTTAGGTTTTAATAGTTTTTAGCTATATCAATTGTGATGTAAATAGAGGTATTTTCTCTAATTTACTCTAGTATGTGTATAGATGCATGGAGAAGATGTGCCAACCTTTTCTTTGGGCTTATCCGAGAATGAGAATGTTGTAAGAGATGAGAATCCAGAGGTATGTCAATAGTTTTCAGCGATGATTTATATGTTTTTCAGCGATGACACTTTTCATATTTCAGCGATGATTGATATATCATCTGTAATTTTCAGGAACAAGCTAAGACAGTTGATAGAGCTAAGACAATTGAGAAATTGAAGGAGAAGTATATGCCTCCTAGAGTGATGATGATTGATCTCCAGCCTATTGAAAAATGCAACAAGTTTACATTCATGGAGATGACTTATACCCGATTTAAAGAATATCCAGAATTTAAGGCGTCATATACCTGTACTCCAGAAGAGTTGAATGTGGCTGTTTGGGCAATCATTACAAATATTCTAGGAAAGGTTGAAGCGAAGAACACAATTGTTTATGATGATAAAGAAATGAACTTGTCGAAGCTTGACATTGAAACACTGAGGGTTGATAGTGATATTGCGGATATTGTTATAAACTGTTACGCGAAAGTGATCAACCGTCGTGAATTCGAAAGAGCCAATGGGAAACCAATGCTGAAATATTGTTTTTCATCATTATTTGCTGTGAGTCTGATATATATATTTAACTTCTTTTTGATGCATGATATGTTGTATCTTTTGAAACAGACATTTGCAGAGGCAGAGGTGGATGCAGATTTACCATTAAAAGATGGTGCAGAACTTGTTGATGCATTCGTGAAAGATTTCAAGTTTTTTCCTGAAGAAATGATTGATGTGGTGTTGAATGCAGAGAGTGTAAGATACATTTTTGTTTTGATAATTTTGTTTATATTGTTGATCATTTTTAGATTCTAATTATATGTTTTCTCAATGTTCCAGTTCTTCTTCCCATATTGTCGACAAAACCACTGGGTTGCTTTTTCTGTTGATATGAGAAAGAGAAGAATTTTTTACTTCAACAGCAAGAATGCTGAAGGCGGGTGGACAGCTGATTATAATGTTTTGAATAGGATATGGTATAACTTGAGGATGCTGGGAAATACACTGATGAAATCTGAAAAATGGTTTGCATCATATCGCATGCTTTTCTCGCCGTTTGCAGAGCAGAAAGATGAGCACAGCTGCGGTGTTTTTGTCATGTCTTATATGGATTATTGGGAATGATTAATTATGGATGACATGTTGGCAGAAATGAAGAACAAGAGGTATAATCTGGCAAAAAGAGCCAAGGTCTGCGCTGAAATATTGATGTCAGATGTCAATCAAAAGAAAGATTTTGTGCTAGGAGAAGTGAGTAGAGAGATGCAGTTGGTTGCCCAGCATAGTCAGTCATTTGAGGTAAAGAAACCAGCACCACCTAAGCCAAAAAAGAGTCGGAAAAAGAAACAATGATGAAATGAAGTGTTTTTGATGAATGAATGAACTGTTTTTTTTATGCGATGGATGACATCGCTTAAATGTATATGTAAATTTTTCGTTGCTGAAATGTACATTGTTTCATCTGTTAAATGTCTATTGTTTAATCGGTTATATATATTGCACTTTTTGTGATCGCTTAAATGTACATCTCTTTATTCTTACATGGGCATTGTAAATTATGGAGTATTATTCTCTATTTGGCTGATTTGGAGCGATTCGGTCAGGTTGGGATGGCTGAAAAAGGAACTGATGTGGATCCTGAGGTTGGGATAGCTGAAAAAGGAACTGATGTGGATCCTGAACATGCTGAGCACATCAGACTTCTAAGGGAAAAAGTGCTACATGAGATAACGCGTAAGAACTGGCCAGTGCTGAGAAAGAATGCAAGACAGTACAGATTGATGAACAAGGCTGAGGCAGAGGAGTATCTGAAATATGATCTGGCACAAGATATGTCTTATTTAAAAGAAGCCCTGGAAAGAGACATGGTGTCCGCCATGATGGAGCGTTACAGAATTTCTTATCTCGAACTCCTCATGGAAATGGATCAGAAGGCCCTGGATTATTGTAACACAGGAAATAAAAAGAAGATCATGCATTATGATTACAAATTCAGAAGTCTAATCTGCAAACGTATAAAAGGAGCATGGGAACTGATGCTGGTGAGGATCACCAATCCACAATTTGTGAGAGATTACTTGAGGTTTGTAGATAAACAATTTGGCCAAAAGTAGAAGAAAACAGTTTTGTGAAAACGTTTGTAGATGTGATTATCAATTTTTCAGCGATGAGTTGTAAGCATTTTAAGCGATGGTTAAATATTCTTTTCAGCGATGAATATGTATTCTTTTCAGCGATGTGTATATAGCATTTTTCAGCGATTTGTATATGAGCATTTTATGCGATTTTATATATGTGTTGTGATATGTTTCTCTTTTTATGAGTTTTCTGAAATTTCATATTTATACATTCATTTAAGTGAGTTCTGAGTTATGTTTGTACATGTGATTATCAGCGATGTCAAGAGCAATTTTTTCAGCGATGTGTAAATGGCATTTTAAGCGATGGTTTTGTATGTTTTTCAGCGACAGAGAGCAAGCATTTTAAGCGATGGTGATAGATCGTCGTTTTTTGATTTTGTATGTATGTTTCTGAGTTCTGAGTTATGTTGAGCGATGGACATCAAGCATTTTGGGATATGTTTTCTCTTTTCTGAGTTTTCTGAAAATTTCATATTTATACATTCATTTAAGCGACAAAATGTTTGTACATGTGAATATAGCATTTTAAGCTATGGTTCTATATTGTTTTCAGCGATGATTGTTAAGTATTTTAAGCGATGGGTCTATGTTGTTTTCAGCGATGGAAGGAAATATATTTCGTTTTTATGGAGTGGCCTAAATAAAATTAAATGGGCCTCGGAAAATTTTTTAAACTGTGAGCCTTATAAAAGGAATCACATTCATTTCTCGAATCTTCATTTCTAAACCGTTTCTCAAAACCCTAATTTCTCAAAACCGTAATCGGAATCACCTTCATTTCTCAAAAATGTCGTCCAAAAGAAGATGCACGGAAGAGAGTTCCAGTCGCACATCCGACTTGTTCACACAATGCTGGGAGATGTTCGGGAATTATCTGAAGGACACACATCCCACGTGTGACAATGCGCGCGGACTGAATGATTTGATAGAAAAAATGTTAAACGCTGGGTATGTGCCGAAGAAGCATCAGGATATTCTTATTGAAACATAGGTATTTCTTATTGAAGTTACAACTGAGTATGCTTAGGAACCTTTTGATTAATGGTTTAAATTGTTTTATGGTTTTAATGTTTAGAATGGTTTTTGGTTGGAATTGTTTTGAACTGATTTATGGTTTTTAATGCTTTTTTGAACTGATTGTAGTTGTTCTAGGGTTACGAATTGTTTCAGTGTTTTATGTTTGAACTGATTATGGTTGTTCTAGGGTTATGAGTTGTTTAAATGTTTTATGGTTGTTTTAGTTATTAATTGTTTTTTTACTGATTATTGTTGTTTTAATGATTTGTTTTGAACTGATTATGGTTGTTTTAGTGATTGTTTTGAACTGATTATGAATTATTTTTGTACTGATTATGGTTGTTTTAGTGATTGTTTTGAACTGATTATGTTTGTTTTTGTACTGATTATGGTTGTTTCAAAAAATTGTTTCAGTGCTATGAATTGCTTTGTATCTTTTATTTACATCTTATATGTTAATAAGCTATCTTTCTTATATGTTGAAACACAGGAATTTCTGTTGAAAATTATAACTGAGTATCCTGATATTGAGGCTGTTGAAAGATCTTTAACATCATGTATCCCCACTTCGAAGCTCTGGATATTCATATTGGTGTCCTCCAAAATGAAGGCAGATCTAATGGTGCTGATGTCAACAGACGTTCATTTGATCCCACACAGCTGCGTGAAATGTCAAATCGCTATCGCAGCGTTAAAGTCTCATTTGCAAATACTCCAGGGCAGTTGAGAGAACGCAAAAAGGCTTTTACAAATACGTGGGAAGATCTGATTCATAGGCTTAGGGCGATGCATCAAGCCATCTCTGATCCAGCTAATATCCCGGCTGTTTAATATGTTTTTGGAATGTGTTTTGAATGACTCTTGAATTGTGATGTTTTTGGAATGACTTGTTCTTTGTGAAGTTTTTGGATGTTTTTATGACTTTTTTGAATGGTGGTGTTGAATGTGTTTTTGGATGTTTTTGGATGTTTTATGACTGTGATTTGAATGAAATGTTGAAAGTTGAATGTTTGATTTATGGTTTGATTTATGGTGTTGAATGTTTTATGACTTTGAATGGATTTAACTGATTTTAGTGTTTACGAATTGTTTCAGTGATTTGCGGTTTTTATGATCTATCGCTGAAAAGTACAGAGTGAACTCGCTTAAAAGAATAGTTGTTCATCGCTGAAAAGTTATAACATCTCTGCAAAGCGTATTCGCTTAAAGGAATCTCAATCATCGCTGAAAATAATAGTACAATCTCGATGAAATGAAGCACATACCATCGCTGAAAAGTATAATGTTATATCGCTGAAAATAATGATACAAATTAATATGTTTTAATTAGGAATCAATAATTTCGTTAAAAATAGTATCTTAAAGAAAACAGTTGCACTTCATCAATAGTGTACCATTATTTTTCAAGTCATCGCTGAAAATAATGGCACACTCTCGCTGAAATGAAGTAAGTTATATCGCTGAAAAGAATAACTATGTATCGCTGAAAATAATGATACAAATTAATATAATTTATGTCAGTAATATGTTGTAATTAGGAATTAATAATTTCGTTAAAAATAAAAACATATGATGTATCGCTGAAAAGTACAAAGTGAAATCGCTTAAAGAGTATATCATTCATCGCTGAAAAGAGTACGTAAACATCGCTGAAAAGATATAATATCTCTGCAAAGTGTAGTATCTCGACGAAAACAATTGCACTTCATCGAGAGTGTACCATTATTTTTCAAAAGTCATCGCTGAAAATAATGACGCACTCTCGCTGAAATGAAGGGATTTCCATCGCTGAAAAGAATAATGTTGTATCGCTGAAAATAGTGATACAAATTAATATAATTTGTGACAGTAATATGTTGTAATTAGGAATTAATAATTTCGTTAAAAATAAAAACATATGATGCATCCTGCATTCTGCATCGCTGAAAAGATATAATATCTCTGCAAAGTGTATTAGTTGCACATCTCGGAGAAAGGAATTTGAAGTCATCGCTGAAAATAATGTGGCATTCTCGCTGAAATGAATAACTTTCCCTCGCTGAAAAGAATAACGTTGTATCGCTGAAAATAATGTTACACTCTCGATGAAATGAAGCATAGTGATGTATCGCTGAAAAGAATAATGTTTTAATTAGGAATTAATAATTTCGCTAAAAATAAAAGCATAGTGATTTTTAGTGATTTTTTCTGTTGTAAGATATTTTAGGATACAAATCCGTTTAAGATATGCAATAAATCCATTAAAGATACGTACTAATCCGTTAATTTCGTAATTAATAAAACCGTTCCATATTTTAATTGGACAACTTTACCCTTTTGCATTTACAACCCTTGGATTTTAATTGGACGATCAAGATTTTCGCCTTGATGTGCTGCGGATTTATTCAATCGCACCATAACCGGACCCATTTATTTCAGATTATTAAGTAAAGTATCCATTATTGGATACACCCACTGAATGTGATGAAACTTAGTGATTTTATGATTATTACTCGCTCTGTATCAAAAAGATTTTGACATTGGAATAATTGATATTCACACACAAATTTTTACTTAAAATTTTATCATAGTTATATAAGGTAAAATATAGCCAAGTAAGATTTTGTTATATTCGTCTCGTCGTGTAGTTTTTAAATATTGAACTTTTAGAATTTTTACTTGTACCAAACTTGAGTTATTAATGATTAAAAATGCGCGTTGGTTTGCGTGAAAAGTGAGAATGTAAAAATCTTTTTGATATGGAGGGAGTATATCTTTTGAGTGCTAATTAACGAAAGAAATGTAATTACTGCGAATAAATATTGATCATAAAACTGCTGATGATGTTCAAATTCAGTAAATATTGATTATAAACTAACTAGGGGTGAAAATAGGCTAGGCCGGGCTAGGCCTAGACTTGTACGGCCTGGGCCTACGTCGATTTTTTTTAGGCCCGAGCCTGGCCTATTACCTTTGATAGACCTATGATATAAGCCTAAGCCTGTGCCAGCCTATAAGCCTTTTAAAGGTCTGATTAAGCCTATTTCAGAAATAAGTTTAAATTTTTTATATACATCCGGATGTAATTATAAGGTTGGAAGACATAATTTCTTCACTCTGACAAGTTTTCATCGAAAACTATTTATATACAGGGTTGAACTATTTATATACGAAGAAAAGACTCAAAAATAATTAATTTAAAAATCTATATACGATCAAATTAATAATTTATTTTGTATGAAAAATTCCTATCTAATAAACATAAATAGGCTAATAATATGATAAATAGGGCGGCCTAGTAGGCCTAAAAGGCTTTTAATGAAGCCTAGCCTGGGCCTATTTAGCTAAATAGACTTTTAAATTAGGCTAAGCCTAGTATGTTTATAAAAAAAGCCTGGTTTGGCCTGACCTTCGGTAGGCTAAGCCGTAGGCCCCTGTCGGGTAGCCTGGCCTATTCCCACCCCTAAAACTAACCAAACTTTCGATATCATCTAGATAGATAATATTCCTCAAACGTAAATTTTGTTAGCCAAGTTGAATTATTAACATATGAATCTCTAGTTTTATATGTATATTTTTCAATTTTTTTTTTTCGTTTTTTTACTTTTGGTTGCATGGCACACTTATAGTAAATAATTGTTTGGCAATTGAGGAAAGAGACGTGAATGTGCAGTTGAGTTGATATATACCCAAAAAGAGTGACACCAAACCAATAATAATAATGTTGATATAGTAAGACACAAAATTTGGTCCACAACACTTGGTTCCAAACCAGTTGGAGTGTCCAAAACGCATTACACTACTATCTTCAATTAGGCTAATATTACCAAACTCAAACTCATCCCCAAAAATACTTCAAGTGGGCAATGCAAAATGGTCCAAACCCCATAGGATCGGACATTCCACCTAACTCCTTTATTTGTCTAAGAGCAACCCCAACCATACCCCCAAACACAATCCCAAACTCAAAATATGGTGTAAATCTTCTCCAACCATACACCAAACTCCAACCCCAAAAACTCAATCTCAAATGCATATTTGCGTTTTTACTGTAGCAAACACATATTAATTGGGTTTGAGCGTGTAAAAGTGGGTGGAATAAAAAATATGCTGAGAATATTTTGAGTTTGAGTATAGTGTAATCGGTTGGTGATGAGTTACTGTTGTATTTGACATTTACACCATTTTGAATTTGAGTTTGGTGTAATCGGTTGGAGATGGTCTAATATCATCAATATTTCCACATTTCTTCTATTACAATTCTTAATTTATTCATTCTTTAAAAGGAAATTTTACATAAATTTAGGAGATAATAATGTTTAATTTACTCCACTATGCCCTTTTATTGATTAAGTTGATCACCTCATCATATTATTATAGATAGTGAGATTATTAGGAAAGTTAACACACATGATGTTTATCCTATCATGTATGACGACATCCCAGTCACAAATGATTCACCCAAACTTATCTTCTAGAATTCAGATTAATCCTACGTGCACTTTTTAAACACAATAATATGCCCAATATGAGAAATCCAAATCCATGAACTTTATTTATTTGGAGTAAGTTGAATCACATCAAAAGTATTCCACAATAAATTTTAATTAGCAATGCTTTTGAATTTTTGTTGTTTTTTTAATAATCAAATTTTTAATTAATAAAAAATTATCTACAAGTAGTATATTGTATCGAACCACAGTAAGTACTTAGCAATGCTTTTGAATTTTGCACTTTTTTTTAAAGGAATTCTAGGGTATTACCAGACATTATTGAGTATAAAACTAATCACTCAAGAATCGGGTGAACATTTAAAGATTTTTCCTGCTAAAACAAAATTCTGCATAACTGAAACTTTTACTTGAGCTGTTAGAGCCCTATACTACTCGTACCAAAGTTTTGAATTTATGATGTTAGTAAAGCCAGGATTAAAAGTGTGAATTTTATGATCAATATCGTTTCTGGTAAAATTTAAATTTTATGATTAGTGACGTTTCTGAGCGGTGATCAATAAAATGGAACAAAACAGGATGAATAGGTCACATATGCCACTTTTTCCTTTTTCTTTCTTTTTTTCCATGTAGAGGAAGAGGATTGTCTTTGTCTGTAGTAGCCCATGAGGTGGAAACCTTAGCTTCTACTCACTACGTACGTTATGGACGTCTACTGTCTTTGTCCAGTTCAGAAATTTCATTAATTTAATGTTTAAAGGAAACATGATAAGGATACTACTAGTAATAATTAATACACACACAACACACCCTCCTATTCTCGAGTCTCCATAAGCCCCATAATGCCATGCAGTGTGCCAGCCACCGTACACAACATAACGTGTTCACTTTTTATTCTTTTTTTAAAAAAAAAATAAAGAAAATAAAATTAAAGGGTATTCAGATTCACAAAATACATATCTTTCCAATATTATTTAATATTTTTCATATCTAATTACTTAAAATTAGAGTTGGCACATTCAGCTTAACGAAATTTATTTATTTAATCCAAAAAAGTGAATTTTGTGCTGTAATTCTCATCGATTCTGTTCAGAGCTGCCATGGCGATTCAAAGATGCAATCTTTTTTATCTCGCATTCAGAACCGGAGCTGCTTCTCATCTCTCAAAGGTAATTAAGCTTTCCCTTCAGTCCTTGCATCTCCACAACCTTGATTTATGATAAAAAACTGTTGCAGAAACTTTTCAATTTTCGAGTAATTCGATGAATTTTTGGTTATAGATGGGGAGCGCCTATTTTGGCACTCAAGCTGCTGCTTCTTCTTCTGATCTGCCGGACGCGTATTCACCATCGAACGAAGAATACGCCCCCGTGGATTGGAACAATTTGGGCTTCGGTCTGATGCAGACCGATTACATGTATTCCGTAAAGTGCGGGAAGGACGAGGAGTTCAAGCAGGGCCGCATGCTTCCTTACGGCAACCTAGAATTGAGCCCTTCCGCCGGCGTTTTGAACTACGGCCAGGGATTGTTTGAAGGCACCAAGGCGTACAGGAGAGACGACGGCGGCATCTTTCTGTTCCGCCCGCGAGAGAATGCGCTGCGGATGCAATTTGGCGCGGATCGAATGTGTATGCCGTCGCCGTCTGTTTCCCAATTTGTCGATTCCGTTCGACAGACTGCGCTCGCCAATAGGCGTTGGATTCCGCCGCCGGGGAAAGGATCGTTGTATATTAGGCCTCTGCTGATCGGAACCGGGCCGATTCTGGGATTGGCGCCTGCGTCGGAATACACTTTTTTGGTCTACGCTTCCCCCGTCGGGAACTACTTCAAGGTTTTGATGAAAATTCCTATTTGATCGCAGAAAGATTTGAACTTTATTCGAATTTGCTTGCATAAGCGTTGATTTCTGGTGCAGGAAGGGGTGGCGCCGCTTAATTTGTATGTTGAAGACGAGTTTCATCGTGCTTCTCGCGGTGGCGCCGGAGGTGTCAAGAGCATAACAAATTATGCACCGGTAAATTGTGAACACCATTTTTGTAAAGTGTGTGTTTTTTTTTTTATTTTTTTATTTTTTTTTTTATTGTATTAAGCTTACCAAGTGTTTGATGAAAGTTCTCTATGAATTTGTGTTTTGTCATGGTGTTTGTGAAGGTTTTGAAAGCCATAAGTAAAGCAAGGAACAGGGGATTCTCGGATGTCCTTTATCTTGATTCTGTGAACAAGAAGAACATCGAAGAGGTGTCTTCTTGCAATGTCTTCATAGTGAAGGTATTTAACTCTTCTATGTCTTATCTTAAGCACATTATCACTTATTAGTGACTAGAAATTACTACAAGTATTTAAGGATTAATTACTTATGAAGCATCAGTTCAGTTTGATTAGAGCATTAGCTCCCTATGTTTGGTTTCCTGGCTATGGTAGTTCCCTTACAATTGACTCGCTGGATTGATCGATATTTAGGTTAAAAAAAACGCTGCATTGATTTTTCCAGGGCAATGTGATTTCGACGCCACCAACAAATGGAACGATTCTTGCAGGCATCACACGAAAAAGCATCATGGATGTTGCGACAGATCTAGGCTTTCAGGTGAAGGAGCATTCTGTTTCGATTGATGAATTGTTAGAAGCAGATGAAGTATTCTGCACTGGAACTGCAGTTGGAGTTGCACCTGTGGGAAGTGTGACGTACAAGGGTGACAAGTAAGTAACGATAAAACCCCGAAAAGTTCAGGACATGCTACAACACATTGAACAGGAGCTGATTGCATATGTATGTGTTTTTCTTGTTGGGGACACTGCAGGATTGAATATAAGATGAGTTCCCAACTTGTGTCGGAGAAGCTTAGTTCAAGACTTGTTGGGATTCAAAAAGGCAGTGTTCCTGATAAGCGGGGATGGATTATTCAAATTGATTGATTTTTGATCTTCATCATTCATCATCATGTCCTTTTGGATGAATTGGGAAGTCATGGTGCATTGGTAATACAGACTATTTTTAATTTCTTTTGTATATATTTTTATTATTATGGGATGAATCATGAATGTATAATGTACTGTATATAGGAACCATGGTGAATGCTTCTACTTCACTAATTAGTACAAAAACAAGAATCGGTACATATGTTTGGGCGTCGAAGACCCCTAAAGGGATTGTTGAAATTAAGATTCACTAAATGGGCCTCTTGGGCTTTTCTTCGTGAGATTATTGTCCACTGTCGAAATTCAATTAACCCTATATTTTACAAAGTACAACTAATCGAAAAATTGCCAAACACATCTCCCCACTCGCCCTTTCTCTCATTTTATACTTCCTCCGTCCCAATAGAAATATCCTGTTTGATTTTTTAACACTGTTTATTGTTTAATTTTAATTCAATTTATTATATGTATATATTTGAAAAAAATAGTCGAGTTCGGTCTTGTTAGATTTGTTTAATCGTATAATTTTAGAATATACATTTTGCATAATTTTTAGTTCTATATATTTTGAGGTATTAAGGATAAAAAAAATGCGTTGGATTGTGTGTAGAAATAAAATAAGACATTTTAAGTGGGACTGAGAGAGTAATTTTTAGTTGTATACTATTTGAGTTATTAGTAATTTATTTTTTAAAATTTTATAATAAATAAAAATAGGGAAATTTTTTTTAAGAAAAATAAGTAGCTTGCACTCATGGTGACGTTCTGGTTCAAATATTATTTTGTATTTGATTGACTTTTAATCCATTCAATTCAAAAGTTAATAAATAATCCTTCAGTCTAAAAGTCATATAAAAGTTGTTTGGGAATCATTGACCCACATAATATATGTAGCACTCCTAGTATTTATCTAGTACTACTAGTATTATAGATACGTCATTGGACAATTTGTACTGCGGCTAGGTGTAATAAATATGGGTAGATGTAGAAGAAGTAAACAAGAACATACACAAATACATTGGATAATCCAAATCAACATAATTTAATTAATCCTCCAATTACGTAGTATCCCACCCTCTCTCACATTTATAATATAATCCCTTAGGATAACCGCTATCTTTATTATTATGTAGATTCTAAATAAATTTGTATGATATAGATATAATTAAATGGTACTAATCCGTAAAAAATTATATACTGTACAATTTTAACTATATCTAATATCTAATAACAATGACAATAAATCCGTTACAAGGTCAATTGGATACAATCAGCCGGACTAAGCGACAGGAAAACAAACAAGAAAAAGAAAATCTTACAAATTTAATATTCTAAAAACAGAAAGTGGATTTGGATGTCAATTTATCACAATTATAAGCTCAATTTTAAATAATAAATTAAAATTAATTAGATCACTAATCGTTTCTAATGGAAGAAGGTACTCTTCAGCCAACTGTAGGTAGCTATGGGAGGACAAAGGTTTTTTTAATGATGTCCACCATATTCGTGTGATGTCCGTGAGTATTTTTGTAATGATTGGTGGTTTGAGACATTTTTGGTTGTTTTTAACTTTATATAGTAGTTGGACTCAACATATCACAAAAACTATAGTGGACATCACCACTGCATATACTGTTGAAGTAATGATCTGCGCCCTAACTCTATTGGTTTCTAATGTATTCATTTTATTTTCAAGCAACTATGAACTATGTACTTAAAAATATACTTTCTTGGTCTGCCAATTGCATTACAAAAAGATTTTATAAAATAAACATAATTTAAAGGCAAAATAAAAAAAAAAAACAAATAAAAATTAAATTTTTATCATGTACCACGTATATTGAGGTCACATTGTGCCCAATGGCGAATCTAGTATTGGTCAAGGTGGGTCAATTGACCCACCATAGATGACCAAAGAGAATTTTTTTTAGGTAATAACACATTTTTTTTTCAAAGTAGGATGGGATTAGTAATTCACTTTTAGTTTTAATCTCCATACTCTAGCCCATACATACTTATTTATCAAGCCCATTTAATTTGAAAGTTATTTTTTTTGGTAAACTATGGCCCAAGCCCCATTTACAATTCTTTCCACGTTTTTAGTCCCTATCCCCCATTTTCTTATATTTTGCACCCTATTACAATGTTTGACTCAATGAATACGCCCCCACCCTTTTCTCCTTGATACGATTAAACTCTTAATCAACGGGTTAATTCAAAATCAAAACTAACAATGCAAAAGAAAGAGAACATCGACAGAGTGCCAGATAAAACACCGAGAGGAGAAGAGGACGAAATGGACTTGGAAGAGACCAAAGTTATCGAAATTGCTCCCACATTTTTAAGCAACCATTTAGTGGAAAATAAAGAGAGGAGAAATACAAATGGGCGAGCAAGGGAGAAAGCAAGAGCATAGGATTTGGTACACGAGAATACCGAGCAAGGGAGAAAGGAAAGAAGAGGAATCACACAAAAACCCCACATTTTGAAGCAAAAAATGCAGCCGAAGAAGAAGACGGATCAAACCCAAGAGGCCCAGCAAGCCCCTGCTAGTATGCAGGTTTATTTTTTTTTTCTTTTATTTTTTGTGAATGTTGGTTGAAGAATACGTTAGGTTAAGCTAGGTTTTTTTTATGAAATGGAAGATTGTAAGTTCAATTGAAGTTAGTGGGAGTTGAATGATTTGTGTTTGATATATAGAATGGTGGAGAACTTATATTGAATGTGTGATTAGCCTTGTGAACGTAATTCACACCTAATGTGTTCATTAAAATGATAGAAAGGTTATGTTGGTCTAGAATCCTCAATTTTGACATACATTGTTGTGTTAATTAATCAATGTTAGTGTTTGGCAATGGTTGGTTGTAGAATCTAATAGTTTTGAGTGGTGAAAATAGTGTTTGGCAAAGGTTGAATAGAACTCTGGATAGCATATCTTTTGGTTATGATTTTTCATACAAGACCTTAATTCAAGACTCTATGCTTCATTTGATGTGCATGGACCTGGTGCAAGTTTGCAAGCTTGGAAAACAGTGATTCTGGACAGCAAATCTTTTGGATATGATTTTTCATACAGGACCGTAATTCAAGACTCTATGCTTCATTGTGATACGCATGGACCTCTGGTGCAAATCTGCAAGCTGGGCAAACGGTGATTCATGCCAGTTTGGAACTTCTGTAACATTTTTATACTCAAGGCACTTTCATTTTTAATACTATTGGGTATGAACTGCCTCAATAACCCACTTCAAGTCAGTGAATTAGTGAAGAGTTCATTATGTGCTTGGGCCTTGGTTATCTAAATATGGTTTTAATACTTCTTTGCTGATCAAAATTTAGAACTTGTACACAATTTAGGATAAATCAAATCATGAATTTTTCGGTTCACAGGGAAGTTTGGCTTTCAGTTTCACGGTTGTTCATCTTCATGATGACGCTATACGTGAATACCATATGAGCTTGAACTCTAGGGGTGCTATTTGGAAACATGTGCTTCAAAAGAAAGTTTTCAGTGTAGCATTCTTTTATTTGTTTGTACTTATAGTAGAATATTCAGTTTTCAGTGTATTCATTAGGGCAAGCTAATTGTTTTGTGTCTATACTAAATTTATTTAAGTTTTATTTACTATGTGGAATTCGATGCTAGATTTTCGATGTTGGGAATTGGATGTTTTGGAATATTAGATTTTGAATGGTATAAAATGGATGTTCGAGAGAATTTTGGTTGTATGTGATGGTAGATGGCTTTATGATGTTGGATTTTAAATGTGTGGTAACCAACCAAGTAAAAAAATGTATCCAACAAAAATATCTTATTTTTTTGAAACTGTAACGAGATGACGGTGGAGAGGACGGTCATTTCGAACCGCCCCATACATTTTGAAGTGGACAAAATGTTGGGTCGGTCAGTGGGACGATCCTGAGGAACGTCCCATGACCGTCCCATACATTCTGAAGTGGACATAATATTTGGGACGGTCACTGGGACGGTCCTGACCGTCCCAGTGACCATCCAATATATTTTTTTGTCCCCAACTTGTTCACCAGAAAATGCAACAAGTGGTTACCAAGTCTTCACATTGTTGATTATCACACTTGTAGTGATTTAGTTACCACAATTTTTTTTAACCCAATTAACATAAATTCTCTATATATTTCAACCCACTTATTTGTTTATACGTGGTTACCACACTTCTAATACTTTATTGCCATACTTTGAAATTCTTTGTTACCACATTCTTCTCTATGTGGTTACCGTTGTTGACACTACTTACCATTGTATATCCACATTCTTACCACATGGCTATGTTTCTACTTACCATATTAAGTTATATTCTTTCTACATGAACTGTGTTACAAAGTTGAATTAAACTTACTCAGTGAATAGTATTTACTATGCAAATGTTGTATTCTTTAAATTAAGGAGGGAATATATGACTACACATTTATCAGAATACTGAAAATAATATACCACGTATTTGGACTAGTGGACGGCTTGTGGACTCTTCCAAATCACCGTTCAGTTGACCATTTAGTGAAACAAATACAATATGCGAAAAATAATGAAGGATTTCAAAGTGATATTGACCTTGTAAGTAATAAGGAACTTTAATTACGCTTCCTAGTAACCATTATGATAGGATGATATGATTGGATGAATAAATTGATAGTTAAATACAAATCAACCCTAAACCCTAAATGTTAAAAAAACCCAAACCTAGAACACATCAACCCTAAACCCAAAACACATTCATTGCACTAGTAAAGTCTTGACTTTACCATAAAGGGTAAGGTGATCACACACAACTTAATAACCTTAAACCCTACAAATATTAAAAACCCTAAATTCTACAAATCCTAAAATTCTTAAACCCCTAAAATCTTAAACCCTAAGCCCTATAAAAACATTGATTACCACGAGTACCATCAATGTGTTACCACAATGTTGCTGTGTTTGTTACCCCAATTCTTGTAGAGTGCTTACCACATTATCCTTATATAGTTTACCATGAATTACCATACTTTTTATGAATTATATACTCCATGGATATTTTTAAATTACCACACATCTTCATTCATTCTTACTGTATTCATCTTCTATTGGTTATCATGGATATCACCTACTTAAGTTACCACGAAAAATATCTTATTTCTACACATAATACCACGACACATCGAAGACGTGGACAAGTCTCTGGTTTACCACATGTACCATATTACATTTACCAAGTTCTTGGTATGTGGTTTACCACGCTGTTTGTATGTGTTTTACCATCAATACCATATCAAATGCCATATGGTATTTATCGGGTTAATGATATGTGGTTTATCACTGTATTGGTATGTGGTTTACCACAACTACCATATAGTATTTACCAAGTTATTGGTACGTGGTTTAACACTTTATATCGGTATGGTTTACCATGTACAAGTTGACGACCCCCCTCCCCACCCCCGCGCACGCGAAAAACATAGTAACCAATTACCGCATAATGCGGTAACCTTATGATGTAGGCTATGATAAAGTATTAGCCTATTATGTGGCAACACATTTGCATTTGGGTTGGTAAATTTTGGTATATTGTTTTTACCAAGGTTGTTAAGATCGGGATCCTATATAGGATCGTTTTTGTCTTTGCAAGATCGGGATCGTAGGATCGAATCGGGATTCTAAGATCCTATGAAATTATTATTTATATTTTTTAAAATTAATACTTGTTAATTATCTCACTAAAATAGTGACAGTTATATTTAGAAATATCTATTTTAGATCCATTTTGAACAAGAATTTGATAGTTAATAGCATGCTTATTCATGATACAATGGAAGTTAAGCACGAACACATAACTCAACCATTATGGGTTCAACATTGCAAAGATATATTAAACAAAATTGATAAAAAAAATAGCATAACCAAAATCATGAAGAGGTAGAAATAATAAGTAATTTTGCTCCAAAAAAAAAACCATAAAGTTTATGATGCGATCCTACGATCCTAACCCGATCCTAACGATCCTAACATGATCCTAACAAATTTTTGATCCTAAGGCGATCCGGATCGTTTTTTATGGCTAGGATCGTAGGATCGTGCGATCCTACGATCAGGATCGCGATTTTAACAATCCAGGTTTTTACCAAGTTCTTGATATGTGTTTTACCACGCTATATAAATATGGTTTACCACATATACCAAATGGTATTTACCAAGTTCATGATATGTGGTTTACCACATAAATCATTGGGTCTTTACCAAGTTATTGGTATGCGGATTACCATTGTATTGGTATGTGCTTTACCACATATACCATATGATGTTTACCAAGTTCTTGGTATGTGGTTTACCACGCTACACCAATATGGTTTACCGTAGTAACCAATTACTGCATAATGCGGTAACCTTAAGATGTATACTATGATAAAACATTAGCCTATTATGTGGTAACACATTTGCATTTGGGTTGATAAATTTTGGTATATTGTTTTTGCCAAGTTCTTGATATGTGTTTTACTACGCTATACAAATATGGTTTACCACATGTACCATATGGTATTTATCAAGTTTATGGTATGTGGTTTTTACCACATAATTCATTTGGTCTTTACCAAGTTATTGGTATGCGGATTACCATTGTATTGGTATGTGCTTTACCACATATACCGTATGATGTTTACCAAGTTCTTGATATATGATTTACCACGCTACACCAATATGGTTTACCATAGATACCATATGATCTTTACTAAGTTCTTGGTATGTGGTTTACCACGCTATACCAATATGGTTACCACATATACCTTATGATATTTACCAAATTCATGGTATGTGATTTACCACGCTATTGGTATGTGCTTTACCACATAAATTATTTGGTCTTTACCAAGTTATTGGTATGTGGATTACCATTGTATTGGTATGTGCTTAACCACATATACCACATGGTGTTTACCAAATTCTTGGTATCACTACAAGAAAAATTCATTTTACCGACCGCACCTGCGGTCGGTAACCCCGAAACGCGGGTCGTTTCGGGGATTACCGACCGCACCACCGACCGCAAGGGTCGGTCGGTAATTCCTTGGTAGGTATTTTTTCTCCGACCAAAAAAATTTGCCGTCGGAACCTTGCCGACCGCATTACCGACCGCACGGTGGTCGGTAAATTTCCCGACCAAATTACCGACAGCAAATGCGGTCGGTACAATCTGGTCCTAAGAGGTCCTGGAGAACTTTACCGACCGAATTACCGACCGCACATGCGGTCGGTAATTCTATTTTATGAAAAAATTGTTCTCGGGAGGGCTCGAACCGCCCACCTCACCATTACCATCCTCAACCCTAACCAGCTTAGCTAGGTGTCTAACACATCAATCATATTCCGCCATGTGTCCTTTATAGTACACCGCCATGTGGCCATCTGTGCACTTCATGTTTCATGTCAATGTATGAAATGTTGTATATATAACCTATATAAGTACATATATACATATAAATGTGAAAATTAGAAACTAAATTAAACTATAAAATAAAAATAAAAATTATATTAATTAAATAATATTAAAATTCATTAATTAAATTCTAATATAAAATAAAATAATTAAATAAAAAAACCTAAAATCACTAAATTAAATAAAATAATTAATAAGAAAATTAAAGAAATATTTATTAAAAATAAAAAATTAAAAATGTGAAAAAAATTTAGCGACCGAAATTTCGGTCGGTAATGCGGTCGGTAGATTATTTTATTTTTTAAAAAAATAATAAAAAATTTAAAAAAATTGGAAAAATTTGAAAAAAATTACCGACCGCAATTGCGGTCGGTAATGCGGTCGGTAACACCGACCGAATTAAATTGGGTCGGTGCAGAGGTCGTCCGGAAACCGGGTCCACCATAACGGCTCTAAATTACCGACCGCATGTTGCGGTCGGCCCCGCAACATGTCGGTCGGTAATTTCGGTCGGTAAAACGCGTTTTTCTTGTAGTGTATGTGGTTTACCACATATACCATATGACATTTACCAAGTTCTTATTATGTGATTTACCACTCTATTGGTATGTGCTTTACCACGCCATGGTATGTGATTTACCACATTATTTAACTAAGATGTTTTGTTTATCATTAACTATTAAAAACCTTACGGCCTAAAGTGTGACTTTTAAAAACATGGGGCTTTGACTCTAAGGTTATGTTTGTAATGGGTATTGGGCCCTTGTTTCAAGTGATTGAAAACTAGTGTAGAAGATCTTATTTCATAAGAATGTGAAGATTATTTGTTAATTTTGAGTATGTATCACTTTATTTGACTAATTTTTCTCTTTGCAAATTTATTTTGGTAGTGTTGGCCTATCCATTTATAATGTTTGTCTCGGTTTTTTCACTTGATTGAGAGTGCTAAGATTAGGAATACTAAACTCTTTCCAAAACAACAAATTTTTTTTGCCTAAACTGTATTTTTTTAAAAGAATTTGGTATCTATGTTATCTATTTTTTTTTTTTGAGACTAATGATATCTTTATTCCACATCCAAAATTGGCATCTCCACAACAACAAAGTCCTTCCCAGACATCGTTGCATGCAACACAACTATTAAAAGAAGCCCACATCAACACACAGGATTGAAACATTCTAGAAATGAGAAAACCGAAAACTGATCATGATGATGTTGCAACTGCTTATCATCCTCATCAGGACCCTTCAACCGAACTTACCAAATGCGTTGAGGACAGCATGGAGAACTATGATCATCATACCGAAACATCCGTCGTCCTGCTACAACCTAGCTTCTGTGCTCCAGATCCCTCATGGCAACACCAAGCATGTGTAATACATCCTTGAGCATCAGCTTGAGCAACAGCATTATCCCCTTGAGGACAGCGGCGTGATCCTTCCCAAAATCTCCGTCGTCATCGAGAGACACTTCCAGGAGCAGCTTCAACACGAGTAAGCAAGACATATCCTATCTCAAGAGAGCCTACCTTCGAAACTCCACAATATACTATGTAGCTTTCAGGTGACGATTCAATAAGACAGTCTTATACCTTACTTCATATTCACATCTCCCCTGCAATATTTTCCAACCCCTAATGCTTCGAAACTGAAGGGACTGGATTATGGGAGAAGACGGGGTCAGTGAAATGGTCAGGGAGGGGGCAAATTGGTGGGATTAGGATCAGCGTAGTGTTCAGGAAAGGAAGCAAAGAGACTGGAATAGGGTAGAAGGGGAACCATCTAAACATAAAGAACTCACTGCATTTTCACCATACCACCACATAGCTATGAACCAGCAGCTACATTACCTTACAACACGCTTCCGCACCATACTTATGAGCTATCAATTCTATTCTTTTCCTCTTTCTTATTACTACCTTTTTTTCTTTTTTCTTCTTCTTCTTTTTTTTTTTTTTTTTTTTTTTTTTTTTTTTTCTTTCCTTCTTTTTCTTTTGTGTTTTCTTTTCTATACAAGCGCCACATATCAGCCCAGTTTCTTTCTAATCCCAATTTACTTTGGGGCCATGATTATTATCCAAGTCTCTTGAATAGAAACAGGAAGGCTGTATGGTTAGACAGTGAATGGGGATCAGGGTGCATGGGTTTGAAATTAGCATAAAGTATCTATGTTATCTATGTATGTATGTAATATCTCTGTGTGATCATATATAAAACCAGTATCTTAATTATAACGTATCCACCATTCCATGTACCAATTACAATTATTCCGTATGGTTTATAAATTATTATGCATTTATGCTACACAAGACAGTACATACTTGATGGATGGGGTTGAATTTTATGGATTAAAAATTGGGTTTTGTGGGTTCTTGAAGGAGTGGTAGTTAGATGGGAAAAGAGGAATCACAAAGTAGTGACTATCATCTTGACTATTGAATTTGATTCTCTCTGTTGTTTGGCTTCCATTATGGGAAAATAATATGAGAGATCAATTATTGAATGATGTTTGGTCATTTTCATAGAATGTGATTTGTTTACGAATGTCAGTATTGATGTTATTGTACAACGATATCAAAATATGAGAACCCGTCGTGAACAATTATAGTTATTTTGATGTAAGAAATTGATATATCATATTCCGTATGACTTTGAATTTTTTTTTTTTTTTAACTTTTACAATTATTATTATATTAAAATTAATTATATTAGTTATCGAAAACTGACCTATCGAAGCAGATTTCCTGGATCCGCCACTGATTGTGCCCAAAACAAAAATCAAAATTGAAACTATTCATGAACGTGAATAAACCCAATTGCCCTCTTTTATTTATCAAGTACTATAGCTTTACATTATATATACACAATAACACAGACACACCCCCACGCACAGATCATTACATAATTTCGTCCCGAGCAGAAGATTGCCATTGCTTCAATTCAGCTACACAACTGCCAATCAACTGCTTCGAGAAAAATAATGATAATCAGGATTATTACAAGGAATGGCTGTGTCCGAATTCTTACCACAACTGCCAATCAACTGTCCAAGGTCTGTCTTAATATTCTGTTCCTGCAGCAGTTTGTTTTAATATTTCCTTCCTTAGCTTGATCTGATATATAAATATCGTATGTCTGGAAATGGATAATAATAAAGCTTCCACGAGATTGTCATATGATTTCAGAGATGATAATGATATGTGTTGTGTAGATATTTTAATACTGTATGGCTATCCAACTGATTAACATCCTTACCTTATCATATGACGAATGTTAAAGGGAAGGTTGGGTCGACCAACCGGTCCTGTGATGCACACATGGGAGGGGTTATGGTACATGACATGTAGGTCCAGTTTAAAATATGATGGTTGTAAAAGTGCAGCCCAACTGATTAACATTATTATCTTGAAGTGAATCTCATAAAATGAAATGTTCTCATGTTTTTTATTTTTTATTTTTCTTTGAGTGATAAAATTAATCTCTCTGTTTAGGAAAGACGTTTTTCATATTGAAATTTTATGAAAGAGATTTTTTAGGTGTTTTTAATTTTTTGTTTGCATTTATATGACTGACCTCGACTGGAAAATTATGTTTAAATAACTAGAGCATATCACTGTTGAAACCAACTATTGTTAGTTGTCGGTAATTGTAATGTTGATATTATTATTATTATTATTATTATTATTATTATTATTATTATTATTATTATTATTATTATTATTATTATTATTATAATAACTATTATTATTCGATTACTCATTCGATCCCTTTACCTTTGTAATTTATCTGGCATGCTTTCCACTACCCATTTCATATCTTTATAGATTGTTAAACTAAAAAACCTGCATGTGTGCATAATTTCAACAGTTTCATAATAATATTATTTCATTTATTTATTTATTAATTTAAATTGATGGTGGCCGTGATCGAGTTGAAAAGCTTGGCACGTTAAATCAAATACTCCATTTGACTTCAATCGCTACTAAAACAAAAAAAAATACTCCATTTGACTTCAATGGCTACTAAAACAAAAAAAAAAAATACTCCATTTGATTTAATTTTTGCGAGTCAGTGTAACGTAACCATGGATGCATGTATTCAATTTGAATTTTAATGAATTAATAATAATTTATGGACTTTATGTTAGAGTTTTTAAATTCATTGATTATTTTGAATCCATATCAAATTCGTATGGATTTTGGGATGAGAACTTAGCCAAATGCTTAAATCCCCCAACATCTGGGAATGAGGACTTGACTCAGTGATCATGTCTCATAACTTCCAACCTTATGGTTGGGAGTTTGATTCCCACCCGGCCCCCTATCCCTCCCTTTTATCTAATTTATAATTTGTGTGGCTTGAGCCCTCACACACCTTCCCACACATGAGTGTCAATGTTAACAAAAAAAAATCCCCCGACTTCCAACCATTAGGTTAGATGTTCAACTCCCCCATCCGGCCACATATCTTGTCTGTTTATAATTTGTATGGCATGCATGGGCTCCCACCACCTATTTCCTAACCTATATAGGCTGTTGAGCAAAAAAATAAAAATCATATGGATTCTTTTAAAATTTAATAATCTGAAAACAATCTTACGCTTTGTGATGATAATATGAAAACAATCTTTTAAAATTCAAAAAAAAAATCATATGAATTCTTACCCATAACCCTTGGTGTAATCTTACAATCTGAAAACATAAAGTCAAACACTTAAAAATTGATTATCTAATTATTGTGATTTAGAACAACATAAGTTCATCCATACATTTCTATGGCACAATTTGTCATTACAATTAGATTTTAAAAAAAAAAATCATATGAATTCTTACCCATAACCCTTGGTGTAATCTTACAATCTGAAAATATAAAGTCAAACACTTAAAAATTGATTATCTAATTATTGTGATTTAGAACAACATAAGTTCATCCATACATTTCTAATATGGCACAATTTGTCATTACAATTATCTGTGCTTTGAGCACTTTTGCACATCCAAACGCCCTTTAATTAGCTATGCAGCTTTTGTAATTATTATTTATAAGATTTTTTTTCCGCATTCTGCGCATGGGTATTGAACTTTTTCGCTAATATATAAAAATAATAACAAAATTCATTTAAGAAGGTAAATAATATTGTTTATACGTATCTTTTGGAAAATAGTTTTTGATAAAATATTTTTATCATCATTGATAGGGGTGCACACGGTTCGGTTAACCTGGATTTTTTAGATATTTGTATTTGTACTAGAACCGGACTGTAACACCCCGGTTTTGATAACCCAGGCCGGGATGTCACCGCCACACCTCCGTAGCAAGACACGACTTCTTCGAGCTTGCTAAAGAGATGCAAGGCTAGATATTTCAGAATTTAAAATATTTAAAACAGCCCATTCAAAATATATAATGAAAATCATCAACATAATATTATCTAAGTTGCAGCGGAATGTAAAAGAATGTAAATAGGGCCAACATAGCCAAAACACGGGTTAAACAGGCCCGTATGCAAGTCATGTAAAGACAAAAAATAAATGTTTCCCAAAATTCCCATGCATGCTCATGCGTAATCCTCATACTCTGAAAAGAAAAGAGAAACAACGGTTTTGTCAGTATAAACATACTGAGTAAGTTAACCCCTAACATGCAGTAATGGGGTTTCAAAGCCTTTAATTATTTATAAAAAAGAAGTGAGTTACCTTAAGCAAGATTTTATACACTATATAGAATTAATTCGGCGACCAATAATATTTAAATGCATATTAAAAAGCATGGATTCCAAAAGATCATAAATATAACTTTGCAAGGTAAATAAATAAATTCACATAACTTTAAAACACAATTTAATAAGGATTTAATTTAAGTCTCTTAGTTTATTCCCGTTACTACCAATCGAGTATCAAGGTTTCATTCTTTTCACGTCCACTAGCCTTACAGATCATCATCCCAGGGCTCTTACGTCCTCTATAGCCTTACGCTCGGGCTCTTATGTCCACAAGCCTCAAATCCACATTTCACTAGGGCTCTTACGTCCGCTAGCCATACGCTTGGGCTCTTATGTCCACAAGCCACACAATCAATATTTCACTAGGGCTCTTACGTCCGCTAGCCATACGCTTGGGCTCTTATGTCCACAAGCCACATAATCAGTGTCCCATATTATCCAACTCGATCCTAGATCACAATGTTTCAAGAACTTTCGTCTGCTTGTTTAGAAAAGACCAATTTCACAAGATAGGGTTTTACAGTGTCGCTGTTCGCGCTTTCTCATTTAAAAATTCATTTCAAGGTCAATTGATTTGAAAATTTAATAGTACTTCAAAAACATCTTGACAAACAAGTTCCGTGTTTTAAGTTATTCAAATTGAGGTAAAGAAACGAGTCAAAAATTTAAATTTCTCCAAAGACCCTAAGCTGACAGGATTTAGAATGTAGGAGTTTTCATAAATTCGACTTTTGACTCATCAAACGAACTCCAAATTTCACGAAATTTTACGGGCATGTTCACGATTTATTTATCTACAATTTTCATGTTTATCACAACTTCTAATTCGACCTAAATCTGGGGTGAAAATAGTCTGTCAACATATGAGAATTTGGTAGGAATGGTGGTTAGTCCAGGTCCGTTTTCGGGCAACAAATCTTAAGAAAAATTATGAAAATTTTATGGAATGTAGATCTATGTCTTAGGAACCTTTTCCAGTTTTAAGTTTTTTCGTTTGAGCACTTTAAAAGGTCCGAAAAATTCAGTCAAAAACGCTGCACACGTGTAGACAGATTTTATTAGGTTTCTTATTAGATCATTGTTGTTCGGTTGATTTTTAGCCACCAAAACCATAAGTAAGAGTTAACTTACTTGGATTGGATCTACCGCTCTTCGATTTTGATGTCGTGGCTTCCGGATTCGCCGTTCGTGACCTAGATCCTTCGTACTCCTCTTTCTTGTTCCGAATCGCGGTTTAGAAAAATAAAACGTACCAAGTTAGAGTTTGTATTAGAATTTCGGATGTAAAATATCGAATACTACGTTACCTCACCCCCCACCTACGCTTCGTCCTTTGTTGTCTTTGCTTCCGACGGCTTAGATCTAGGGTTTTCGGGTGTTTGGAGTGTGTGTAGAAATTTAAAAGACGTTGAAAGGTGTACAGGACTGATTAAGGGGGGTATTTATAGATTCCAAAGGGGTTTAAGTCGTCCAAGGTCAGGTATAGAGAGTCTTGGGCCGAAAGGTAAGCAACAAACTCGAAAAATCCGAAATCGGGCGAGAAAATCTCGCAAGGCCGCAACAGCCGCGACCGGCGCGCCCTTGGCGCGTTTTAGGTCACGCCCCGCACGACGACCACGCCATCCTGGCTTGGACTTCGGTCTGGGCCGGGTCGTGCGATCCGTCGGGCCTTTTCTCCTCTCTTTCGGAATTCTATCATTCTACATTCTTGGGCTTCAATTTTTCGGGTTATTCTTGGGCTATAAATTCCTATTTTAAATCCATTTGGATCTCACTTTAATTTCGTATTTGAAATATTAAGTCCATCGACGTTTAGTTCCCGTGCAATAATTTATCTAATTAAATTATTTTCGACTTCACGGGCTCTCGGGAATTAAATTTCTTTTTAATCTTTGAATTAAATTCCATTTCTCTTTTTATCTTTATTTCAATTATTCATTTATTTATTTATGTGTTTTATTATTTATTTATGGGTGACTGATTTCACGGGTATTACAGTCTACCCTCCTTAAGAATCAACTTCGTCCTCGAAGTTGCTGATTTTGCGGGTATTACATGGACGGATACTTCATTTAAGTATTTGTATTTGTAACTAGAGTCCTCGGTTAACCGGGAGTTCGGTTTGGATTTGATTTAGCGATTAAGCGATTCGGTTCGAATATTTTTTCCGTCCCTCTAAAAATATATAATCAAGTTTTCATTTCTTAATTCTTAAGTTTCGTAAATTTTAATTTTGGGTTATTATACTACAAGAATAATATATATATATATATATATATATATATTCCCTCCGTTTTTGTATAATTGTAACATTGGTAAATTTGGTACTGTTCACACATGCACTTTAACTTAAAGTTTTTATCATAGTTATACAAGTTAAAACATAGCCAAGTGGGATCTTGTTAGATTCGTCTCGTTGAGTAGTTTTTAAATATCGAACTTTTAGAATTTTTACTTATACCGAACTTGAGTTATTAATGATTTAAAATGTGTATTGGACTGCGTGCACTGTGGGTCCGTTACAATTTTTAGAACACAGAGGGAGTATATAACTATCAAACTCAGTGATTCTTTTTAGTGTTATCAAAATGTGTTACTATAGTGTAGTGGTGTATTTCAATAATGTGGTGTTCTTAAAGACAAAAAATCAATATTAGCTCATTATGGTGACATATTTTGATAATTAGCTCTTTAGCTTTTAATATTTATTTTATTATATACTTAAATAATTAAATAAATAATGATATATATTATTAACATAATTATATACCATCAAATATCTATAATATATACAATATATATAACTTTTTAAAATATAATAAATATGTGCGGTTCGGTTCGGTTAATCGGGAAAAAGGTTAAAGTATTTGTATTTGTATTTGAACCGGATGAATAGTGAAATATAATATTTGTATTTGCTCCGGGGTCCTTAGTTAACTGGAAATTCGGTTCGATTTCGGTTCGATTCAGCGGTTCAACGAATCGGTTTGAATTTTTTGCCCACCCTTAATCATTGATGCAAATTGAGAGAAGATACAAATTTTAAAAATTTATACTCAAGTATAAAAGGGAAAAATAAACATTTTGGTCATTTAAGTTTGAAAATTTACCAAATTGGTCCTTTCCGTTTCAATTAGAAAAATTGGTCCCTAAGTTTAATAATTTCTCCAATTTGATCCATATAACATAATTAACCTAATTAATAGCTAAACTATGTCTACATGGCAAGATTAAGTTCAAAATCTTCCAACTTACATATATGGATCCCATATCTTAAATGGGTCAAATACACCCACAATCCATTAACCCATCTTTCAAAATCCATTTTCATTTTCTTTCGCAGACCCGTTCATCCCTAACGCAATTTCTTAAAAAAAAAAACCCTCTGTCAAGATCTCTCTCATTTTTTTCCTCTCTTGCGACCCCGAAGAATTCGAGGGTTTTCCGTTCGCTGCTGCAAATCTTAAGAGCGCCTGCTTCAACACACAATCATTCTCGCCTCTTGATTTATCCATTTATTTCCAGATCTGGCGTTTCCATCTCCAAAATCCACACATTGATATGTCAGCAATCATGACGGCCGCCAACGACCCGACTCCCGATCACAATGAAATAAGCCCTTACGAGTTACGATATTGGGTTTTTGTTATTGGTTTTTTTTACATTTAATTACTTATTATGACTATTCGTTGATTGGTAGGCAACATGTTATGGCTCTCTTGGTTACTAACTTGCAAGAACAAAAGGATGGAAAATAAAGATAAAGATAGGGAAGCAAAACCGCAACAAGAATCGTCGGGGGAAGCAACCAAGGTGTTCAAAACCTTGACCTCATCCCAATCCTTCCATCAAGCCTCGGTTTGATGATCAACAATGGTAGCCTCAAGCCAAGTTGATGAATGTTCCCAAGCAAACATACAAAGAGTGTGTGAGAGTGTGGGTAAGCTCACAAATGATCTTTGAAGAGAAAATAGATAATTTCATTCAAGCAAAGATATCTTACAAGTGTTTGGGAGGTCATATATATAGACCTCACTTCAAAAGCGCAAAGAAAATACATGAGAAACTAGCAATAACAGACAAATTGGCATCCGTGTGACTGGTCGTCGCAAGACTAAAGCCACGTCGCAAGAGGTAGTCTTGTGACGTACTCACGTCGCGAAAGGGGGTCTTGCGACGTGAGCTGCCTTCTCTTCTCTTAGTTGTGGCACGTCGCAAAAGATGGTTTCGCGACGGGTTCTCGGCTTGCGACAGGCTCATGTCTTGCGACGGACAGGGGTTTCGAGACGGGAGGCTTCCTTCACAATTTGGCACGTCGCAAAAGGGGGTTTCACGAAGTGAGCCTTGCGACGGGTCTGAGGCTTGCGACGTGAACTTGAGTCTTGCAACGGCCCTGGTCTGGCGACGTGCAGAAGTCTTGCGACGGATAAGAGTCTTGCAACGTGCAGGAGTCTTGCGACGGGGTCCTGTTGCTTTAATTCTTTGAGTGGGCTCCACCATACTTGTCTTATTTATTACATGCCTATATGATAATACTGAATAAGCAAATATTATCCGACCATCTTCCGACTTCGACCAAAATTTGTCCGGCGACCGGCGGCGGCTCCGGCTGGCCTCCGGCCAACTTCCGGCCAATTTTCCGGCAAGCTCCGATTGGTCTTCCGGTGAAGCCTTCGTGATTCCGACAACCTTCTGATGACCCTCCGACGACGGCAATGGCTTTCTACATCAAAATCGGGGAATCCACAACTGGATTCCATCTGCGTCCTTCAATTTAGTCAGGTCTTTTCTACCCTTGTCCGACTGGATCGGTAAATCGGTTTGGTTGATCCAGATTTTTACGCCATCCTCTCCCCCTTTAAAAGCTTTGGACTCTAAAGCGGGAAGAGTCATTAGTCGAGATGAATCAATCGTGCGGGATAAATGATAATGGCCAAAATTGTCCATTATTTCCAATCCATTTCCATGTCTGAGACGGACATTTTGATCGTATTCCCATCTTATTTTAATAAGAAAGCAGTTGAATTCGACAGATTGATGCAAGTTTGTAAAAATATTAAACTGGTAATGAAAGACACAAAATATGCAATTTTAATTGCATTTGTGTTAGAAAAATCCAAAAACATGAAAAAAGGAAAAAGAAAAGAAAAAGGAATGAAAAGATGGGCAAAAGAATAAGATAGCCCACAAAAATAAAAAAGATGGGAAAAAGAATGAAAATCCCACAATCTGAAATTTTGGTTTAAGTGCTGAAGATCAATTCGGTCTATAAGCAATTCGACCTAAATCGAATTGCTCAGTAGATCGAATTGCTGAAAGAAAGAAGAAAGGAGAAGTGTTGAGGAAGAGAAGAGCAACCAATTCGGTCTAGGCAATTCGGTCTAAACCTAATTGACCCCTAGACCGAATTGCACCATGAAAGGAAAGAAGACTTTGAGCAAAACAGAAAAGAATGAGTTCGATCTATGCAGTTCGGTCTAGGCCGAATTGATTGCATAGATCGAATTGCTTTAAAGCAAGGAAGCCAAACATGAACCATCTTCAATTCGACAGGGCTAATTCGGTCTACCCATAGACCGAATTGATGGATGACTACCACATTCCAGTTCAAGATCAAGAAGGAAGACCTCATACAATTCGAATTGCATCAATTCGATCTAAACCGAATTGCATGAGGAGACCGAATCACATTCAAAGTACAGCTGAGCACGTGAGAAATGCATGATGGGCCTAGGGTTTCAAAAAGAAGTATAAAAGCTGACCTTCCTCAACAAAAATCAGAGACACAAACACATTTGGACAGTTTGCTGGGAGACAAAAAGAAGGAGCAGAAGGTTCTTCACCCCTTAAGGGTTAGGTAGGTAGTGTAGTTTAGTTAGTTTGTTTTTCATGTTTGTAATGTAGTTTTATTGCTTTTGAGCTTAGTCTTTGTCTCATAGAAGCTGGTTACCACCCTTACTGTAGCCATTTCCATAAACTTTAAATGCTTTGTAGTTAGAATGAACCCTACCTTCAAGCTAATGAATGGTTTAGGGTTATTTACAGCTTTCCAGTGTCAATACAAGAAAGAATCCAGAAATGGGTTTTCATTTCGAGTGTTTGGCATCTATTTAATGCTTTCCTTAGCAATAATGGTAGAATGTTTGTTTGTTTCAACTAGGTTGCATTTATTATGTCCTAGTTGACTTGCATTCTCAATAAATGTATGCGAATGGGTTTTTGGCATGGTTTACACCTTAGAGATTCAAATAAGTGCTCTTAGGTTTTAGACAATCTTAGGCTTGTTAGAGTTATTTTTCTGCTTCTCAGTTACTGTTTTAGTCTTTCTTTTCTCTCGTGAGCTTATTGTTGCCTTAGATAATGTAGGTGTTCTTAATTTTTGAGCATGTATTCTTGCTCTGTTCAGTAGATGCTTAAGTTCTTGACCTTTGATTGCTTGTTTGTAGTTTTGAGGTATGATTCATGCCAATGCCTGTTAGCCACATAACCTAGGGCTATTCTCCTTAAAACACTCATTAGTGTGGCTGTGAGGTGACATTGATGTGAAATGAAGGATTTGGTAAATCTTATTCATCATAAACCACACAATGTAAACCAACCCTGCACTTATGAGAGATAGACATGCAATTCGATTTGAGGTGGTTCGGTCTACACCGAATTGTCGATGAGAACGGGATTGCATGGCAAAAATATTTGTTAAATGCATCACTTGAAAATTTATATGCAATTCGATCTAGGTAATTCGGTCTATACCGAATTATCCATGAGACCGAATTGCATAGCAAAAATTATTGTCTCCATGTGGTTCTTTAAGCAATTCGGTCTAGGTAATTCGGTTTAGGTCGACTTACTCATCTAGACCGAATTGGCCTTGGAAACCACATTGTATGCATTTCACCCCTCATGCCTTAGTTTATTTTATTTGTTCTACCAATTCGAATTGTTAATTCGGTCTAAACCGAATTGACTTAGCAATTCGAATTACCCTCATTTTGGGGTAAATGCCTTAGCCAATTTTAGTGAAGGAATGACTTCATCAATTCGAATTGTCCAATTCGGTCTAGACCGAATTGCCTGACAATTCGAATTAGAGGATGCTTCATGACTTTACAATGATTAATTGGGTATGGTGTTACTTCATACTTCATGCATACCCAATTCGGTCTCTTTTGCACTTTGCCCAATAGACCGAATTGCTTTCTTCCTTCTATTTTTAAAACTCCAAAAATATTTTATTTCAAGAGTTGTGTAAGTTGCATGGGTGTATTGGGCCAAGGCTCACCACATCTAGTTTTATCCATTACACATCTCAAACCATTAGTGTCTATTTATTGTGTGATTAACACTCACACAATACCAAAAACATTTTCTTAATCTTGTTTGTTTTCCCCTTCATTGTGTATGAATGGGTAATAAGAATTATCACAGATCAATGTTGGCGAAAAGGTCCCTTCACCGGGATAACGATTAGCTCGTCTTCTGTGTATTAATTATTACTCGTTATTTTGCATGGTCTGATTAGTGGTTGGTGGAAGCTACGGCGAAAAGGTCCCTTCACGGGGATAACGATTAGTCACTCAGCCAACTCCTAATCAGATACAGTTTTCTTCTCTTTATCTTAATTTCAAACCTGAATCTAGCATTGTAGTAATAATAGATGATATATGCCAACGTCATCTAATTATTATTACAGTAATAGAAAATGTGGGTTTTCATCCAATTTCACAGACAGTGAAGTCTGAGGTGACGGCGGCAACTGTCATTAAAGGCATTTTATTGTCTAAAAATCATTCCATCTGGAATACTTGGGACTCGGACAGCAGATGTTTGCCGCCCGAATAACCCCAATTATTCATGGCATTCTTTTTAGCCAAATTCTTCCTATCTCTAGCTAATTCATCTTTGTGTATCGAATTCTGTCCAACTCCACCATATATTTTGGGGTAATTTATTTTACTTCTCATATACATGTATGCATGATATTATTATGTAGATATTGTGGTCCTTGATATTTTGGAGATCCTTCTCCTTGGACATAGAAGTCTTGATTTAAGTCAGATGTTGCACAATAAATTTCCAACAAAAATTCCTTTATAAAATCCGGATCTGAGTAAGGGATAAATTCAACAGTTATGACTAATTCATCTTCTACTGGGGGTTGATTTTGAGAACTTTAGAAGCAGAGTCAGTGATTAGGTCTCTCCTAGACTGAAAGGATCTGTGTTTTAATTGAGAGTTTAGTACCTGTTTAGGGAATGATTTTCGAATATCTATTTACTTCTCAAAATTGCTGTGTGTTGGAAATCTTGTATTAAGTATTGCATCGAATCAGTGTCCACTTGGATCCGGATAAGATGTGATAACTAATATTAGAGGAACAATATATAGGCCTTGGTTAATTTCTAAGGTAAGGGTGAGTATTCTTTCAACTACTATCTTCTCTCACCAAAGCCTAAAATTGAGTCTTGAATGAGTACATTCGGAATACACCTTCATAGGTCTGTTCCACTCATGTTTGTATCTCATAACTAACCGAATGTTATAAGCCCTGTGGCTTACTGATATTTGGGAAGTTCTAAATCTGCATCTGGTCACCAAGACCAGGGGCTCTTTTATGCTAACGGATTGTGACGATCTTTTAAGACTTCCGAGCGATAGGTTTTTAAATGCTTTCTTTACTGCTTTCTTTACCGCTTTCTTTAAAATGCTTTCATAGAGGTCACTCGGAAGCAGAGATGTATCTGCCGGTTATAAGGTTTAAGAGTTATGGATTTGTTCGGGGTTAGATTTGGACTTTGGGTGTGACAAGGGGGATGATAGGAGTACTTGGCATATCAACTAATGATATGTCAGGTGTTACTTGTCCACCACATATGAATAACACACTCTTGCAAGGCATTGCAAAGGGGAGTTATTAATCTGTGGCATCTTAGAAGTTGAGTTCTTAAGAGCATGTAAATTCTCACTGTAAGTACCTGTCTGTTAAAGAGAACATAGTGCAGAAAGCATGAGAGTTAGCTAACTGATGAGTTATCCCAAACAAAGACTTGTGTATAAAAACGGAAGTTTACTTGAGTTTCATATGAATCTTGTCCAATCTTTATTATTTTCTCCCTGTCCCTTCTGCCACTTTTTAAATCTGCTTTTATAGAGTAATCTTATTCGCTTTCCTAGTATAAAGTATATCGCTTTCTTAGAATAAATTTAATCGCTTTCTAGATATAATTTATCATGCTTTGTAGAATAATTTTACTGCTTTCATGATCTGATTTAAATTATTGTCAAGTAGTTGTTAGAAACCTTTGCAAAACTTGAATCGAGTAACCGAGTGGAAAATCTTAGTAAACGACGTGGGCCCTGCTTCTATCGCACATCCTCCAGAGAACGATCCGGTCTTACTATAAATTACTGCAACTTTTGACACCGTGCGCTTTCGGGAGCACAGTTTCTTAACACGAGCATTAAAAACGTGACAGCCTATAATATATCCCTAATCCCAACTCCATCTTCATAAATTGGTTTCACTAAATAAAATTGAAAACCAGGATTATGATTTTTCAGAAATACTCATACAGTGGGAGTGTGTTTCAGGGCAAGGATCTTTATGACATAAAACTATGATAAGTTTCATGATGCCAAATGCTGGGGACCTTCAGTGTGACAGACTGAAGGTCAAGATTGAACTATCTATCCCGCCTGCACCGTGAAAGTTGTCAAAAGTTTCATGCCGGGGAGAACTACAGCGCCGTTTGAAATCAGAATACCCCACATGAGTAATAAAAAGTGAAATATATCCTTAAACCCCTTCCCCACGAATCATAACTCTTTTCCTTTAATAAATTTAATTTGGGATATTTTAGAAAAGCTCGTGTTAGTGAAGCTAAGGTTCAAAAGTTTCATGGCGCCGTTGCCGGGGAGGATGCAGCGTCGTTTACTGAGAGAACTACATTCCTGATTTACTCATAGATAGTCTTTGTATATATTTTTGAATCATTACTAACCTGGGGGTTGTGCTGGTGTTGTCAAGTCTTGATACAAACTGCTTATGCAAAGGAGAAAGGCCACATTGCCTGAGCTACCGTTCGATCTAGAAATAGAAAGGACCGCTTGCCAACTAAGGGCGCAAGCCAGACGAAGGAAAGAGCAGGAAGCCCGGACTCGTACCTCACCCGAAACCACAAGCAGTGACATATCCGATATGGCAGAAAACCAGGACATTCCCCCGATCTTACCAATAGACCAACCACCCAATAATCCTGGTAATGGAGTTGATGGGGGTATGGTAGAACACCCGAATCGTGCGAACGAGCAGGAAGATCTACCTAACCCAAATCAGCAACAATATCAGCAGTTCCACCAACAACCACCACCCCCTAACCAATATAACCAACAAAATCAAAATATGCCAAACCAGCAATACCAGAACCAAGCCTTCAATTAGGATCAATTCCAAAACAACCCTCATGATCCCGAAAATATTTTTCAGCAGAATCCCAACTATCACCAGCAGTACCAAAACCAAGCCGAGCAAGGAAATCAACAGCAGCAAGCAGCAGCTGATTTTATGCAGCCCATCGTGGAGCCCTATTTGGATAGGCCTGGGAGAGCACAATTTACTGCACGCAATTTTGAGCTCAAACCGGCACTCATCAACTTGGTGCAGAACAATCAATTTTGCGGTGCAAATCATGAGGATCCCCATGATCATCTCCAAACCTTCCTGGAGCTCTGTGACACCATCAAAAATCAGGGAGTATCACCTGATGCCATAAGACTAATGTTGTTTCCCTTCTCTTTATTTAGTGGTGCCAGGGATTGGTATAAATCATTGCCCATAAATCAGAGGAGCACCTGGGCAGATTTGGTGAGGAGTTTTCTATTGAAGTATTTCCCTGAATCTAAGATAGACGAGGGACGAGAGAAAATTGGAGAGTTCAAGATGAAGCCGGACGAGTCATTGTATGACGCAAAGGAAAGATTCGCCAGCCTTTTGAGGCGATGCCCCCATACGGATACCAGCCGTGGGAGCAACTGAGAAAATTCTATGGAGGACTCATCCATCCATGGAGAATGATGTTGGACGCTGCAGGCTGAAGACATTTACTCCATTTGCCCATGGATCAAGCTTGGGAAAAGATTGAAACAATGTCTGTCAACAGATCTGTGTTGAACAGCAATGACAAAAAGGCGGACCCTCCTAGAAAAGTTTTTGCTGTAAGTGAAGGAAAAACAGATTTCGAGAAATTGCAGGAACAGGTAGCTGCGATACAGCTAGGACAGGAGAAAGGAAAGGGAGCATGTACTTCTCAGGCAGGAACCTCATCTGGCCAAATACAAGCACAACAATCGGAAGCAATTTGTGGGCTATGTCAGGGACCACATCCAACTGACACATGCCAACAACTAGCTACCCAAAGCTGCAATTATGCAGGGAACTACCAGAACCGCCACCCCAACCTCTCCTATTCCAACAACAATGCACTCAATGCGCATTTGGTGACACAGCCGAACCAGCCTAACCAGTTTGCAAACCAGAACCTTCAGCAAAACTTCAGACCTCAGAATCAAGGATTCGTCCAGTAGAGAGTTCAGAACTTCCAGAACCAGAACCAGAACTTTCAACCCCATATCCAACAGAGGCCCAACCAAAACCAAGGCCAAAATTTCCAAAACTTCCAATCCCAACCTGATCATAATCAGCAATACAACCAAAAGCCACCATCTCGCCTGGAGAATTTGATGACTGAGTTTATTTCCAATCAAAAGGAAATAAACCAGCAGTTGCAGTCATCAATAAAAAATGTGGAGACGCAGGTCACCCAGTTTGCTAAGGAATTGCAGAACAGAGGGAAAGGAACACTGCCGAGCAGCACTGAAGCCAACCCGCAATGCAAGTCAATCACATTGCGGGGAGGCAAGACTCTAAAAGGAAATGTGGGATCTGCAAAGAAGAAAGCCATGAAAGTAAAGGTTTCATTGGAGGTGGAAAAGGAAAAGGAAAAGATTGAAGGAGATGAAAGTGTTGAACTGGTAAAGGATAAATCAGATACAGCTAACTCGCAGGCTGAAGCTGCAAATGAAGCTGAAGAGGGTATGGGTGAAGGTACAACTTCCTTCTCTTTACCACCAAAAATAGATAATAATAAGTACATGCCAAGGGTGCCGTACCCTGCACGTCTTAAAAATAAGGAACATGACCTTAAATTCAAGAAATTTCTAGAACGGTTAAAGTCTGTAGAGATAACCATTCCTCTCGTGGAGATGATTTCAGAAATGCCCACCTATGCTAAGTTCTTGAAAGAATTGATTTCAGGAAAAAGGCAGGTAGAGCAGGAGGAGGTGATCATACTCAACAGCACATGCAGTGCCATAGTTCAAAGGAAGCTACCCGAAAAGAAAGAGGACCCTGGGTGTTGCACGCTTCCAGTACAGATTGGGAAGGCCAAAGTGAGCATGAGGCTATGTGATCTAGGATCCAGCATCAACATGATGCCTCTAGCCATGGCAATTCGCCTAAGGCTCGAAGAGATTGAACCGGTCAAGATGAAACTGCAACTGGCAGACAGATCAATCACCAAGCCCGTAGGAATCCTCAAGGATGTGGTGGTCAAAACCGGCCAAGTTCTTTTTCCGGTAGACTTCATCATCCTTGACATTGAAGAGGACTCTGAAATGCCACTTATCCTGGGACGCCCGTTCTTGGCCACAGGCGGTGCACTGATTGACGCCACATCGGGAAGAGTCACATTGAGGGTGGACAATCGGGAAATCTCCTTTGACATGGAAGAGCTGCAGAAATTCCCCAATGAGGGATCTTGTTCCATGTTTGATGTAATAGAAAGTAGGTGTGAGGATGAGAGCATAGACTCTGTGACTGTGATGACGGACAAAATTTTAAAACAGGTACTGACGCCTGAAGGTGCCGAACAAGAAAGAAGCTGCAACGCTGTCCACTTCGAAGACCCTATCACTGGGGATCTTGAAGAGTTTGACGGTGTTGAATTCACTCAGGAGGAGGAAGAGAGCACCACGGAAGAGGAAGTGGACCCTGTACTGACAAAGGGTCCCGAAGGTAAATCTGGTCTCTCACCCCCAACCAATTCTCGCAAATTACTACCTTCCGTTGAATGTCCGCCAGAGCTTGAACTTAAAATACTGCCGGATCATCTCAAGTACGTCTTTCTCGCTGAAAATAAAAGATTACCGGTAATTATGTCAGCCAAGCTGACACAAGAACAAGAATAAGCTCTGGTAGACATTCTAAAGAAATATGTACATGCAATTGGATGGACCATTTCTGATATAAAAGGAATAAGCCCCTCTGTTTGCATGCACAGAATTTTAATGGAAGAGGAGTACAAGCCCTCAAGGCAACCACAGAGGCGTCTGAACCCCCATATGCAAGAAGTGGTAAGGAAAGAAGTTATCAAGCTCTTAGATGCTGGTATCATCTATCCTATATCTGACAGCAAATGGGTTAGCCCAGTGTAGGTAGTACCCAAACGTGGGGGGATGTGCATAACGACTAATGAGCAAGGAGAAGAAGTGGCGACACGTCCAGTAACCGGTTGGAGAGTCTGCATCGACTACCGTAAGCTTAACACCGCTACGCGAAAGGATCATTTTCCCTTGCCGTTCATTGATCAGATGCTGGAGAGGTTGGCCGGGAGGGAGTACTATTGCTTTTTGGATGGGTACTCTGGTTACAATCAGATTGTAATAGCTAGTGAAGATCATGATAAGACCACTTTCACGTGCCCATACGGAACTTTTGCGTACAGGCGCATGCCTTTTGGACTTTGCAATGCGCCTGCCACTTTTCAGCGGTGCATGATGTCTATTTTCTCAGAATTTATCGAAAAATGCATTGAAGTTTTCATGGATGACTTCTCTGTGTATGGAGATACTTTTGATGAATGTTTGACAAATCTTGCGAAAATTTTGAAAAGATGCGAGGACACTAACCTAGTTTTGAACTGGGAAAAGTGCCATTTTATGGTCACCGAAGGAATAGTGTTGGGTCACCGCATCTCGCGCGCAGACATCGAAGTCGACAGGGCCAAGGTCTCAGTCATATCCAACCTTCCATTGCCAAACTCAATAAAAGCAGTTAGGAGTTTCTTAGGGCATGCCGGTTTTTACCGGAGATTCATTAAAAATTTTTCTAAAATTGCCAAGCCGCTCACTAATTTGCTTTGTAAAGAAAATGCTTTTGTAATAAGTGAAGCGTGTGTTCAAGCTTTTGATACGCTCAAAAAGATGTTGATTTCTGCTCCAATAGTGCAACCACCCGATTGGTCAATGCCTTTCGAGGTCATGTGCGATGCAAGTGATCTCGCCGTGGGTGCAGTTCTTGGGCAACATAAAGAAGGAAGGCATTGCGTAATTCATTACGCCATCCATGCCCTGACTGAAGCCCAAGTCAATTACACCACCACGGAGAAAGAAATGTATGCTGTGGTTTTCGCGTTTGATAAATTCAGGCAATACCTCATTGGTACGAAAACCATAGTATATACCGATCACTCTGCACTGAGATACTTGTTTAGCAAACAAGACGCCAAACCTCGATTAATCAGGTGGGTACTTTTGTTGCAAGAATTTGACATCATAATAAAAGATAGAAAAGGCAAAGACAATGGTGCTGCTGACCATTTGTCTCGGATAGATAATAATAAAAATGAGATAGCCGTAAATGAAAGTTTTCCGGATGAGCAACTGTTTGCCTTGCATCTTCATGATCAAGCTTGCCCATGGTTTTCCGACATTGCTAATTTTCTAGCATGTGGAATAACTCCACCATTTCAGAGTAAAAAGCATAAAGCAAGGTTCAACCGAGAGGTAGTTAACTACTTCTGGGAAGATCCTTATCTCTTTAAGCATTGTGCAGATTCAATTATTAGACGTTGTGTAACTGAGCACGAGGCTTATCAAATCGCTAAAAAATATCATGAATCGGAATATGGAGGTCACCATGGCCCCACTCGAACAACTCACAAGGTACTCGAGTGTGGTTTCTATTGGCCACCATTTACGAGGATTGCAAGGCGTTTGTTAAAGCTTGCGACAGATGCCAAAGACTAGGAAATATCTCCAAGAGGGATGAAATGCCGCAAAAAGGAATTCTCATCCTTGAGATTTTCGATGTATGGGGTATTGACTTCATGGGACCATTTTCGACGTCTGATGGGAATCACTACATCTTGGTAGCTGTCGATTACGTGTCCAAGTGGGTCGAGGCGGTTGCGTTGCCAACCAACGATGGTCACCAAGTCATCAAATTTTTGAAAAACAACATTTTCAATAGATTTGGTGTACCTAGGGTAATCATATCTAATGGAGGAACCCATTTTGTCAACAAAGTTTTTGCAAACCTCATGAGCAAAAATGGGATTCTCCACAAGATCGGCACGCCTTATCATCCCCAAACTAGTGGCCAAGTCGAGGTATCTAACCACGAAATCAAACACATACTCGAAGCCACTGTGGGGATAACCCGCAAAGACTGGTCACGTAGACTCAATGATGCTCTATGGGCATACCGCACTGCATTCAAGACTCCCATTGGGATGTCCCCATACAGGCTTATCTTTGGAAAAGCCTGTCATTTGCCCGTAGAACTAGAGCACAAGGCTTACTGGGCCGTAAAAACGCTTAATTTTGACCCACGAGTGGCTCAGAGTAAACGCAAGTTGGACCTCAATGAAATTGAGGAAATACGTGCGCAAGCTTATGAAAGCTCGAGGATTTACAAAGAGCGGACCCAGAAGTTACACGATTGTCGCATAAAGTCTAAGCACTTCTATGTTGGCCAAAATGTTTTGTTATTTAATTCTAGGTTAAAGCTATTCCCCGGAAAGCTTAAATCCAGATGGGAAGGGCCATACGAAGTGGTGCACGTGTTTGAAAGTGGAGCTGTCAGGATTCGAACTGAAAAAGGAGAGCTGATGGTAAATGGACACAGGTTGAAGGAGTATCTAGGGCAGTTCGACCCCGGAAAGGAAGTTCAAATGACATCAGAACCGGCATATACTTAATAAAAATCTATATCTATACACTTTTATAATTATTTATTATGTATCTATTTATCTCGAATGATGAAGTATCCAAAAATCAACTAAACATTTAGAGTACTAAGACTCTAAATGTGAGGATGTTGATATTTGGAGAAAATCTAATAATTTTTCTTGTGTTTGCCTTGCAGGAATTCATGGAACCAACAAAAAGAAGGATAAAGCTTCGAAAACCAGGTTCCCGGTTGGATTAATACCAAATTTAATGGAAAGTAATTTCGGAGTTTAGAGAAATTTAAAATCCGGAATAACTCCATAAAATGAGGGTGTTAATCCAACCTAATTTATGCAAGCAATTTATCATAGAGTAATTTTTCTGTTTTAATGTGTGCTTTCAGTGTGTAATTTTTAAGGAAGTCCATAAATTCAGAAAATTTGAAATTTGAAAAATTTCAGAATTTCTCTAAGTGTTGAATGCGATCTATTTTTGTACCTCAAACCAATTCGGTCTACATCGAATTGATTGAGACAGATCACATTGGAGGTATGACTTGGAAATTTTCTTTTAGTCAATTCGATCTCCAAGCAAATTCGGGTTAGACCGAATTGGCCTAAGAGACCGAATTGGCTTCCCCAAGACACATCCTCCATCCTTGTGAAATTTTGGCCAAGTAGTAATTCGATCTATAGCAATTCGGTTTAGACCGAATTGATTTTGAATAGATCGAATTGATCTACAAAAGGCATGTGTGATGCCTTAGTTTTATTTATGCAAGTGAGAAATTCGATCTGTAAGGCAATTCGGTCTAGGCCGAATTGCCCATATAGATCGAATTGCCTCACAAAAGCATCCTCCATAATTTTTCTAAGTAACCAGATTCGGTCATCTGGCTGTAATTCGGTCTCTGAATCAATTCGGTCTAAGACCGAATTGACTTCAAAAAGATCACATTGCAGCAGAGTGTGTTTGCTTCCCTTTCCAATTCGGTCTCTATGCCAATTCGGTCTAGACCGAATTGGGCTAAGAGACCGAATCTCTCACAAACACCTGAGACCACATCAATTCGGTCTAGACCGAATTGATGGTTCCGTCTCCAATAGACCGAATCACCCAATCTTCTACCCCTTTATATCCCTTATTCCCCCTCTCTTCCCTCACTTTCACTCTCCAACACTTCGATATTTCCCCGAAACCCCTCTCGCGAACTCCGTCTTCCTCGTGAAACCAGGGCTCGAGTCGAAGCTTTTACTTGATCAACTCCGTCCAAAACGTTTGAAAATGGCTTCTTCGTCATCTAATCCTACTGGGAGTGTCGGGTGAGTTTCCTGTTTTCGATTTCGCACCCTGTTTCGCGATTCAAAATGTTGTTTCTTCCATGTTTTTGCGAAACCGGTAATGGGGAAGGAAATGAAGCATGTTTTCGAGTGGGAGATGGTCGGAATGTGGCCGGAGTGGTTTGGGTGTGATTGGGAAGAGGGTAGAACGCAATAGGCAGAACCTAGGGTTTTTATGCTTTTGATCGTAACTGCCATTGTTGTGATTCTTGAGTTTCTGTGGTGTTGGGGATATTTTATTTCGAAAATGGGAGTTGCAAAACCCTAAAAAATCTTGTTTTTGTTCATTATGTGGTTTTGTGGTTCTGTTTTTGTTGTTAGTATAATTATTTTGTTAACTGTGTTTGTTGTTTAAAATCTGTGAAAATGGAAAACACAGTGGTTTGTTCTCCTTTACAACCACTGTGTTATTTTACTAGGTGATTTGATAATCTTGGTTGGATATGCATGTTAATGGTACTGCCATACTTATGTTTTTAGAGCATGAGTTTTTGGCCAAATTTTTGCATGATCATGGTGTGAATGGATTGTCTATGTCTTATTTTCATTTATGCATGTATTGTATACTGTGTATTTTGCCAATAAATGCCTTTGTCGGGTACTTGTTAACCACAAAGTGCAAACTCAACTCGGAAGTTGCTATCTGAACTCGAAAATTGATGTTTGCACATACGGGAAACATGGTATTATAGACGAAACCATGCCAAAATTTTTCCAACAATTTTGGCATGGCATTTATGTCTAAAAAGACAAAAAAGTGGTATAATATTTCTTTCTTTTAAAAGTGTTTTGACCTGTGCTTATTTTATTTTGGGCTAAATGGGAAGTATTCAAATGGAACATCTTGTTTCATTCTTTAACACCTATTTCCCGAAACAAATCCAAATGGGGGACCACTCACACTCCCAATTTTATTAAATAAACAAGTCAACACTTCTCATAAAATCCAAAAATGCTCTTTTTGTGCTTGTGCATGTTTGTTTTATTTTTATTGTCCATGATCCATTACTACATATTAGTGATTGCATAATTTGTCATGTACATCTGTTCATCATCATTAATCATCTTGCTACCTATTTCACATGATTTAAATCACTTTTTAAGTGATAAAAATCCAAAATCTCTTTCGTAGGCTTGATAGCCTATGAAATTTTACTTTTTGGTCCTTTGACCACTCCAAAACCATTTTAGACTATTTATAGTCTAAGAAAAAAATTGTTGTAGGGACCTCAAATCCTTACGTTCTCTCTCTATCTTTATTCTGTTGCATAAGGGTTGGATGTAAAAATTCAACTTTATGTCTTTTTATCTAATAAATTCAAGTAAGAAAACCAATTAACTCACATTTAGAGCTTAGCTCAAAATGTGAGGATGTTGATTTTCCAACTTGAATATGTTTATCAAAAATTTTGCTAAAAACAGTTCCAACTTCTCTTCTCAGGGACAAATATGTGATAACTTCCATAATGAGCCTTCCAACAACCACTCCAGACCGTGCCTTTTTGGAAATCGAAAGACTGAAAAGGCAGATCGAGGAAAACAGAAGGGCCATCAGGGATGAATTTCATCTGAACATGGACCACCAGATCGAATGGAGATTTGAAATGAAAGATGACTGGTGGAGAGATATTCCAGAAGATGAGAGAAACATTAAAGCTACAGGCCTCGAAAGAGACCTCTGCCAGCACATGTGGAACTTCTGGAATAACGAATTCCACCAGGCAAGATATGACTTGAGGTTCGACGATCCGAGAGTTCACTACGAGAGAATGGTTTGGAGGATGATTCAGCACAAGGCCAGGTGGAATCGAATGCTTGAGCAGCACCTCGGGGACAAGAAAATAGCAGCCTTCGAGCCAATTCCCATTCAACCAGGCATCACAAAAGAAGTCAGAAGTCTTTTCGCCAAACAAACTCCTCCAGTACACAAAGTGGCGATGTCTGGAATGGTCTACATGCCAGACGCTTTCCCATTCACGTACAAGAAAGAACTATTTGATAATGGGACCGTTTGCGGACCGGAAGAGCAATTGTGGCTCACAAATCACGCCAAGGTACGCCATATTGAGATGGCATATGGGAGTCCCTCCAACCCGTGCTGGATTATGGAGCAACCCACCACACTCCGATGTTGGACACAATAATACAAAAGACAAAGGCAATACGGCAGCTGTGGGGGGAATACATGAAGGCATGGGGGAGTTGGGAAAAGGACATCAGACAATCTGTGCTAAATCCAGGGGTGGTGATACCCCCGGGAAATGAGGAAATCATTCCAAGGTTTCTGCCAACGAGAATCCCGGTGGTTGAGCCCAAAGAGGCCACAATGGTTGGAATGCCCAATTTTGCTTTAATGAAAGCCGAGTGCACAACAATGTACCGAACCAGAAATTGGGACAGGATGGGAGGAAGAAAAAGCAGATACCACTGATGAGCCAAGCCAAATGCCTGGAGTACTTGAACATTCCTCCGGTTCGGGATTTATCAGGACTGAATGAGAAGGAGGCAGACATCATGGACACTCTCTATGCGGACATGAAGACCAGATTCTTCGAACTAATGCGAGAGATGGACTGGGAAGCCCTGAGGTACTGCCAAGAAAACAAAGTGCGATTACGGTATAACACAGGGTTCCAAGGAGTCTTGGGTAGATACTTCAAAGCTAAATGGACTGCTCAGCTTACAGTAATGACTGAGCCCAGTTTCATCGAGAAGTATCTGAAAACCAAAGGGCCAGAGTTGGGGCTGTGGACTGAAGCTGATGATAAGTTGATCGATGAGTATGAGGACCAGACGCCCGAACCCCACCAGTCAACCGAATCGGAGCCCCTCCAAACCGAATCTGCGCCAGAGCCACCAAAGAAAAAGAGGAAACTGATAAAACTGGCTGAGAAAGAAAAGGCTGGAAAACCTGCAGAACCTCAAGTCAAAATTCAAGAACCTCCCATTCAGCCAAGGATTCTCCCACCAGTACCCAAGTTCGATGGTACACCTTCCAAACCAAAGAACAGGGGCAAGGAGCAGGCCGTTGATCTATCCAAGAAAGAGCAGCAGCGTCTAGCCCAAGAACAATATGATGCTAAAATAGCAAGAAAGGCCCAAGAAGAAGCCGACGCAGAAAAGGCAATGAAAGATCAGAGGATTGCGGAAGCTGAACGGGTTGAGGAACAAAGGGTTGCTGCTCGCAAGGAGCGTCAAGCTAAAAGAGAAAGGCGGGAGAAGGAAAAGGCTGATGCTGAGATAGCCAAAGAAAAAGAAGAGTGGAGGCAAAAGCGAGAGGCAGAAAGGGCTGAGCAAGACAGACTGTGGAAGGAAGAAATGGCCAAGAAAGCTGAGGAAGAGACTAAGAAGGCTGAAATGGAAGAAAACACTAGAAAAGCTCGGGAAGAAGAAGAGAATAGAAAAGCTGCTGAGAAAATTCAAGCCAAGCTAGAAAAGAGACAGACGAAAGAGATGACAACAGAGGCTGATGTTGGGGACGATGACTGTCAAATAATCAGCGGAACCAACATCGTGCCTGTTAAAGTAAAAGAAGAGCCGGCTGAATGGGCTAAAGATCGAAAGAAGCAGCAGAAGGAGTTAGCCACTCGTAGGAGTTGAAGTGAAAAGAAAGTGAATGAGATCGGTGAAGGACTCAAACCCACAGAGGAGATAAAGGAAATGGTGCAGGAGGGAAATGAGCGTTTCGAACAGTTGAAGGAAAAGACTACAGAACTCTAAGAAAGCCTGGATCAAGTTGCTGCAAATGCAATGGCTGCAGCTGCTGCCCAATCTCAATCCACCGCACCTGGTGAGAATATAAGAGAATTAAAAGACTCGCATGCTGAAGCGGGTCCACAAGTTGAGGCGAACCAAGGAGAAGCAGTGGCAAACGAGGGCAGCGGTGGCAGCTCTCATGCAGAGTTAGATACCATCGAGGACCTGTTCAAAAACAAGACGTATCAACAAATCCTTCAAGGGGATCTTGATATCACTGGAGATCAGGGAGATCACATGGTAGAACAATTGAGAAAATTAAACACAGGGAGGGACGAGGAGGTACCTCAAAAAGAACATCAACATGTTGTTGACCCCGTCTTTTCTGATGATTTTCTCAAAGATGTGCTTCATGTATTTCCTTATAATTCGTCTGAACAGGGGATATCTCAAGGAGGTGAGCAAGCAGAACACGAACAACAGCCTGAGGGACAGCCACAGACAGATGTGCAGGCTGAAACTGAACATCAAGTAGAGGTTGAGCATCATGAGCAGCAAGATCAAATGGAGGAGAAATCGGATTCTGACTGGGAGCAGGCATACCCTCAGGATACCCAAGAATCAACGGGGTCAGTCCGACCCGCTGGGTATTGGGAGACCTCCACCTCAAAGGGACGCTTGGGGGTGTCCACAAAGAAATGCAAAAAGTTCCCCATTAAGGATGACGCAGATATAATGAGAAGGTTCAACGGGAACGAACAGAATGCAGGGCGTTATATGGCGCTAGGAGAGCTGTTTGTACCTGATAAAGGATTCAGTTCAGAAATGTGAATCATCCCATGCTGGTCTTCCTGCAACAGAAACATGGATGGACTGAATTCCTTACGCACCACGCTGAACCTGGGATAGCAGAGCTGGTTCGGGAGTTCTACTGCAACATCAATGTCGCTCAAAAGAAGAGTTGGGTGCGAGGAGTTAATGTAAACATATCTGGAGAATATCTGAACAGATTCCTCAATACACCCAACTGGGTATCAGAATTCCCGACAGCTGAGCACTTTGAGAAGGGAGCATGTAAGGCAGTTGAGAGGCCATATTATGACAACATCACGAGGTCCCTCACTGCCGAGAGCTATACTGGCGAGTTCTCTTTCAAATCCAAACACCTGAAGCTGGAGTTCCAACCTTCATATGACTTCTACATGTCAAAAATCAGGCCCAATCCTCATGCACACGAGACATCTGGTCGAATGCTGAAGGGTTTTGCTAAGCTATGGCATGGACTGAAGATCAATGTGGGAGAGCATATCTTTCATGTCATGACTTCAAGGACCTCCGGCAGGGCGGCTGCTCTCTGCTATCCAAACCTCATTAGAAGAATCTGTGAAGCCCAAGGAGTAGATCTATCTGTTTTCTCAGGGAGCGACACCATTGATAGAGTCGCCCAATTCCAGTTCCAAAAACGCGGGTATCTGATCCGGTGGTATACACGATGCCAGATGAGTCAGAGGCCCAATCCAGATACACTCCTGGGCAACCGGCTAAGCGCAAATCACGAAAGAAAGAAGCCCGTACTGAAGCGATGCCTTCAAAAAAAGAAGCTGGAATCCCCTCAATTGGACATGCTGCAGAGGAACATCCTCAAAGTGATGCACCCACTCAGAGTCAGCCCAGAACTGATGTTTCCACTCCAAGCCTATCACGAAGACATCCAGTCCGACCTTCTCGCAGAAGCCCAACTGTATCTCAGTATCCAGCCGATTCTCAAACTCTAGAAGCAGTGAGAAAAATGGGAGAGTCAATGATGCAAAGTGTCAAATCCTTGGCCGACGTCATTGTTTCAACTCAAGAAAAGCAATTGCAGAAAGAGGAAGAGTTTAGGATGAGAATGCTTGAGAGAGAAGCGGAGTTCAAAAATGAAGCGGTTGAACGAGAGAAAAGGCAGCATCAAGAAAGGGTTGAAAGCGAAGAAAAGACAAGAAAAATGTTTGAAATGATGTTCGACAAGCAAACCAACTTGATGGAAAGATTGCTCAGGAGACTACCCTCACCTCCAAGAGACGACACCGGACCCTCCAAGCACCATGCGGAGAAGAAAGATTGAGTCAACGCGATCATATTCATGCGAGCTTCAATGTAAACATCATGCATTAGATTTTCCATTCACTCAGTGCACTTTCGTTCATGCTGTGGAAATCTATTGTAACTGATGTATTTACTGCTTTTCACAAGAGAATTTCGTCTTGAATTCTCAAATATATTTTGAAAAAGATGTGTGACAGTCCAAGATGAATAAGTGACTGTCACGCCAAAAATAAAGATGTGACATGCTTGCATGTTCACAGTGTCTTTTTACTGCTTTCAATTAAATAACCAGCACAAAACAAGCATAAATCTGTCACCTAAATTCACATGTTGAATTTAGGCTAAGGATGAAATTTTCAAACTATTACATTGGGATAAAACAATTAAAAATATGCATGATATAAATTCTTGAGGTTTTGAGCTATAAAAATCCAATGATATGATCACTTGGAAGAAAAACAAAACTTTCATGTTGAGAATTTGATTGAATAATTTGCAAGAATTTTTCAAGGTTAAATTTAAGAATAAGGGTATGACATGACCAAACCGTCCGTGTGAGATCTGAGCCGAGTCATTTGTACTCAATATTTCTTTGTTGTGTGAAAATCAATTCGATTAAAGGACACTAGAACTTGCAATTGGGATCGATTCAAGACCATGCCATACTCCCGAAATCGAGCACATGATCGAGGCACTTAGAAAAAACCAAAATTTTTGGCCTTCTTTTGAATTCCAAACTCAAAAATATTTTCCCTTTAGGATTAACCAAGTTGAGCCTTTAAGCCTAATTTTTCTTTGAAACCACTATATTATTCCCAACCTCATAAAAAGACCAAGAAATCAAACCCAAGTGTACACGAATAAATTCCATCAAGGTATTATAGTTTATGATCATCAAAAATATCAATCGGTATTAATAAACCGATCAAAAAAAAATGTGTTGAAATTCACTCAACAAAAATAAATTGCAAATGACAAAGCAAATTAGACAAAGTCTAATGTCATGCAATGGAAAAGAAAAACAAAGAGAAAGAAGTATTGATGATCATAGGCTTTAAGTAAAAACATGCCAAGTTAAGATGGAATGGATTCATGTCACTTTTAGCCTAATAATTCCCTTCCATACCAAATGTTACAACCGTATGCCCTGTTATAACCTTAAATAAGACCTCGGGATCTCGATTTGAGGAAATGAGTAGGTGGCGAGTTGGTCTAATTGCAAGCTTATGGGAGAATTTATTTGAATTTGATTATGAGCGTATTGTTTAAAAGCCAACTTTGAGAGTGAGTGAAATTTCCGATTCTACTATATGTGAGGCTCTACTTTGATTGATTAATGTTCATGTCATGCCTAAATTCAAGAATTAAACTAATGAAAATTTTCTATACATATATTCAAGAAAAATTAACAATAATGATTGATTTGCATACCTATCCAAGTGAGAAGTATCATTTCATTAAACACTGCAATCAAGAGAGTTTAATACTTGTAATTTTGATTGTATTATCCCAATATAACAAGAATGAAATTTCTGAAGCCACGCAAATGGATTGAATATGCAGAGTCCCTGCTCTTAGGAGCACTGACTCTGACTGCTCGGGGACGATCAGTATTAAATGTGAGGATGTTGATAATGGCCAAATTTGTCCATTATTTCCAATCCATTTCCGTGTCTGAGACGGACATTTTGATCGTATTCCCATCTTATTTTAATAAGAAAGCAGTTGAATTCGACAGATTGATGCAAGTTTGTAAAAATATTAAGCTGGTAATGAAAGACACAAAATATGCAATTTTAATTGCATTTGTGTTAGAAAAATCCAAAAACATGAAAAAAGGAAAAAGAAAAGAAAAAGGAATGAAAAGATGGGCAAAAGAATAAGATAGCCCACAAAAATCAAAAAGATGGGAAAAAGAATGAAAATCCCACAATCTGAAATTTTGGTTAAGTGTTGAAGATCAATTCGGTCTATAAGCAATTCGACCTAAATCGAATTGCTCAGTAGACCGAATTGCTGAAAGAAAGAAGAAAGGAGAAGTGTTGAGGAAGAGAAGAGCAACCAATTCGGTCTAGGCAATTCGGTATAAACCTAATTGACCCCTAGACCGAATTGCACCATGAAAGGAAAGAAGACTTTGAGCAAAACAGAAAAGAAGGAGTTCGATCTATGCAGTTCGGTCTAGGCCGAATTGATTGCATAGATCGAATTGCTTTAAAGCAAGGAAGCCAAACAGGAACCATCTTCAATTCGACAGGGCCAATTCGGTCTACCCATAGACCGAATTGATGGATGACTACCACATTCCAGCTCAAGATCAAGAAGGAAGACCTCATACAATTCGAATTGCATCAATTCGATCTAAACCGAATTGCATGAGGAGACCGAATCACATTCAAAGTACAGCTGAGCACGTGAGAAATGCATGATGTGCCTAGGGTTTCGAAAAGAAGTATAAAAGCTGACCTTCCTCAACAAAAATCAGAGACACAAACACATTTGGACAGTTTGCTGGGAGACAAAAAGAAGGTTCTTCACCCCTTAAGGGTTAGGTAGGTAGTGTAGTTTAGTTAGTTTGTTTTTCATGTTTGTAATGTAGTTTTATTGCTTTTGAGCTTAGTCTTTGTCTCATAGAAGCTGGTTACCACCCTTACTGTAGCCATTTCCATAAATTTTAAATGCTTTGTAGTTAGAATGAACCCTACCTTCAAGCTAATGAATGGTTTAGGGTTATTTACAGCTTTCCAGTGTCAATACAAGAAAGAATCCAGAAATGGGTTTTCATTTCGAGTGTTTGGCATCTATTTAATGCTTTCCTTAGCAATAATGGTAGAATGTTTGTTTGTTTCAACTAGGTTGCATTTATTATGTCCTAGTTGACTTGCATTCTCAATAAATGTATGCGAATGGGTTTTTGGCATGGTTTACACCTTAGAGATTCAAATAAGTGCTCTTAGGTTTTAGACAATCTTAGGCTTGTTAGAGTTATTTTCCTGCTTTTCAGTTACTATTTTAGTCTTTCTTTTCTCTCGTGAGCTTATTGTTGCCTTAGATAATGTAGGTGTTCTTAATTTTTGAGCATGTATTCTTGCTCTGTTCAGTAGATGCTTAAGTTCTTGACCTTTGATTGCTTGTTTGTAGTTTTGAGGTATGATTCATGCCAATGCCTGTTAGCCACATAACCTAGGGCTATTCTCCTTAAAACACTCATTAGTGTGGCTGTGAGGTGACATTGATGTGAAATGAAGGATTTGGTAAATCTTATCTATCATAAACCACACAATGTAAACCAACCCTGCACTTATGAGAGATAGACATGCAATTCGATTTGAGGTGGTTCGGTCTACACCGAATTGTCGATGAGAATGGGATTGCATGGCAAAAATATTTGTTAAATGCATCACTTGAAAATTTATATGCAATTCGATCTAGGTAATTCGGTCTATACCGAATTATCCATGAGTCCGAATTGCATAGCAAAAATTGTTGTCTCCATGTGGTTCTTTAAGCAATTCGGTCTAGGTAATTCGGTTTAGGTCGACTTACTCATCTAGACCGAATTGGCCTTGGAAACCACATTGTATGCATTTCACCCCTCATGCCTTAGTTTATGTTATTTGTTCTACCAATTCGAATTGTTAATTCGGTCTAAACCGAATTGACTTAGCAATTCGAATTACCCTCATTTTGGGGTAAATGCCTTAGCCAATTTTAGTGAAGGAATGACTTCATCAATTCGAATTGTCCAATTCGGTCTAGACCGAATTGCCTGACAATTCGAATTAGAGGATGCTTCATGACTTTACAATGATTAATTGGGTATGGTGTTACTTCATACTTCATGCATACCCAATTCGGTCTCTTTTGCACTTTGCCCAATAGACCGAATTGCTTTCTTCCTTCTATTTTTAAAAATCCAAAAATATTTTATTTCAAGAGTTGTGTAAGTTGCATGGGTGTATTGGGCCAAGGCTCACCACATCTAGTTTTATCCATTACACATCTCAAACCATTAGTGTCTATTTATTGTGTGATTAACACTCACACAATACCAAAAACATTTTCTTAATCTTGTTTGTTTTCCCCTTCATTGTGTATGAATGGGTAATAAGAAATATCACAGATCAATGTTGGCGAAAAGGTCCCTTCACCGGGATAACGATTAGCTCGTCTTCTGTGTATTAATTATTACTCGTTATTTTGCATGGTCTGATTAGTGGTTGGTGGAAGCTACGGCGAAAAGGTCCCTTCACGGGGATAACGATTAGTCACTCAGCCAACTCCTAATCAGATACAGTTTTCTTCTCTTTATCTTAATTTCAAACCTGAATCTAGCATTGTAGTAATAATAGATGATATATGCCAACGTCATCTAATAATTATTACAGTAATAGAAAATGTGGGTTTTCATCCAATTTCACAGACAGTGAAGTCTGAGGTGACGGCGGCAACTGTCAATAAAGGCATTTTATTGTCTAAAAATCATTCCATCTGGAATACTTGGGACTCGGACAGCAGATGTTTGCCGCCCGAATAACCCCAATTATTCCTGGCATTCTTTTTAGCCAAATTCTTCCTATCTCTAGCTAATTCATCTTTGTGTATCGAATTCTGTCCAACTCCACCATATATTTTGGGGTAATTTATTTTACTTCTCATATACATGTATGCATGATATTATTATGTAGATATTGTGGTCCTTGATATTTTGGAGATCCTTCTCCTTGGACATAGAAGTCTTGATTTAAGTCAGATGTTGCACAATAAATTTCCAACAAAAATTCCTTTATAAAATCCGGATCTGAGTAAGGGATAAATTCAACAGTTATGACTAATTCATCTTCTACTGGGGGTTGATTTTGAGAACTTTAGAAGCAGAGTCAGTGATTAGGTCTCTCCTAGACTGAAAGGATCTGTGTTTTAATTGAGAGTTTAGTACCTGTTTAGGGAATGATTTTCGAATATCTATTTACTTCTCAAAATTGCTGTGTTGGAAATCTTGTATTAAGTATTGCATCGAATCAGTGTCCACTTGGATCCGGATAAGATGTGATAACTAATATTAGAGGAACAACATATAGGCCTTGGTTAATTTCTAAGGTAAGGGTGAGTATTCTTTCAACTACTATCTTCTCTCACCAAAGCCTAAAATTGAGTCTTGAATGCGTACATTCGGAATACACCTTCATAGGTCTGTTCCACTCATGTTTGTATCTCATAACTAACCGAATGTTATAAGCCCTGTGGCTTACTGATATTTGGGAAGTTCTAAATCTGCATCTGGTCACCAAGACCAGGGGCTCTTTTATGCTAACGGATTGTGACGATCTTTTAAGACTTCCGAGCGATAGGTTTTTAAATGCTTTCTTTACTGCTTTCTTTACCGCTTTCTTTAAAATGCTTTCATAGAGGTCACTCGGAAGCAGAGATGTATCTGCCGGTTATAAGGTTTAAGAGTTATGGATTAGTTCGGGGTTAGATTTGGACTTTGGGTGTGACAAGGGGGACGATAGGAGTACTTGGCATATCAACTAATGATATGTTAGGTGTTACTTGTCCACCACATATGAATAACACACTCTTGCAAGGCATTGCAAAGGGGAGTTATTTATATGTGGCATCTTAGAAGTTGAGGTCTTAAGAGAATGTAAATTCTCACTGTAAGTACCTGTCTGTTAAAGGGAACATAGTACAGAAAGCATGAGAGTTAGCTAACTGATGAGTCATCCCAAACAAAGACTTGTGTATAAAAACGGAAGTTTACTTGAGTTTCATCTGAATCTTGTCCAATCTTTATTATTTTCTCCCTTTCCCTTCTGTCACTTTTTAAATCTGCTTTCATAGAGTAATCTTATTCGCTTTCCTAGTATAAAGTATATCGCTTTCTTAGAATAAATTTAATCCCTTTCTAGATATAATTTATCATACTTTGTAGAATAATTTTACTGCTTTCATGATCTGATTTAAATTATTGTCAAGTAGTTGCTAGAAACCTTTGCAAAACTTGAATCGAGTAACCGAGTGGAAAATCTTAGTAAACGACGTGGGCCCTGCTTCTATCGCACATCCTTCAGAGAACGATCCAGTCTTACTATAAATTACTGCAACTTTTGACACCGTGCGCTTTCGGGAGCACAGTTTCTTAACACGAGCAATAAAAACGTGACAGCCTATAATATATCCCTAATCCCAACTCCATCTTCATAAATTGGTTTCACTAAATAAAATTGAAAACCAGGATTATGATTTTTCAGAAAATACTCATACAGTGGGAGTGTGTTTCAGGGCAAGGATCTTTATGACATAAAACTATGATAAGTTTCATGATGCCAAATGCTGGGGACCTTCAGTGTGACAGACTGAAGGTCAAGATTGAACTATCTATCCCGGCTGCACCGTGAAAGTTGTCAAAAGTTTCATGCCGGGGAGAACTACATCGCCGTTTGAAATCAGAATACCCCACATGAGTAATAAAAAGTGAAATATATCCTTAAACCCCTTCCCCACGAATCATAACTCTTTTCCTTTAATAAATTTAATTTGGGATATTTTAGAAAAAGCTCGTGTTAGTGAAGCTAAGGTTCAAAAGTTTCAATAAACCTGCACAAACCGGATTCCAATAAATTTTATATTTTTGCATCATTTTAGAAAAATAAAAATGGAATATAAAATCATCAGAATTGTTCTCCAGGGAGCAGATATATTTCTCAGTTCTAGCTTCTAAGAGAATGTCCAAGATGCGCTCGCCTTCAGCTCCAGACTTCAATTTTCTATAAAAATAATTGCTTTCATCAGATGCAATAGTAATTGCTCGTTGAAAATCAACTTTAAATTTCTCAAGAATTGGCGCACGGTCACCTGGATTATTTCTCACTTGTGCTGCTTTAGAAAACCCAACAATTGGAACTGACCGATATTGCTCATGATCAAAAGGAATTTTCTTGTCCGAAAATCGAAAATGACAGGCTCGTAGGTGCACTTTGATACCTTTTGCCAAATGACTTTATCAGATAAGACACGTGACTCAATGGGATCTTGCTCGCATAACAAATTCGACCATAATCAGTTTTCATTTTCTCAGGTAGAATTAATATTTCAAGTAAAAGCAAATGATACTGATTTTGTCTTAGATTTTCACATACTCCCAAAATGGATCAATGTATTCAGAATTTAATTCATGAGTGATGCGGTTACCTGGAGGGTTCAACTTTTGCTCAATCACTTGAGATCTCGGGGCTATTCCCAAAGTAGAAAAATTATGAGATCTTACCCTTGGAGACTCTGGGCAATGCTCAAAAGTGTTAGCAGTTGTGTCCCTAGTGCAGATTTCCACATACAATCTCTCGGAATGTTCTTCACTGTCATCTGACTTCTCAGAAAATGCCTTGTCAGGCCGCTTCTCTCCGTCATCAGAATTTAATAGACTTAAAGACCCATGTTCCAGCTGTGCAGCTCTCCTACACTCGTGAATCCTATTCATCTTCTGCTCTATATTGTCAAGTTGAGCATTTATCCTTTGCAGCATGTCCATCAGATCCTGATTGGTAGGTTGTCCTAAACCTGACATAGAAGAAAACTGAACAAATAAAAATTAAATAGCACCTGCAAAGAAGATGAAAATATTATATATATAATAAAATAAAATAAAATAAAAGATGGGATTTATCTGGATCACTCGGTAAAATCACTCAGTTTGCTCACAACCCGATGGCTGAATGCTAGGTTAATTCACAGCCTGGTATAATTCTGCAGTCCACAGTGATCACAAACAAATTTCGAGTGGCGGAGAGTGAGGCCTGAATATACAGACGCGCAATACATGGATCAAATGTAACTGCTCGACTCAATTCAAAAATAAGGTATGATCATGTGATATGCAATGCAATCAATTTAAGTTCAACACCTTTATATGAGCAATCGTCACAAGCAACAATGTATTTGGTCCCGGTATGGAAGTGGAAAAAAATAGAACCTCACTAAAACACTCGGATAAACCCTTAATACTCAAATGACTTCTCGGGCTAGGTTTCAAAAGGGTGTCAGTCTGATATCCACGTTATTGTATAAATACTCAAGTGGCTTCTCGGGCTAGGTTTCACGATTGTGTCAGCCCGATATTCACCTTATTGTATTAACACTCAAAATATATAAAATATGGTGGTGGAAAATCAGTAGCCGAAAATCGCACTTGAATTGATAAATTCGCACCGGCTTGAGAAATTTGCTGATTTTTGTTCTCTTTGGTTGGGTGGGCCATGGAAATTAATGCTCAAATCAAGTAATTAATAGCCCAAGTTGATTATACTTTGACCACCTCAATCAATTAAGCATTCACAATCACTTTTGATATAGACCGGTTAATAGCATAATACTTCCACCAACTTTTTGTCCAATGTGTAAGAACATGTGCATGGGATCTTCAAGTCTTCTTTCAAATCTTCATCCAAATAAGATGAACACCATGAACACCAAATATTTCTTCAAGAACACAAACAATAATCTCACTCAATCCAACCCGATTAATCCCCACCGTTGTGTTCGGTTTGCTCAAATAATGAATTAAACTCCAATATCATGCAATACAAACACACAATGGAGGATAATAAGGTCCAAACATACCACACAAAAGATGGTAGCAAGCAAAATCAAGAAAAAACTTGAATATGTGGTGATTTTCGGATTTATGTGGACAAGAACACCAAAACTTCAATCGCCATAACTTTTGATTCCGAAGTCCGTTTTTAATGAACTTTATATGTAAACACATCTAATCGACGATAGGAACAAGAATATGAAGTCAGATTTCAGAAATTCCTAACGAGAAAATACCAGATTTTCGGTAAAGTGGACAGCAACTATATTTAGGGTTTTTCGATGGATTTTTGGAGAAGATGAAGGGTGTGGAAAATTTTGGGCAGCATATTCCCTTAGGAATGGTAGCCTCGGTTTGATGATAAAAACCTTGACCTCATCCCAATTCTTCCACTCAAGCCTCGGTTTGATGATCAACAATGGTAGCCTCAAGCCAAGTTGATGAATGTTTCCAAGCAAACATACAAAGAGTGTGTGAGAGTGTGGGTAAACTCACAAATGATCTTTGAAGAGAAAATAAATAATTTCATTCGAGCAAAGATGTCTTACAAGTATTTGGGAGGTTATATATATAGAGCTCACTACAAAAGGGCAAAGAAAATACATGAGAAACTAGCAAAAACACAAATATTGGCATCTGGGTGACTGGCGGTTGCTAGACTAAAGTCACGTCGCAAGAGGTAGTCTTGTGACGTACTCATGTCGCGAAAGAGGGTCTTGCGATGTGAGCTGCCTTCTCTTCTCCCAGTTGTGGCACGTAGCAGAAGGTAGTTTCGCGACGGGCTCTCGGCTTGCGACGGGCAGGGGTTTCGCGACGGGAGGCTTCGATCACAATTTGACACGTCGCAAGAGGGGGTTTCACGACGTGAGCCTTGCGACGTGTCTGAGGCTTGCGATGTGAACTCGAGTTTGCGACGGCCCTGGTCTTGCGACATGCAGGAGTCTTGCGACGTGCAGGAGTCTTGCGACGGACAGGAGTCTTGCGACGTGCAGAAGTCTTGCGACGGGCAAGAGTCTTGCGACGGACAGGAGTCTTGCGACGTGCAGAAGTCTTGCGACGGGGTCCTGTTGCTTTAATGCTTTGAGTGGGCTCCACCATACTTGTCTTATTTATTACATGCCTATCTGATAGTAATATTGAAATAAGCAAATTTTATCCGACCATCTTCCAACTTCGACCAAAATTTGTCCGGCGACTGGCGGCGACTCCAGCCTGCCTCCGGCCAACTTCCGGCCAATTTTCCGGCGAGCTCCGATTGGTTTTTCGGTGAAGCCTTCATGATTCCGACGACCTTCTGATGACCCTCTGGCGACTCTCCGGCGACGGCGATGGCTTTCTATATCAAAATTGGGGAATCCACAATTGGATTCCATCCGCATCCTTCAATTTAGTCAGGTCTTTTCTACCCTTGTCTCACTGGATCAGGTAATCGGTTTGGTTGATCCGGATTTTTACGGCACGATGGGATTCAGAATTGATTATACTATTATTTTACTGTTGATGGGGAATCATCTTGCTTAGAGATACTAGTTCTGTAGCTCAGATGATTGTTGATGTAATACCTCTGGATCGAGAGCTAAACTGCTTACCGGGAACTTTTTACGTGATTTAAAATGGGGGTACATTTCTCTGTGTGTGTGTTTGCTTTGGATATTGGGATTAAATTGCATATGGTGGATGAACGGGTTTGAAAGAAAAATGATAATGGGGACGAAGGGGTAGGGAAGATAATGAAAATGGGTTTTTGAAAGAAAATGGATTGTGTGTGACCTGGTGTATTTCATCCATTATGTATGAGTTATAAGATTTTGAGCTTAATATTGCGTGATTTAGCTATTAAGTACTTCCTCTGTTTTTTAAAGATTGATACGGACCCACCCAGCGCGCAGTCCAATGCACATTTTAAACCATTAATAACTCAAATTCAGTACGAGTAAAAATTCTAAAAGTTCGATATTTAAAAACTACAAGACGAGACGAATCTAATAAGATCTCACTTGCCTATATTTTAACTTATATAATTATGATAAAACTTTAAGTCAAAGTATATGAGTGAACAGTAGCAAATTGTCAAATGTAGCTAACAAAAAGAAACGGAGGTAGTATGTTAGAGCCTGTTTGTTTTGGCTTATTTTTTCTCCTTTTGACTTTTGTTTCACCCAAAAGTTCTTTTGAATTTTTTTAACTATTTGTTTAGAGTTTTCTTAAAAGGAAAAGGAGAAACGAAAGTTAAAATTTAACTTTTTTTCAAAGTAGGTAAGGGGTTACTTGTTTTAAAAGGATAAATCATTTTGAAATAAAAATACAAAATATCCCCATTTAAAAAGGAAATAAAATATATTGTAAATATCCTTACAATATTTATGTCCATTAATGTTAATATATCAAAAGTCCTTCTACGTACAATTCATCCACACATGTTTCTATTGAAAAGCAACTTTAATAATATCAATCCAAACAACTATTTGAGCTGCTTTTGATTTTGAATTCACCTTCGCTCTCATTCTCCTTTTACTACAAACTTCTCCCTTTTCAAAAAAAAAAAAACAAATAGGAAATATGTCAAAGGGACCAAATTGGAAATATTATCAAACTTAGAGATCAATTTTTCCAATTAAAACGGAGAGGACTAATTTGATGAATTTTATAATTTAAAGGATCAAAATATTAATTTTTCCAGTATAAAAGCAATAATTTAATTCCACTCACAATTCATCCCAAACTAAAAATTCTAAATTCTTATGCCGAGAAATTATAGATAGAGAAACTGTTTGGCTTGGGTTGAGCCAAGGACCTTTTTCTCCTCAAGGGAGGCTATCGGAAAAGGATCAAACCGATTACGGGTCCGGATTAACAATAATGCGCCCACAATTGACTGAATCTTCTTTGAATTGATCGAAAACAACAGATACAACGGAGAATCTACCTGTTGTTAAGAAACAACGGCGGAATTCATCAAAAACAAGGAACCAAACTACCAGTTGCTAAGGAACAACGGTGGATTTGGAGAAGGTAACCGCTACAGACTAAGCTAGATTCTAAGGAAAGCTGTAAAGGAAAGCTGTAAAGAAAGCAGTAAAGATAACAAGGAATTAAATTTGATAAAAGGAATTTGGGGGTTGGATTGATCTCTCCGATTTTGTGTGTGTCGACCCCTATTTATAGCCGGAGCTGAAATAACCGCTCTCCGGCCGACTCCCTTAAGCCGATTCCACTGTTTACTTCAATCGGCTGAGTTGATGTCATTTCGGCCGAAATCCTTCCCTCTGAAGCTTTCTTCCTTTCGGGCTTCTTCTGCCGCTCCGGATCGTTCTCTTTTCATTCTTCGGCCCAATGGATCTCCAACTCGATTTTCTTTGAAAGTCTCTTTTCGGCCCATCTTTTATGGCCCAATTCTTCTCCCCGTGGCCCATTATCCTTTGTGGCCCCAACAGATGCCCTCCTTACTTGGGCGGTTTTTCGTCTCGAAAAGAGCTCAAGTAATTTCTTCTCTCGTGCGCTAACTCCTCCTGAAAATCTGGTCACGCCTTTTCATTTTCCCTCATCCTTTTGAACTGCTTTCAATTCTTCTTTTCATATTCTCTCCTGTGTTTTCTCCCTTTTCATCTTTCTCTTCATGGCGCAACCGACTCTTTCCCCTTCTTCTCAAAAGATCAAGGATGCTGAAGATTCCCTGGTTGAAACTTCTTCGCTTCGTCCCATTGACGGTGATCTCGTTACTCTTGGCCCCCTCGCGACTTCGACTGAGGCCGCGATTTCTGTTTCTGCTCTTTTTGGGGAATCGGAGACGATTCCCTTATTTTCGGACTATTTCTCTGTTAAACTTTTCGGCCCTCTCAGTACTTGGCCGCTGGTGACTCAGGAACATATTGCTTGGTACGAAAGGGCCCTTCCTCACTGTGGATTGGATTGGGTTAACTCTGGTGTGAATCACTTACTTAAACTGAGCACACAGTCTTTTCCTACTACCTATAACTATATTCAGGTCCTTCTTTGCTTCTGGAACTCATCCATTAATTGTTTCTGCTTCCCATGGGGCATAATGACCCCGACTATTGAGGACGTTAAGCTTCTTCTGGATTTACCCTCTCTTGGAACGCCCGTTTTGGGTGTCACCGGTTCCGACAAGCCTACCACGAAAAACACCGGCTATGCCTCAGGGCTCACCTTCTCTTCATGGATTAATAAGTACCGTGGGAATAAGCCCGAATTTTCTGAGGATGAATCTGTGGCTTTCATGATGCACTACCTTAGCCGATTCTTCTGGTGCGCTCCTGCCAAGAATGTTATTCTTGAGACCTACCCTTTAGCCAAAGCCCTACAGAAAGATACTCATTTGCCTCTCGCTGACTATTTCTTGGTACATCTGTACTCTGGTATTTCGTCCCTGGTTCATGGATGGGCTGATGGCCACTCTAGCCGATCTCATGGGCCTCTCTGGTTCCTTCACCTCTGGCTGGTATGGCATTTCAGGGATATGTCCTGTTTTGAACCTCAACCCTTTGAAACTACTCATCCCTCTGCTAACGATCTTCTTGGGGTCCGGTTTCCCGAGATGCGTACTGAACAATGGATTTACTATTTCATGAACCGATCCCCACTTGGTCCTTCTTCCTGTCATCTCTACTCTGGTACTCCGGATAGTTGGGTTTCGGCTATCAACACTCCCCCTTTTGGTAGACCCCTTCCGAAGGCATTTGCTCAAGTCTGGAATGCTTGTATCATTCCTCGTCCCGTTTTTAATTGCTCGTTGTTTGTTCCCCCTGACCATCCTATCCCTTCTGAGGTTTACAATCCTCATTTAGTCAGCCGTCAATTTGGCTTTGTTCAGGATGTGGTCATTCCTCTCTATGGAGACCCAAATCGATACAGCAAATCCTTCAGAGGATTCGGCTCTGAGAATAGCCGAAATCTCTGTCGTACATGGGCTCTTCGGATTTGCAACTTTGAAGTCCGTTCTCTTGACATCCGTCCTGGTCTTTCGACCAAGCGTTTCGATGCCTGGTGAGAGAAAGCTCTTTCTTACGCTAATTTCGGCACTAACTTGCAGAGCCTCCTTATTTCTCGCGGCTTTCCAGGTATTATGATGTTTTCGGTTGTTGGTTCAGCCCCTGATTACTCCTGCTCTTCTCAAGAGGATGACCCTCTACTCCCCTTACTTAGTAAGTCTTTCTGATTTCTTCTATTGCGTGTCGTGTATCTTTCTCAGATTTTTTTCCCTTTTTTTTTTCTTTGTAGGGGCTGCTTTGGATGATGTCTCGTCTTTTCCATCTCGTCCGCGTATTTCGTCTGCTCCCGCTACTTCCGGAAAACGAAAATGTGCTGCTTCCGGTTCAGGGAAGTCCAAAAAAGAACCTGCACCTAAGACGCTGCGACGTTCGACTCGTTCGCCTCTTCCTAGCTCGGCCTCGTCTGCTGATCAGGTTTCCTACCGCTCTTTTCCTCTATCTTTCCCCCCTGTTTACTATCGTTTTCTTAACATTTATTTCCTTTTCTTCTAGGCTCCCTGAATTACCGTTTCTTCTGACCCTTCCGAGTCACCTCATCCCTCATCTACGGCCCTTGATCCTATTGATGAGAATCCGGCAATTACTTCTAGTATAACTCCTGTTTCTTTGGCCGATATGGGACCAGGATTGACTTCTCGAGTACCTGAGGATGACAACACTGATTCGACTGTTCCCATTTCGACTACTTCTCTAGCAGTTGCCCTTCCCTCTTCTTCTATTGCCTCTATTCCTAACCCCTCTCCTGTCCATACTCGGCTGGGAGAATTAGCCGTTGGTAACGTTAATCCTCCTTCACCTTTCCCGGATAGGGATATTCTAGATGACTTCTTTTCCCTTTCCTTTGTTTCCTCTTCATCAGAATTTCCTCGTTCTTTCAAAGCCTGCTTGGATAAGCTAGAATGCTAGATTTCTGAACAATCCGACGCCTTCTCCGTCCAAACCAAGCCTATCCTTTTGCTTCTCTCATATATCAGGCAAGCTTTTCCTCAAGATCTTCTGGTCTCCGGTTTATCAGATATTGTTGATGCAATGTTCACATGTCTCTTACGGATAGACATGGAACTTCCGAGCCTCTTGGCCTTTCGCAGAACACTCGAAGACGAGCATGCTCCTCTTACCCTTCACAGGGCGGAATTTGACAAGCATGCTTCTTATTATCATTCTTATATGAGTCAATTATCGGCCAATGATGGCCTCAGATCCAACTATTTGAATCGTCTCTCCACCATTGACTCCGAAATCAGCCGACTTCAACAGGAGGCACAAGGCGTGAAGAATGCCTTAGCCAAAGTTGACCAAGAATCGGCTCACTTGCAAGGACTTGTAAAGCAGCTCCACAAATCTGCTCAGGCTCCGAGGGATAAACTCGTCAGTCTCAAAGAGAAAACGGACTATCTTACTTTGAGGTTATCCTTCAGTGACAATGTCCTTGGCGTTTTTCGTGGTTTATGGTTAAACACTCAGAAGGCGCTCGATCAGATTCGTTCTGTCGCGGTTCAACTTCCTCCTGCGCCAAATACTTCGACGGTTTCCGATAACCTTTTCGTCAATCCTTCTTCAGGGGATATTCCAAGGAATTCCGGTAATATTTAATTTGTTCTTTTAATCTTGATGATATACGATGATTATGTTTCCCTTCTCTTTTGATTTCTCTTCTTAGATGCTCAGTGTGATCCTTTCCAAGACACTACCGACAAGCTTTTCTCGTCCCAACCCGATAATCCTCTGGTTTCGGCCGAAGCTGAAGCTCGATCGTATCAGGAGTTCCAATCAGTATTGGATCCAACTTCTGTTCGTAATTCGGCCGCTCCCCCTACCAGTGATTTCGGCGAAGACATTGCTTATGATTTGAGCGGAGATTGAACTTTGTTGTTGTTGTTTTTTGAATGTAATGGCTTCCCCCTTATTGTATTTCTGGCTTTTATTTCGGCCGATCCACCTTGTATACTTGATCGGCCTATTATCAAATATTTGTCTTTTTGCAAACTTGTTTCGCCTGTTTCTTCCGTGTTCCCAGGGATATTCTCTGATACAATTTTATCTTCTGCAGCTTTATTGGGATTCTTAAAACGTCTCATCCGTAATCAATGCTTTTCTCTTTACGTTTCCATTTTTCGCTATAAATGACATCCCCTTCATTTCTCTCTATAAATACCAACTCTTATTTTCTTCTCGTCTCATAATCTCGCAAATACCAATCATGAATACCCGGATGCTTTTAATCTCTTTTCCTCCTTGGCCTCTTTGGCCCGCCAGCTCTTTGGATTATCCTTTGCTTATAACCCGAAAGCTCTCCTTATATGCAACGCGAGTTCAACTAATCCTTTTACCATTACCCTCATATGAATTGGAAACTTTCAACACTTTTCTCAACATGTATTCCGACGGTCATACTCGAGCTCTGCTCTATTCCTTCATATTGCTGTGACCTGTCGTAATCCTACTAATATCGGTCCCAAAGTCTTGGGCGGTCGAATAATAATCGCGCCTTTCTATGGGACCGAACTATTTTCTCAGCTCCGAAGGCCATACCCCTCGAACTTCGTCCCTATCTTCAATGCTAAGAAGAGGGTGTCCTTGCTGGAGCAGATAAAAATTTTCTTCTTCCTGGTCTGGGAGTTGGCTTTATTGGCACAACCATCTCTTCTCTCGCCGGCCAGAAGAATTTGGGCTTGGGAATGAATGTTGGACATCTACCACTTCAGATCCCGCTGGCCTCCGCTTCTTCCTAGCCGTTTTAGCCCAGGATGTTTCCCTTGTATATTGTAATTTCGGGCTATCGACGCCGCTTTCGGCCGAAGTAGCACCCTCTTTGTACTTATTCGTTCATGCAATAAAATCTTTATTTTCTGTTTACTTATCGTTTAATCCCAAACTGATGGATAATATTTTTCATGTATCTTGCATTCACTGGATTTGACATCTGCTCACCATTTTCGTCCAACAAAATGTATGCTCCATTCGGTAATTTCGTCTGAACAATAAACGGTCCCTCCCAATTGGGGCTCCATTTACCTAATCGGCCATCCTTCTGCTTGGGTGGCCATACAACTTTCCAAACTAAGTCTCCAACTTCAAACCGCTTAAGACGAATTCGCTTATTGTACCGATCGGCCACAACATCTTTGTTTTTCTGCAAATTCTCAAAGGCTTGCATCCGATCGGAGTTAATTTCCAATAACTCATCTTTCATCGCACAATCGTACTGTTCGGCCGACATCGAATCCGCTTGGTTTGTTCTCAAAGTCGGCACTGTTATTTCGGCTGGCAACACTGCGTCCATTCCATAAGTCAGCCGAAATGGTGTAAACCCAGTGGCTGAAGTTTTAGCATTTCGATAAGCCCATAATTCCTCTGACAGCTTTTCATGCCACTTTCTTGGTTGGTCTTCGATCATCTTTTTTATAATTCCTATTAGCTGTTTGTTTGTGGCCTCTGCTTGTCCATTTCCTTGTGGGTAATATGGTGACGAATGCACGATTTTTATTCCGTACTCATCTGCAAAGGCCTTGACTTTTTCTCCCAAAAATACAGTTCCTCTATCTGTTAGAATCGTCTGTGGGATCCCGAATCTATAAATCAACTGTCTCTTGATAAACTCGATCACCTCTTCTTGTGAAATACTGACATACGCCTGAGCTTCGGCCCATTTCGTGAAATAATCTGTGGCCACTAGCACGAACTCATGTCTTTTAGACGAAGAGGGATGAACTTTTCCTATGATGTCCATGGCCCATCTTCGAAACGGCCATGGTTTGATCATTATGTGTAATTCTTCGGCCGGTAACTTCTGAATCGGCCCATGTTTCTGACATTCGCTGCATCCTCTCGCATATTTTTCACAATCAATACCCATATTCGGCCAATAATAACCCAGCCGAATAATACTCCACTTTATCGATTTTCCTGCCCGATGTGCGCCACATATTCCTTCATGAACCTCTCCCATTACCCTTCTGGCATCTTCTTCTCCGACACATCTGAGCAATACCCCATCAATCGCACGCTTGAATAATAATCCTCCTACTATGACGTAATCCATTGCTTTCCGCTTTTCAGATGGATTGGCCTCCGAAGGATCTTCTAGTGTCTGTGCTATCTTCTTTATCCATTCGGCCTTCTCTGTTTCGGCCAAATGTACTTCCACATTTCCTGCTATCGGCATTAGCCGATATCTAGCTGCGTATTGAGCCAATTCATTGGCTACTTCTTTCTTTTCCCTTGGGATATATTCAATATATACCTCATCGAATTCTTCTAACAAATTAACCGCTTCTTCGTACAATCTAATCAACTGAGAACTCTTAACCGAAAAATCGCCTAATAGTTGCTGAACAACTACTTGTGAGTCCCCTCTGATAATGATTGTCTTGACTCCTTCTTCTATCAACCGTTGTAATCCCGAAATCAACGCTTTGTATTCAGCTTGATTATTCGTATATGACTCTGGCAATTGCACGAAATACTTGTATACCTTGCCCTCCGGTGTTTGTAGGGTGAACCCTGCTCCGACTCCTGAATTGGCTTTAGAACCATCAAACATCATCACCCATGGTTGCAAGTATACAATTCCTATCTTCCCGACTTCTTTCGACCGATCTTGATGATCGATGTCATCGGTCATCGGATGTATCACATGATCAGCCAGAAAATCGGCTACAATCTGTCCTTTCATAGCCCTCAAAGGTTGATACCTCAAATCGTATGCATTTAACTTCATGGCCCATTTGGCCATTCTTCGGCTACTGACCGGATCATTCATCATAATCTTGACTATGTCAACCGAAGCCACCACTATCACTTGCCTTGGTTGAATATAATATTCTAATTTCTGGCATGCATGATAAAGACTTAAACATAATTTATGAATCGGCGAGTACCTTACTTCGGCGTCCCTTAGGATTCGGCTTAGATAGTAAATCGCCCGATCTCTTCCTTCATCGTCTTCTTGTGCTAATAATGCTCCAATAGACTCTTCGGCCGCTGCTATATACAACTTCAATGGCCGTCCTAAAATCGGAGGAACCAACACAGGTGGATTCATCAAATCCTGTTTTAACTGTTCGAAGGCTTTTTGTTGGTCGACTCCCCATTTGAACTCCTCTTCCTTTTTCAATCTTAATAAATCGGTTAGTGATTTCGACTTTCCGGCCGCATTTGCTAAGAATCGTCTCAAGAAACTGATCTTTCCGAGAAATTTCTGCAAACTCTTCTTATCATGAGGAGGTTTGGCTTCTTGAATGGCCCTGGTCTTGTTTGCATCAACTTCTATACCTTTGTTATGTACCAGGAACCCGAGAAAATTTCCTGCCTGTACTCCGAAAGCGCACTTGGCTGGATTCATCTTGACTCCGTGCGGTCTCATCCTCATGAACACCTTTCGCAAATCGTTCAAGTGGCTTTCGATATCTTTGGATCTGACCATGACGTCGTCGATATAAACTTCAACACAATCCCTTATGAGGTCATGGAAAACATAGTTCATGGCTCTCTGGTATGTAGCTCCTGCATTCTTCAAACCGAATGGCATTACTACCCATTCGTATATCCCTATAGCACCAGGGCATCGAAATGCAGTCTTGTGAATATCTTCTTCGGCCATAAAAATTTGGTTGTATCCTGAATATCCATCCATGAAAGACAACATTCCCTGTTTTGCGGCCGAATCAATCAACAAGTCAACAATAGGCATCATATACTCATCTTTAGGAGTGGCTATATTAAGATTTCTGAAATCGATGCAAACTCTCAACTTCCCATTCTTTTTTATTACAGGAACAATATTCGATAACCACTCTACATATTTAGCTGGCCTCACAAACCCGGCCGCTAATAATTTTTCTATTTCCTCTTTTATTTTTGGGACTATTTCGGGGGCTGCCCTCCTGGCCGGCTGTTTATGCGGCCTGAACCCTTCTTTGATAGGCAATCTGTGCTCCACAATCGATCGCTCCAATCCTGGCATCTCTGTATAGTCCCATGCGAAACAATCCTTGAACTCGATTGGGACCTCCTTGAATCGGCTTGTCATCTGCTGATCTAAATTTGCACTCAACGGGATCTCCCTCGGGTGCTCGTCTGTACCAACATTGACCATTTTCAAGGGGTCTTGAGCTTTGAAATCCGGTGTTCGTTTTGGAATTGCATCTATTAAGTCGCTCCATCCTGCTTTGTCGTCTGAAACTCCGAGTTCGGCCGATTCGAACTCGATCGCTTGATTCGGTTGTGCATCCATCATTTACTTTCTTTTTCGACTGGCCGTTCATCGGCCTGATATCTAATCTCAAACCCCAAATCTGTCCAATCACACTCGACCACCTGCGGGTACCGATCCCCTACCACCGCTAGGAATGGTTGTATGGGTTCTTCGTATAACACCGCATCAATTCGGCCGGCTGAGCTGACTGGAAACGGAGGTTGGTCTCCTTCCACCTCTTCAACTGTGCCATCCTTTTTCCAGAACCATACTTTCTGGTGCAGCGTTGACGGCAAACAACGAGACGTATGTATCCAGCATTGGCCTAAAAGGGCCGCATACGGAACTTCTGCATCTACCACAAAGAACATGGTCGGAATCGAGATCGTTCCGACCGTTACGTCCACGAGAATACATCCTTCGGCCGTGGTTTGGGTTCCCACAAAACTCAATACTTTCATCCGTGTAGGGAGTAGATATTCCTTCGAACGGCCTATCTTTGTCAATGTGGATAACGGCATGATATTAACAGTGGCTCCACCGTCGATAAACATTCTTCTGAGTGGTCTTCCATTGACCCAACCTCTGATGTATAAAGGCCTCACATGCTGGGACATTTTCGCAGTTGGAGGCAAAATCGTGCCTGGTTGAGCTTCTGGAACAAATGCTTTATATCCTTCTTCAATTGATTTCTCTATTTCGGCTTCCGGCCGAAATACCTCAAGTTTATCGAAACAAAAATCCACTATAGGTTCTTCATCACCATAGTATTCCCCTTCCTTCTGACAGAAGACCACAGCTGGTTCAGAATCCGACCAGTATTCCTCCTTTTCTTCTGTGGTTACCGTCACCATATTCGCGCTAGACCCAAAGTCGAACTTAAACTGCCCGACAGGGAGTGAATCGTTATTCGGGATGATAGTTGTCTTTGGTTTCCATTCCCTGGTTCGGACTGGTCTAGGCTTCCATTCTTCTTTTGATTTCGGCTGCTCACTTTCAGTCTTTATCTGAGCTGTTTTCGGCCGAAATTCGGTCTTGTTTTTCATTCGATCTTGTTCTTCTTTCGGCTGCTTCTCTTTCTTCCCTTCGGTTGTCTTCATCCTAGCCGAAAATACTTTTTCCAGAATCCTTCCTTCGTCCGAAGAACAGTCACCTGGAAAATCTCCTTCCATGTGCATCGTCTCATACTCCTCTTCTTCATATGCAGCCGCTGCTTTAAGCCGTTGCATTCTTCGTTTGTAAGTCCGATGGGATCCCTTCCCTTTTGGGACCTTCTTGTCTTCTGCCCTCCAGGCTGCATTTTCGAATCGGTGTTGGTCGAAATGCCTCGCCTTCGGGGAATTTTGCACCCATTGGCCCACCTGAGTATTTGCGGGTGGCCTTCTGAACCTCTTCATCTTTGGGGAAACAGCTTCTTCAGGGACAGTAATCTGGATTACTGTTTTCCCATTTCTTTTATCAGCTGTTAGCTTCATCTCGGAATCCCAACCGTTGGTTATGATCTTTAAGGTTGGCTTTTCGCTCTTATCTCCGACCTCGATCTCCTGATGTTTATCCGATTGCTTGATCCACTCCTTTACCTCATAATGCCCCAATCGGTCAAAAACATCTGTAACTTTCTCTTTTCCCTTCGGAGATCCTAATCTTTTCCATACTCCTGACTTCTGAGCCGATGGCCGATCTCCAAGCTGATTGTGCACAGAACTCTTGCTAGATGATGTTTGATCCCCCAATCGGTCATGCACAGATCTATTCTGGTCAGGATGCACCATCACCATGTTGGCAACAGGGAACGGATTCTTATCGATCGCCATAAGCCTCTCTGGGAACTTCAGCTTCCCATCATCGACATGCTTCTGAATCAGCTTCCTAAAATGTCCACAAACCGCCGTGGAATGAGTAGTCGATCCATGGAATCTGCACCATCCGGCTTCCAACTGATCCTTAGTAGGCTGTGGATGGTTTCCTTTAAACTCTAGCAATCCGTTCTTCTGGCAATAATCAAATATTTCGTCCATTTGTGACAAATCGAAAGAGTAAAACCTTTGAGATTCATCTCCTCCTTCTTTTCCCTTGCCTCTGGCTGGCCGAAGTGCTGGACAAGTCATAGGCTTTTTTATGATTAATTCTGCCCTTGCAACTTCGGCTAATGCGGGAACGTCATCCGTGTTGTACTCTTCCTGGACTTCACATCTATCCAGAGACTCAGCAAATGATGCAGCTGACTGGATAGGTTGTGATCTTCCACTTTGACTTCGGCTTGATTTGAAAGCCGCTTGTTCTGCCAAATAAGTCTCCATCCTTATAGCTTCAGCCGTTAATTCGGCCACAATCATTGGTCTTGTTACCATCAATCTGTCCTTGATCGCAAACTTCAAATTCTGCTTCAAGATTTGAATATATTCATGCTCAGGTAGCATTGTTTTCATCTGAGCCTTCACTGCATAAAACCTTTCAATGAATTCAGTAACTGATTCGGACGCCTTCTGTTTGGTTGACGTCAGATCAACTACCGAAACTTCAGGACTGGTATTATAGAATCGGTCATGGAATAACCGCTCCATTTCGACCCATGTATTGACCGATCCCGCTGGCAAATTGATATACCACTCAAATGCTGGACCAGTTAACGACAAACTGAACAATATCAGCTTGTGAAAATCATTTTGCGCGATTCTGGTGCATTGAGCTGTAAATCGGCCAATATGCTCAATCGTAGAGCGGCCGACTTCTCCAGAAAAAGTGTTAAAATCTGGAACCTTTACTCCTCTAGGCAGTGGATACTGCTCCTCAATGTAATCTGGATAAGGCTTCCGATACATCGGCCTATTCTTCTGGCCGATAATATTTCCAAATTGAGTACGAATAATCTCAGCAATTAACTCCCTGTCAACCAGTTGTGGTGGATTCTGCTGATGTGGTGCGTATTGTTGTTAAACCACTGGAGCAGGTGATTGAACAGCTGGTTGAGGCGGTTGATTCTGTTGCTGATCGTACCTTTGCTGCGGAGGAACAAAAGGCGAGCTCCGTGCCCTCCTGGCGGCCGAAAGGCCTTCTGTTGAAAATTATGAGGATTTTGCATCGTAGGTGGTGGATTTTGCGCCACTGGAGCTTGCTGCGTTCCTATCGGATACATATTCCTCGCTATTTCGGCTCTGAACATAGCTGGCATCGCTGCCAGGATATTTCCTTCAATCTGGCGAACCGAATTAGTAACCGCCGCCTCCACCATAAATTGAACCTGATCTCGGAATCGCGGGGTTAAATCATCATTTGAAAACTCCTGATTGTGGAAGTGTGATGGTCCGGGGAACCCTTGGGGGAATTCTCCGGCTTCTGCTGCTCGTTCTTCCTGAATCGGCGGCAAATCAGTCCTCGCCGCCGTGTTTACTGCTGGAGTTGCTTGTTCGAATGCCATTTCTTGTCCCACTGGGCGTGCCACTGTTTGGCTTGGGTTGAGCCAAGGACCTTTTTCTCCTCAAGGGAGGCTATCGGAAAAGGATCAAACCGATTACGGGTCCGGATTAACAATAATGCGCCCACAATTGACTGAATCTTCTTTGAATTGATCGAAAACAACAGATACAACGGAGAATCTACCTGTTGTTAAGAAACAATGGCGGAATTCACCAAAAACAAGGAACCAAACTACCAGTTGCTAAGGAACAACGGTGGATTTGGAGAAGGTAACCGCTACAGACTAGCTAGATTCTAAGGAAAGCTGTAAAGGAAAGCTGTAAAGAAAGCAGTAAAGATAACAAGGAATTAAATTTGATAAAAGGAATTTGGGGGTTGGATTGATCTCTCCGATTTTGTGTGTGTCGACCTATTTATAGCCGGAGCTGAAATAACCGCTCTCCGGCCGACTCCCTTAAGCCGATTCCACTGTTTACTTCAATCGGCTGAGTTGATGTCATTTCGGCCGAAATCCTTCCCTCTGAAGCTTTCTTCCTTTCGGGCTTCTTCTGCCGCTCCGGATCGTTCTCTTTTCATTCTTCGGCCCAATGGATCTCCAACTCGATTTTCTTTGAAAGTCTCTTTTCGGCCCATCTTTTATGGCCCAATTCTTCTCCCCGTGGCCCATTATCCTTTGTGGCCCCAACAGAAACCAAATGTATATAGTATTGCTTGCACCTCTATAGTAATCAATAGTTGTTAGTATGTATTTAGGTTTAATTGTTTACTTCAAATTATTATTTTTTTTTAATGAAAATAAACTATAAGGGCTTTTGGTTCGTAAGATTTTAGATTCTCGGTAGTAATCTTGAGTAAAAAATTTAATATTCATATATTTGATTTGAGAGATAGCATGTATAAGCATTTAAGATTCCCACATCAGTGGAAACATTAAAGTTTTTTTTTTTTTAAATATAATTACAGTCACTCAAAATTATTTACGATGTATTACCGCCAATCATCATATATTTTTTATACTACAAATATATGGTGATGTGAATGGCAATGTTTTTTTTTTTAATGAATTATATAGATTTAATCAAGTATTCAATACTATTTATTTACATAGATATGATAATCATATAGAAATAGAAAATTAAAAAAAAATCACAAAATCAAAATTTACCGCGACACTTTCACAAAAGCAATGTTTGGGTGAAGTTAACATTTATTTATTAGTAGTATATTATAAGTATAAGATTTTGAGCTACAGGCTGGGACCGGTTTCGGTGCAGGCCGGCTGTAGGTGCTGACACATTCAAAAGTAATGGGTATGTATATATAAAATGATGTGTGAGTATAAAAAAGTGATGGATGGAGCTTACGAACAAAAAACTAATAAAAACACAAACTACCGTCTATACATCACTTTATAAGGCTTATACATCAATTTACAAAGGGCTACACATCATTTTTAGCGCTGCATGCAGCTGATGGCAATTGTTATGCCATTACAGAAACCGAATTGCTATAGGCTATAGCCGCCGGCCTATACATACGTCGTCCCATTCATTTGGGGGATTAAGGAACTATGTGGGCTCGGCCTAAACAAGATACCTCCTTTTAGAAACAATTTTGCAACATAAGAGTACTTTGCTTCCCAAAAAAAAGTAACATAGGAGTACTTTACCTTGATTTTTCTTAGGAATAATAAGGGATGAATATGTATAGTTCCCACTACCATTAGAGACACATTTAGAGCATTAAATTATAATCCCAACTTTAATTTTGATAAAAGAAAGAGTAGACTTATGAGATCGATCTCATATCGTTAATCACCTCTATCACCTCGGCGGCTAATTTAGTGTAGGGGCAATTACATCTTCCCATCCCCAGTCCCCACCCTATCTCATTAAGTCCATCATAAAAATTATCACCCTAGCTCCTAAACTAAATTAAATGCAATAATATGATATTTTATACTACTATTAGTTAAAATTTTCATAATGCCTAGATCGGTAGATGGGTAGACATATATTTTAATTTCTAATGAGAAGTGCGAGTTTGGACTAGTGTCTAGTTGGAAGAATCTAGGGTTTAATTTGAGGCCAGTTGATTATATGTATATGGGTAGATTCCTTTCTATTACATATTATACTACGTATACCATCGATTTATAAACCTAATAACTAATTTGAATCATTGTCAGGGTTTATTCGAAGGCATGAAAGCATATAGAAGGGACGATGGAGGAATCTGCCTGTTTCGCCCACAAGACAATGCAATCCGTATGCAAAATGGCGCCCAAAGAATGTGTATGCCTTTCCCTTCTGTCCACCATTTTGTCGATGCTGCTAAAGAGACCGCTCTCGCCAATAGGCACTGGGTAATATCTCTACAAAAAAAAAAAAAAATTACAGTTAGGGGTGTTGGAAAACGGCATAAACGTCAAATGCCGTATTTGTTGAAGCCATCAAAGTAATAGTACGGCGCCATCCGAGTTGATTTCTCATCTACGGCGCCGAAAGTATTGAAGCCACCGCAAGAACAGTTTAGCATATGTTCGTTGTCTGTTATATGTTTTCATTTCTATAAATAGGTATTCCGATTGTTGTAATTCTCAGAGCGAAGTAAAGCGAGAAATACAAAGCAAGCTTTAGCTAAACAACTCTCCGCTTTTGGTTATCGTTTTTAGATATCAAAAGTGTAAAGTGTCTTGTGTGTGTGAGATATCAAATCTACAAATTGGTATCAGAGCCTGAGTGATCCGAACTCAGAGCAGAATAGAACAGGTTTGAGTATAAACACTCCAATAAAAAAGAATTAAATTTACCAACCCGGTTTCCTCCGCTGCCGTCCACCGCTCGTTGCACCTCCGACGAGCCAGCACCTCCACTTCTGCTCTCCGTTCACCGAGCACCACCCAGACCAGCCTCTGCCATTCTGACTCCAGCTCCGCTCCGATCTGCTGTTGCTGTTCCGACCAGCAATTGAAGCCTCTCCTCCGTCGGGCCACCATCTCCAGTCACCACTAAGTGCCGCTGACCAGCAGCTCCAGTGAGTCCGTCCACTACCTCAAAAATTCTAGACTTTTAAGGCTTGCCACCACCTCCTGTCATGTTTCTCCGGGTGGTAATTCTACTTTGACTTGGCACCATTCAATCAAATCCACTCTCGGATCTGTTTGGTTTGTCAAGGAGTAAGTTAAAAATATTAAAAGGAGTGGACCAGGTTGAAGAAAAAGAGTGTCCAGGAGACACATGTGAAGAAGCAGCACAAATTAAAATTGAAACAGGAGGTGGTTGAATATTAATTCAAAGCAACCAAAATCAACTTGTGTGTCGTGAAAGTTGATGCAGTTGGTGATCCATTAATTATCCAACTGTTGTGACAGAATATTAAAAAATATATATATATATATATATATTTGTTTAAATATATATATATACATATTAAAATTATCCAGGTCAAATGACGAATATTACGGGACAAATGTCACTGCCGCAGCTTACAAAAGCAAATTATGAGAAGTGGAGTATTCAAATTAAAGCCCTTCTTGGAGCTCAAGATGCACGGGACGTGGTTCAAAATGATTTTGTAGAACCAGAAAATACCGGGAAATTAACTGCAGCAGAACAAAAAGCGTTGAAAGATGCGCGATCCAAAGATAGCGGAGCCCTTTACATGTTATTCCGAGCCGTTGACGAATCAGGCTTCGAAAAAATATCCGGTGCCACTACCTCAAAAGAAGCGTGGGACATCCTTGAAAAATCATTCAAAGGAGCCGACCGGGTAAAGCAAGTGCATCTACAAACCCTGCGTGGAGAGCTTGAAAGCATGAAAATGAAGGAGTCGGAAAACGTGTCTGACTACATCACACGTGTTCAGACCGTGGCAAACCAACTCAATCGGAACGGAGAAGAATTGTCCGATGCCAGAATTGTGGAGAAAATATTGAGATCATTAACCAATGATTTCGAAAATGTTGTGTGTGCAATTGAAAAATCAAAAGACCTCAAAGTGCTCACCGTTGAAGAGCTCGCCGGATCTCTCGAAGCACACGAACAAAGGAAAAAGAAAAAGAAAGAGGAGTCACTCGACCAGGCACTCCAAACCAAGGCGTCAATAAAAGATGAGAAGGTTCTCTACACTCAAAATTTTCGGGGGAGAGGACATAACCGTGGAAATCGTGGATACGGTCGTGGTATCCAAGGCAACAATTATGAAGGATACTATAAGGACAAATTTCAATGAAGTCAAGCAAACTGGCGTGGAAGAGGACGCGCTCGAGGAAGAGGCGGTCGAACAAATTATTCCCACGTCAGATGCCAAAAGTGCCACAAATATGGTCACCATGCCGAAGACTGCAGCAACGAGGGTTGTTACAATTGTGGCAAGATGGGACACTTTGCAAAAGAGTGTCGGGCCAACAGACGAGTGGAAGAGACAACCAACCTAGTCGTGGAAGACAAAGCAAATGGAGGTGTTCTCATGATGGCGCACAACGATGTCAACGATGACACATCCTGGTACCTCGATTCTGGAGCAAGCAACCACATGTGCTATGATGAGCATCTATTCAAAGAAATGCAGAAAGTTGACAATGGTCATGTATCATTCGGAAATGCATCAAAAGTGCAAGTCAAAGGCCGTGGTACGATATGTTTCACACAGAATGATGGCTTGATAGGGACAATCCAAGATGTCTACTATGTCCCAGACCTCAAAAACAACATCTTGAGTCTTGGCCAACTCCCAGAGAAAGGTTACTCAACCTTTCTAAAAGATCAGTTGCTGTACTTGAAAGACAAGCAAGGACGTCTGATAGCTCGAGTCGAAATGGAGAGAAATCGAATGTACAAGTTGAACCTGCGAAGCTTGCAAGGGAAATGCTTACAAGTCAAAGAAGTAGATAAAGCGTCACTATGGCATCATCGCTTTGGCCACTTACATTATGATGGCCTGAAAAAGCTAATGAAGATGAAGATGGTGAAAGGACTGCCTAGCATGGATTTTGGAGGAGAATTCTGTGAAGATTGTGTACTCGGGAAGCAAACAAGAGCCTCATTTCAAAAGAAGGCCGAATATGAAGCGAAGCATCCACTTGAGCTGATCCACACCGATATATGTGGACCAATTACTCCCGAATCTTTCAGCGGAAAGAGATACTTCATCTCCTTCATCGATGATTTCTCTCGAAGGACGTGGGTCTATTTGCTGAAGGAAAAATCCGAGGCATTCAAGGTGTTCAAAATATTCAAGGCGAGCGTTGAAAAAGAAACTGGCAGATCCATCAAAGCAATTCGATCTGATAGAGGAGGCGAATACACCTCGACAGCCTTCCGAGAGTACTGTGAACGAGAAGGCATAAGAAGATTTCTGACAGCACCATACTCGCCCCAACAAAATGGAGTAGCTGAAAGGAAGAATAGGACCATCCTAGATATGGTTCGGTCGATGCTGAAAAGCAAGAAGATGCCCAAAGAATTCTGGGCAGAAGCTGTGATGTGTGCCGTCTACATACAAAATCGGTGCCCACACATGAAGTTGAAGAATCGAACACCACTGGAAGCATGGAGTGGTAAGAAGCCTACCGTCTCTCATCTAAAAATATTCGGTAGTGTAGCCTATGCACATATACCAGATCCGCGAAGGATGAAGCTGGAAGATAAAAGCAAAGCATATGTTTTTATCGGATATGATGGACTGACAAAAGGTTATAAGCTGTATGACCCGATAAGCAAGAAGGTGATAACGAGTCGAGATGTGCGAGTGAATGAAGCAAGTGAATGGGACTGGAATAACTCAAAGGAAGTTACCAACAAAGTCGCAGAATCGTCAGCTGTTGTTCCGACAGTTCTATCCACAGATCCTGAAATTGTTGAAGAAAGAGAAGAAGAAGAAGATGAGCCACGACAACCCCGAATGAGAAGTCTACAAGATTTGTATGACTCTACAGAGGTACATCTTGTATGTTTGTTGGCAGATGCTGAAAATATCAAATATGAAGATGTCGTGCTAGATGAAAGATGGAAAGCAGCCATGGATGAAGAAATTGAAGCAATCGAGCGCAACAACACATGGGAGCTCACTGAATTACCCAAAGGAAGTCAGACTATTGGAGTGAAATGGGTCTATAAGAAAAAGATGAATGCACAAGGGGAGATTGAACGATACAAAGCTCGGCTTGTTGCAAAGGGATACAAGCAAAAGGAAGGAATCGATTATGATGAAGTCTTTGCCCCTGTCGCAAAAATGGAGACAATCCGTCTACTTATTTCTCAAGCTGCTCAGTACAAATGGCCAAGATTCCAAATGGATGTCAAGACAGCGTTCTTGAATGGTGTACTCGAAGAAGAAGTCTACATTGAGCAACCACCAGGTTATCTGAAACTTGGAGGAGAAACAAAGGTGTTGAAGTTGAAGAAAGCGCTTTACGGGCTAAAGCAAGCACCGCGAGCGTGGAATACTCGCATTGATGCATATCTCAAGGAGAATGGGTTTGAGCAATGTCCCTACGAGCATGCCCTCTACATCAAGAATAATGGAGGTAACATTTTGTTTGTTGCTCTTTATGTTGATGACCTCATTTTCATGGGTAACAGTGATGAGATGATAGAAGACTTCAAGAGAAGAATGAAACAGGAGTTTGAGATGACTGATTTAGGCTTGATGAAGTTCTTCCTTGGTCTAGAAGTTAGACAAACCGAAAGAGGCATCTTTGTATCACAAGAGACATATGCGAAGAAGATCTTGAAAGAATTCAAGATGGAGAAGTGCAACCCTGTATCAACACCTATGGAACCTGGAGCAAAACTTTCAAAGTTTGATGAAGGAGAACAAGTTGATCCAGGAAGGTACAGAAGCTTGGTTGGAAGCCTTCGCTACCTCACATGCACAAGGCCAGATATTGCACTAAGTATTGGAGTTGTAAGTCGGTTCATGGAGAACCCAACTTACTCACACTGGAAGGCGTTAAAGAGAATCCTCAGGTACAATCAAGGAACAGCGTCACATGGATTGTTCTACTCGAGGACAGAAGATTACAAGCTGATTGGATACTCTGACAGTGATTGGTGTGGAGATATTGATGATCGAAAAAGTACTGCAGGGTATGTGTTCTTTATGGGAAATACTGCTTTTACTTGGCTTTCAAAGAAGCAGCCGATCGTGACACTCTCAACATGTGAAGCTGAATATGTAGCAGCATCTTGGTGTATATGTCATGCTGTATGGCTCAGAAATCTATTAAGCAAGATGGAGATGAAGCAGTCAAGCGGAACAATGATTCACATAGACAACAAATCTGCAATTGAATTGGCGAAGAATCCAGTGAATCATGAAAGGAGCAAACACATTGATGTTCATTTTCACTTTATCCGAGATCATGTGAAAAATGGAAATGTGGAACTAATGCATGTGGGAAGCCAAGAACAAGTGGCAGACATATTTACAAAACCATTGCCAAAGGTACTGCTCGACAAGTTCAAGAAAATGATAGGGATGATAGATGGAAGAAGCATTTGAAGTTTACGGGGGAGTTTTGTTGGAAAACGGCATAAACGTCAAATGCCGTATTTGTTGAAGCCATCAAAGTAATAGTACGGCGCCATCCGAGTTGATTTCTCATCTACGGCGCCGAAAGTATTGAAGCCACCGCAAGAACAGTTTAGCATATGTTCGTTGTCTGTTATATGTTTTCATTTCTATAAATAGGTATTTCGATTGTTGTAATTCTCAGAGCGAAGTAAATCGAGAATACAAAGCAAGCTTTAGCTAAACAAATCTCCGCTTTGTTGTAATTCTCAGAGCGAAGTAAATCGAGAATACAAAGCAAGCTTTAGCTAAACAAATCTCCGCTTTTGGTTATCGTTTTTAGATATCAAAAGTGTAAAGTGTCTTGTGTGTGTGAGATATCAAATCTACAAGGGGGTCTAATGGGTCGTAAGACCCATAGTACATGTTATTGTCACAACAAAGAAAACCAGTGGTTATGTTTAGAGTCATGAATTTCACTTTTCTTGAATTGATGAACCTCATGCATATCAATGATGGATGATCAGATTCCTCCTCCAGGAAAAGGATCGTTGTATATTAGGCCCCGCTGATGGGCAGCGGGCCCGTGCTCGGTTTATCCCCCGCTCGTGAATACACATTTTTAATATATGCTTCCCCTGTCGTAAACTACTTCAAGGTTGGAATTTATGGATATGAAAATGCATTTTTGTTTTCTTTCCATGTAATGAATTGATTGAGATATCATTTTGTTGTAGTCTGGTACGGTGCCCCTGAACTTGTACGTGGAAGATGAGTTTCATCGCGCGACTCATGGTGGCGCTGGCAGCGTCAAAAGCATCACCAACTATGCACCGGTATGCATCTTGTTCTGTTTTCTTGGCATAGATGAGGTATTGCATAAGCAATGAAGTACTAGTAATTTTTAGGCGCTTGATCGATTTTTCCGTAACTTCCTCCGTCTCACAATGTTTTTGACGGGCCCACTTTTCACACAGTTCAATACATATTTTAAACTAGTAATAACTTAATTTCGGTGCAATTAAAAATTCTAAAAGTTCGATATTTAAAAACTATACGACGAGGCGAATCTAATAAGATCTCACTTGGCTATATTTTAATTTGTATAACTATGATAAAATTTAAAGTGTGTCTGTGTGTGAATAGTAATACTTTACTAAATGTAAGATCATTGTGAGACAGAGGAAGTATTAATTAGGGTAATCGTGTTCTTTTGAAAATGATCGACAAACATGTACACTATGTTTTTTTTTCCCCCTTAAGTAATACAGTCTGTCTTTTTACTATTCATTTTAGTACTTTGACTTCGATTTTTATTATAGTTATACAAAATATATATATATATATATATATATATATATATATAGCCAAGTGCGATCGTATTGGATTTGTTTCATCTTGTAATTTAAAATATGCATTAGCAAACGTGCAAGTGGAAACATAATATTTAGAAAATGAAAAAAAAAACGGAGGAAGTATGATGTATGGTTGGGTACAATATTTGCAGGACAATGTAATTTCTACTCCAGCTGCAACCGGGACTATCCTAGATGGAATTACGCGTAAAACCATCTTGGATATTGCTCGCGATTTAGGTTTACCAGGTAACAAATGCTCTTGTAATAATGTTAGGAAACTATCGGGGCACATAAACACTAATTAAACTCCCGTACCAAAAGTCAGGACATGACATTGTCTCATCATGTTGGATCGGATTTTGTCTTGTAACTTTTGTGATCAGGTTGAGGAACGGTGTGTTCCAATCGATGAATTACTAGATGCGGAGGAAGTATTCTGCACAGGAACTGCAGTCGTCGTTGCATCTGTAGGAAGTGTCACGTACCGTGGAAGAAGGTAATCGGAGATTTTTAGTAATGGAAGATTTTTAGTCGAGTAGATTGCCTGTATGTCTTGATGGATTGTGTGTGTTTGATAGGATCGAATACGAACAGAGAAGCACACCAGTGTGGGAGAAGCTTCGTTCCAGGTTGATAGGCATCCAAAGAGGCACTATCGAAGACACTAGAGGGTGGATTCAAAAAATCCAATGAGATGTAAATATAACATTACATTCATGGTTTTACTTGGGGATTTAGGGACAAGAAGGTCTGAAACTCTCCTATGTCGACCGTAATAATATTGTTGGGGCCATATGAAATAATGGGCCGCGAAAGAGCTATTGGGCCATAAGACATGGGCCGGAAGAAAGAGGAAGTCCAAAAAGAGATGGGCCCAAGATTAATAAAGCCGAGAGTACATAGTAAACCAAAGAGAGGGAATCGAGGCTGATGAAGATTTCGGCCGAAATGGGAAGAAGCAGCCGAAACCAAAACGACCGAATTGAAGAGAGAAAGAATTCGGCTCAGAGGAGTTAGCCGGAGAGCGGTTATTCCAGCTCCGGCTATAAATAGGGGTCGACACACTCAAAATCAGGGAGATCAATCCAACCCCCAAATTACTTTTATCAATTTTAATTCCTTGTTATCTTTACTGCTTTCTTTACAGCTTTCCTTTACAGCTTTCCTTAGAATCTAGCCTAGTTTGTAGCGGTTACCATTTCCAAATCCACCGTTGCTCCTTAGCAGCTGGTAGTTTGGTTCCCTGTTTTTTGGTGAATTCCGCCGTTGTTTCTTAACAACAGGCAGATTCTCCGTTGTATCTTGTTATTGTTGATCAATTCAAGGAAGGTTCAGTCAATTGTGGGCGCATTATTGTTAATCCGAACCCGTAATCGGTTTGATCCTTTTCCGATAGCCTCCCTTGAGGAGAAAAAGGTCCTTGGCTACACCCGAGCCAAACAGTGGCACGCCCAGTGGGACGCAAAATGGCGTTTGAACAAGTAACTCCAGCAGCAAACACGGCGGCGAGGACTGATTTGCCGCCGATTCAGGAAGAGCGCGCACCAGAAGCCGGAGAATTCCCCCCAGGGTTCCCCGGACCATCACATTTCCATAATCAGGAGTTTTCGAACGATGATTTAACCCCGCGATTCCGAGATCAGGTTCAATTTATGGTGGAGGCGGCGGTTACCAATTCGGTTCGCCAAATCGAAGGAAATATCCTGGCAGCAATGCCAGCCATGTTTAGAGCCGAAATCGCGAGGAGTATGTATCCGATGGGAGCGCAGCAAGCTCCAGTGGCGCAAAATCCACCGCAAAATCCTCACAATTTTCAGCAGCAGGCCTTTAGGCCGCCAGGAGGGCATGGAGCTCGGCCTTTTGTTCCTCCGCAACAGAGGTACGATCAGCAACAGAATCAACCGCCTCAACCAGCTGCTCAACCGCCTGCTCCAGTGGTTCAACAACAATACGCACCACTTCAGCAGAATCCACCACAACTGGTTGACAGAGAGCTTATTGCTGAGATCATTCGCACACAGTTTGGGAATCTCATCGGCCAGGAGAATAGGCCGATGTATCGGAAACCTTATCCAGATTACATTGAGGAGCAGTATCCACTGCCTAGAGGGGTGAAGGTTCCAGATTTTAACACTTTTTCTGGAGAAGTCGGCCGCTCTACCATCGAGCATATCGGCCGATTTACAGCTCAATGTACCAGAATCGCGCAAAATGATTTTCACAAGCTGATATTGTTCAGTTTGTCATTAACTGGCCCAGCATTCGAATGGTACATTAACTTGCCAGCGGGATCGGTCAATACTTGGGCCGAAATGGAGCGGTTATTCCATGACCGATTCTATAATACAAGTCCGGAAGTCTCGGTAGTTGATCTGACGTCAACCAAGCAGAAGGCGTCTGAATCGGTTACTGAATTCATTGAGAGATTTTATGCAGTGAAGGCTCAGGTGAAGACAATGCTGCCTGAGCATGAATATATTCAAATCTTAAAGCAGAATTTGAAGTTTGCCATTAAGGACAGATTAATGGTAACAAGACCGAGGACAGTAGCCGAATTAACGGCTGAAGCTATAAGGATGGAGACATATTTGGCGGAACAGGCGGCTTTCAAATCAAGCCGAAGTCAGAGCGGAAGGTCACAACCTATCCAGTCAGCTGCCTCATTTGCTGAATCTCTGGATAGATGTGAAATTCAGGAAGAGTACAACACGGAAGACGTTCCTGCATTAGCCGAAGTCGCAAGGGCAGAGTTAATCATAAAAAAGCCTATGACTTGTCCAGCACTTCTGGCCAGCCAGAGGCAAGGAGAAAGAAGGAGGAGATGAATCTCAAAGGTTTTACTCTTTCGACTTGTCACAAATGGACGAAATATTTGATTATTGCCAGAAGAACGGATTGCTAGAGTTTAAAGGAAACCATCCACAGCCTACCAAGGATCAGTTGGAGGCCGGATGGTGCAGATTCCACGGATCAGCCACTCATTCCACGGCTATTTGTGGGCATTTTAGGAAGCTGATTCAGAAGCATGTCGATGATGGGAAGCTGAAGTTCCCAGAAAGGCTTATGGCAATCGATAAGAATCCGTTCCCAGTTGCCAACATGGTGATGGTGCAGCCCAACCAGAATAAATCGGTGCATGACCGATTGGGGGATCAAACATCATCTAGCAAGAGTTCTGTGCACGATCGGCTTGGGGATCAGCCATCGGCTCAGAAGTCAGGAGTATGGAAAAGGCTAGGATCTCCGAAGGGAAAACAGAAAGTTACAGATGTTTTTGACCGATTGGGGAATTATGAGGTGAAAGAGTGGATCAAGCAATCGGAGAGACATCAGGAGATCGAGGTCGGAGATAAGAGTGAGAGACCAACGTTGAAAATCATAACCAACGGATGGGACTCAGAGATGAAGTTAACAGCCGATAAACAGAATGGAAAGACTGTGATACAGATCACAGTCCCTGAAGAAGCTGTTAGCCCCGAAATGAAAAAGTTTAGAAGGCCACCAGCAAATACTCAGGTAGGCCGATGGGTCCGAAACTCTCCAAAAAGAAGGCATTTCGATCAACGCCGGCATGACCATTCAGCTTGGAGGGCAGAGGAGAGAAAAGTCCCAAAAGGAAAGGGATCATATCGTACTTTCAAACGAAGAATGCAACGGCTTAAAGCAGCCGCTGTTTCTGAGCAAGAGGAGTATGATATGATGCATATGGAAGAGGATTTCCCTGATGACTGTTCGTTCTCGGGAGGACGAATACTCAATAGGGTATTTTCGGCTCGTTTGAAATCCGAATCCAAAGAAGAGAGGAAGCCGAAAGAAGGACAGGATCGGCTGAAGAACAAAACTGAATTTCGGCCAAAAGTAATACAGCCGAAAATTGAAAGTGAGCAGCCGAAATCGAAAGAAGAATGGAAGCCTAGACCAGTCCGAACCAGGGAGTGGAAACCGAAGACAACTATCATTCCGAATAGTGATACACCCCCTGTTGGGCAATTTAAGTTCGACTTCGGATCTAGCGCGAATATGGTGACGGTAACCACCGAAGAGAAAGAGGAGTACTGGTCGGATTCCGAACCAGCTGTGGTTTTTTGTCAAAAGGATGGAGAATACTATGGTGATGAAGAACCCATAGTGGATTTTTGTTTCGATAAACTTGAGATATTTCGGCCGGAAGCCGAAATAGAGAAGTCGTTTGAGGAAGGATATAAAGCATTTGTTCCAGAAGCTCAACCAGGTACGATTTTGCCTCCAACTGCGAAGATGTCCCAGCATGTGAGGCCTTTATACGTTAAAGGTTGGGTCAATGGGAGACCACTTAGAAGAATGTTTATCGACGGTGGAGCCACAGTTAATATCATGCCGCTATCCACGCTAACGAAGATAGGCCGTTCGAAGGAAGATTTACTCCCTACGAGAATGAAGGTAATGAGTTTTGTAGGGGCCCAAACTGCGGCTGAAGGGTGTATATTGGTGGATGTAACGGTCGGAACAATATCAATTCCGACCATGTTCTTCGTGGTGGATGCAGAAGTCCCGTATGCGGCCCTATTAGGCCGATGCTGGATTCATACATCCCGGTGTTTGCCATCAACGCTTCACCAGAAAGTATGGTTCTGGAAGAAGGATGGCACAGTAGAAGAAGTAGATGGGGATCAACCTCCATTTCCAGTCAGCTCAGCCGGACGAATTGATGCGGTGTTATATGAAGAACCGATACAACCATTCCTAGCAGTGGTAGGAGATCGGTACCCGCAGGTGATCGAGTGTGATTGGACAGATTTGGGGTTTGAAATCAGATACCAGGCCGATGAACGGCCAGTCGAAGAAGAAAGTAAATGATGGAGGCACAACCGAATCAAGTGACCGAGTTCGAATCGGCCGAACTCGGAGTTTCAGACGACAAAGCAGGATGGAGCGATTTAATAGACGCAATTCCAAAGCGAACGCCGGATTTCAAAGCTCAAGACCCCTTGAAATGGTCAATGTTGGTACAGACGAACACCCGAGGGAGATCCCGTTGAGTGCGAACCTTGATCAGCAGATGACAAGCCGATTCAAGGAGGTTCTAGTCGAATTCAAGGATTGTTTCGCATGGGACTATACAGAGATGCCAGGATTGGAGCGGTCGATTGTAGAGCACAGACTGCCTATTAAAGAAGGGTTCAGGCCGCATAAACAGCCGGCCAGGAGGGCAGCGCCCGAAATAGTCCCAAAAATAAAAGAAGAAATAGAGAAATTGTTAGCGGCCGGGTTTGTTAGGCCAGCTAAATATGTAGAATGGTTATCAAATATTGTTCCTGTAATAAAGAAGAATGGAAAATTGAGAGTTTGCATTGATTTCAGGAATCTTAATATAGCCACTCCAAAAGATGAGTATATGATGCCTATTGTTGACTTGTTGATTGATTCGGCCGCAAAACAGGGGATGCTATCTTTCATGGATGGATATTCAGGATACAATCAAATTTTTATGGCCGAAGAAGACATTCACAAGACTGCATTTCGGTGCCCTGGTGCCATAGGGATATATGAATGGATGGTGATGCCGTTCGGACTGAAGAATGCAGGAGCTACATACCAGAGAGCCATGAACTATGTTTTCCATGACCTCATAGGGGATTGTGTTGAAGTTTATATTGATGACGTCATGGTCCGATCCAAAGATATCGAAAGCCACTTGAACGATTTGCGGAAGGTGTTCATGAGGATGAGGCTGCATGGAGTCAAGATGAATCCAGCCAAGTGTGCTTTTGGAGTACAGGCAGGAAATTTTCTCGGGTTCCTGGTACATAACAAAGGAATAGAAGTTGATGCGAACAAAACCAGGGCTATCCAAGAAGCCAAACCTCCACATGATAAGAAGAGTCTACAGAAGTTTCTTGGAAAAATCGGTTTTCTGAGACGATTCTTAGCAAATGCGGCTGGAAAGTCGAAACCACTAACCGATTTATTGAGGTTGAAGAAGGAAGAGGAGTTCAAATGGGGAATCGACCAACAAAAAGCCTTCGAACAATTGAAGCAGGACTTGATGAATCCACCTGTGTTGGTTCCTCCAGTTTTAGGACGGCCATTGAAGTTGTACATAGCAGCGGCCGAAGAATCTATTGGAGCATTACTGGCGCAGGAAGACGATGAAGGAAGGGATCGGGCGATTTACTATCTTAGCCGAATCCTAAGGGACGCCGAAGTAAGGTACTCGCCGATTCATAAACTATGTTTAAGTCTTTATCATGCATGCCAGAAATTAGAATATTATATTCAGCCAAGGCAAGTGATAGTGGTAGCTTCGGTTGACATAGTTAAGATTATGATGAATGATCTGGTCAGTAGCCGAAGAATGGCCAAATGGGCCATGAAGTTAAATGCATACGATTTGAGATATCAACCTTTGAGGGCTATGAAAGGACAGATTGTAGCCGATTTTCTGGCTGATCATGTGATACATCCGATAACCGATGACATTGGTCATCAGGATCGGCCGAAAGAAGTTGGTGAGATAGGAATTGTATACTTGCAACCATGGGTAATGACATTTGATGGTTCTAAAGCCGCTTCAGGAGTTGGAGCAGAGTTTACCCTACAGACACCGGAGGGCAAGATATACAAATATTTCGTGCAACTACCAGAGTCATATACGAACAACCAAGCCGAATATAAAGCGTTGATTTCGGGATTACAACGGCTGATAGAAGAAGGAGTCAGAGCAATCATTGTCAAAGGAGACTCGCAAGTAGTTGTTCAGCAATTATTAGGCGATTTTTCGGTTAAGAGTTCTCAGTTGATTAGATTGTACGAAGAAGCGATTACTTTGTTAGAAGAATTTGATGAGGTGTACATTGAATATATCCCAAGAGAAAAGAACGAAGTAGCCAATGAATTGGCTCAACATGCAGCTAAATATCGGTTGATGCCGATAGCAGGAAATGTAGAAGTACGTTTGGCCGAAACAGAGAAGGCCGAATGGATAAAAAAGATAGCACAGACATTAGAAAATCCTTCGGGGGCTAATCCAGCCGAAAAACGGAAAGCGATGGACTACGTCATAATAGGAGGATTATTATTCAAGCGTGCTATTGATGGAATATTGCTCAGATGCGTCGGAGAAGAAGACGCTAGAAGGGTAATGGGAGAGGTTCATGAAGGAATATGTGGTGCGCATCGGGCAGGAAAATCGATGAAGTGGAGTATTATTCGGCTGGGATATTATTGGCCGAATATGGGTCCTGATTGTGAGAAATATGCAAGAGGATGCGCCGAATGTCAAAAACATGGGCCGATTCAGAAGTTACCGGCCGAAGAATTACATATAATGATCAAACCATGGCCATTCAGAGGATGGGCCATGGACATCATAGGAAAAGTTCATCCCTCTTCGTCGAAAAGACATGAGTTCGTGCTAGTGGCAACAGATTACTTCACAAAATGGGCCGAAGCTCAGGCGTATGTCAGCATTTCACAAGAGGAGGTGATTGAGTTTATTAAGAGACAGTTGATTTATAGATTCGGGATCCCACAGACGATTCTAACAGATAGAGGAACTGTATTTGTGGGAGAAAAGGTCAAGGCCTTTGCAGACGAATACGGGATAAAAATTGTGCATTCGTCACCATATTACCCGCAAGGAAATGGACAAGCAGAGGCCACAAACAAACAGCTAATAGGAATTATAAAGAAAATGATTGAAGATCAACCAAGAAAATGGCACGAAAAGTTATCTGAAGCACTGTGGGCTTATCGAAATGCTAAAACCTCAGCTACTGGGTTCACACCGTTTCGGCTGACTTATGGAATGGATGCAGTATTGCCAGCCGAAATAACAGTGCCGACATTGAGAACAAGCCAGGCGGATTCAATGTCGGCCGAACAGTATGATTGTGCGATGAAAGATGAGTTATTGGAGATAAATTCCAATCGGGTGCAGACCTTTGAGAATTTGCAGAAAAATAAAGATATTGTGGCCGATTGGTACAATAAGCGAATGCGTCTTAAGCGGTTTGAAGTTGGAGACTTAGTCTGGAAAGTTATATGGCCGCCTAAGCAGAAGGATGGCCGATTAGGTAAGTGGAGTCCCAATTGGGAGGGACCATTTATTGTTCATACAAGATTACCGAATGAAGCATACGTTTTGGTGGACGAAAATGGTGAGCAGATGTCAAATCCAGTTAATGCGAGATACATGAAGAAATATTATCCATCAGTATGGGATTAAACATTAGGGGATGCGGAAAAGTAAAGATTTTATTGCATGAACGAATAAGTACAAAGAAGGTGCTACTTCGGCCGAAAGCGGCGTCGATAGCCCGAAATTACAATATACAAGGGAAACGTCCTATACTAAGCAGGCATATACAAGGGAAAGGTCCTAACGAAAGGAAGTGGGAGGAGATTCCCAGCCTTGTACAAGTGCCGCCTAGAGATATCGGCGAAGGCGAGACCACTGATTTCAGAACAGCAGCGCCGCCGATTGACCCAACCACCAAGCCTCAGGTACAGCCTCCGCATCATCTCAGACGAGAAGATGAGAAGTGCAGCAAGGAAGTCACCAATGGTGGTAGGAGGGAAAAGAGAATGGGGAAACCACAAAAAGAAGTGGGCCCCCCATTAGAAAAGGTCCGACAGGATATGCAACCGCAAAGTCGAAAAGGGGCGCACCAGCATAACCGTCGAGACCTGCATTTGGAATAATAGATAAAGATCCTCGCCCATACGAACATGGTGAAAAGGGCATTAGTTGAACTCGTGTTGCATAAGCAAAAAATTTTCGTATCACGTCTGGAAATCCTCGCACGAGAATACTTGCCAAAGGCCATGGAGGAACTGGAGACAGGAAGTTGAACAAGGGAGAAGGGAGATCCATATTGTTATAAGAAAAAGGAAAAAAAAGGAAGTGATAGATAAGTGTCAACAAAGCCGGGTATTTATAGGAAGAGATAAGTGCTTGGCGGAAGAAACGGTCAATAGTAAATGTTATTTATGGGAAAACGTTACAGCTGATTCCCGGAAAAAGCTGCTAATATTCAGAAATCAGCAATAAAGGAGACCGAAAACAATGGAATTAACGGGATGCGAATCGCATTACAAAAGATACAGAAGATACGAATCCAAGTACAATATATCGGCCAACATAGTCTAAAAAGGCCGATTACAGCTGTCAAGAGAAAAAGAGTGACCGAAATTTACACTCGACAAAAGACAAGTCAAAACACAGAACTGATATACAAAGACAAATTAGTGGTCTTCCTGGTCGTCAAAAGGAACAGCATCATCCAAGCCTCGCGAAGTGGCGGTAGTGGGATTAGCCGAAGATGTCATCAGATTCGGACTTGCCGAGGAAGAAGGACCAGCAGTTTCACCAGGAGGGAGGTGAACGGTCGATGAACCAGCACCACAGGAAGCACCAGTTTTCCCTAGAAGAAAAGAAGGAAAAGGGGAATAATAAGTAAGAGAGCATAAAAGAAAAATCACGACAGGAAATGGAAGGAAACAGGGTACCTGAAGGAATGATTGGCAAAGATGGGTTATCGCCCGAAGGGGAGGACTCTATTTCGGAAGGGTCCAAAGGAAACAAGACATGTGGAGAAAGGACTTGAACAACACTGTGCCCACCAAGGCTCTTGATGGCCGAATCCAGTTGACCAACTAAAGACTGGGTTTCGGCCCATTTTTCTTGGAAGGTACCAATAATGTAATCGTTGAAACTGATCCGCATGGCCAAATAAGAAGCATCCTCCTGAGAGTCTAAGATTTTGGCCCTAGGAGCTTCGGCCGATTGACGAAGGGTTTTGATCGATTGTTTCAGATCGGCCGATTTTCGCTTAGTGTGAGCCAAAGTTAATTCCAAATCCTTCTCTTGTCGCTGGAGCTTGGCTATCTCAGCCCGAATCAAAGAAAGATCCTCGGACTGTTTAAGTTCCTGAGATTCCACTTCAGACAGTTTACTCATTTGAGCCCGATACTCTGCAGAATAATTGTCAAAGATGGCTCGTGAAGAGGCGGCAGCCTCACGTTCGGCGGCAAGCTTATGCCGCATCTTTAAGTGAGCCAGGAGTTCCTGATCCATTGAGAGGACAGACTTCGTAATCATCTGAAGAGTACCATTCAGATTCAGAGATACCATCTCGTCATGAAATTGCTGCTCAAGATGAGACAAGAGAATAAGGATCGGTTTAGGGTTGATGAATTCCACGTCAGATTGCCGGCCGATTAGATTACATAGCCTGGCTAAACAATCGCTAAGGTGAGTAGAAAGATCCGACGGACGAGAAACCAGAGACGCGGGAGAAAAGAAATCGTCCAAGACATGCCGATCAGGAAATGGCGATAAAGGGACCTGATCGGCAGGGGTTTCATCAGCAGTCATACCACTAGGTAGGGGCCAGACGATTTCGGAACAACTAAAGACGAAGGTGTAGCAGAATCCGTAATAGGCTGAGGATGATCGACCGAAAGAGGGGCGGAAGGGTCGGCCGAAGTAGAGCTTGCAATCAAACCCCGAGGGTTAACAGCAGAAGAACCAGCGTGAACGGCCAAATTACTGGTACTGGTCGATGTGCGAAATTCGGCTACCTGAGAGGCCGATACCACAGTCGGAAGTGGTTGAACATCGGGTTGTGGCAAAACAGGTGGAACCTGACAAGAATAAGAGAAAGAAATTAGTCGAAAGAAAGGAGCCTGAAAAAAGGAAAAGAGTAGTGCAACAAACCGCAAAAAGGGAGGCAGGGATTCTGCCAAGCGGTGAATGAGACGAACGCCTTTTGGTCTGAGTAGGAGGGAGAAAGTCGACAAGAGAGGCCGAAGGCGAAGCAGGCCTTTTTCGACCAGGTTCTGAAGTAGAGGAGCGAGGAACATCTGGAGAAATCGGATAAGTGATACACAAAGGAAAAGGAGCAAGCAACGATCAAAGAGGAAAGGGAAAGAAAAGAAACATACCTGGGTGAGAAGCGGAAGACGAACCGAGAATGCGCTGAGGAGTGGAACCCGGAGATGATGAAGAGACAGAAGAAAATGCCAGAATAGGAGAGAAACCACCCCTCCGCAGAACCGAATCAAGGTTGGCACTAAAAAAGACACCAGCAACACCGTTCCACCAGGACTGGAAGCGGGAGGTAACGGACCCTGGACGAACGGCAAACTTCCAAACCTTGAAGGAGATCAAACGTTTGTGATAGAGGGAGCATTGCTGACGACTGGCAGAAGCAGAAAGGCGTCTACCGGCTCTGAGGGCCTCCACTAAATCTTGACCAAAGCCGAATTGACGGCTAACCAGATGGGGATTATAAACTTCGAAAGGAATAGCAGACTTGGCAGATACAAATGTGGAACCATTGAAGATCGGACGGGGTAATATACACCTGTTCCATATTTGAGCAAAAGCTAAAGGAAGAGGAGTCCCGAAGGGGGAAGTAACAATATCCCTGACCCAAGCAAAGTCAGCTTTCCGGTAATGATAATGGGAAAAGGCTTGTTCGACAGTACGACCCAGGAAATAGTTGATCCAATGAGGGATCGACAAAGGAGGAAGGGATGCTCTAAGAAGATCAGGAGCGACAAAATGATTAGGACGAATAACATGGGGAGGAAACTGGGAAATGTCACGAAAGTGCCAAACCAACCACAAGTGAAGGAACCATAACGGGCCACGAGCTTTATCAGACGAACCTTTCTCCCAACCCGACACAGTAGCCGAAATACCCGCATACAGATGAGCGAGGAAGAAATCGGCTGAGGGCAGGGTCACATGATTAAGAAGTGCCGAAGCAAAAGAGTGTGTTTCGAGGAGGACACCCTTAGAAGGGACACACCAGAAGAATTTCGTAAGGAAATACATCATGAAAGCAAGAGGCTCTGAAGGGTGTGGAGCAGGCGAAAGAGGATCACTCTGATGGGAAACGATCCAGTTAGCAAAGGAATCGCCAGAGGAAAAGCCAGTATTTTTCTCCTTGGGCAACGACATAATGGCGAGGTTATCCCCACGAACAGAGAGGCCAAGGAGAAGTTTCACATCCTGAATGGTGGGAGTCATCATCCCCCAAGGGAAACAAAAACAGTTCACAGAAGGATTCCAAAAGCAAAGAAGGGCTTGAATAGGGCGAAGATCTGTGGGAAGTGGCAAGGTACTAAGGGAAATCATACGGTGGACAGATGACTTATTCCAAGAGTCACGACAGTGGGGTTCGAGGTGATGATACCACGCCACATAATCAGGAGAGGGCGAAGACCAATTAGCGAAAGATGAAGGAAAAAGCTTGGAAGAGAAACAAGGCTCATATAGAAGAACGGAACGATTATCAAAGATCCGAGCAGTACATTCATCGATATCTTCAGGAATGCCCAACGGACCTAAGGAATAGAAGCCCTCAGGCAAAAGGCGAACTGCGGAATGAGAAGCAAAAGAGTTCTCAACTCTGAGAAGATCAGCGGAAAGAGCAGTAACAGGTGCAGAGGGATTTTCCATCGGAGGAAGTGGAAAAAGAGAGAGATAGAGGAGAAGTTGAAAAGGCAGTTCACTCCGAGTACGTGGTAGGCTACGTAAATAGGGGAGTGATGGAGAGTATCCTCGAGAAGAAGAAAATAACCGCCAAAAGGAAGAAGAAAGGGAGGTTACTTGGGCTCTTTCGCATGGAAGCAATTCGCCCAAGTAAGGAGGGCATCTGTTGGGGCCATATGAAATAATGGGCCGCGAAAGAGCTATTGGGCCATAAGACATGGGCCGGAAGAAAGAGGAAGTCCAAAAAGAAGATGGGCCCAAGATTAATAAAGCCGAGAGTACATAGTAAACCAAAGAGAGGGAATCGAGGCTGATGAAGATTTCGGCCGAAATGGGAAGAAGCAGCCGAAACCAAAACGACCGAATTGAAGAGAGAAAGAATTCGGCTCAGAGGAGTTAGCCGGAGAGCGGTTATTCCAGCTCCGGCTATAAATAGGGGTCGACACACTCAAAATCAGGGAGATCAATCCAACCCCCAAATTACTTTTATCAATTTTAATTCCTTGTTATCTTTACTGCTTTCTTTACAGCTTTCCTTTACAGCTTTCCTTAGAATCTAGCCTAGTTTGTAGCGGTTACCATTTCCAAATCCACCGTTGCTCCTTAGCAGCTGGTAGTTTGGTTCCCTGTTTTTGGTGAATTCCGCCGTTGTTTCTTAACAACAGGCAGATTCTCCGTTGTATCTTGTTATTGTTGATCAATTCAAGGAAGGTTCAGTCAATTGTGGGCGCATTATTGTTAATCCGAACCCGTAATCGGTTTGATCCTTTTCCGATAGCCTCCCTTGAGGAGAAAAAGGTCCTTGGCTACACCCGAGCCAAACAAATATGCATTGATTAAACTGTCCTTTTAAGGGTTTAACTTAAACGGTTTGTTGTTACTTCAGGTTTTGGCAAAGCTTAAAATATATATGCGTGTGATGAACTTGAATTTTTTTTTTAAAAAAAAAAAAAATTGGCACTCATATGTTGATAAAGATGTGTGGGACACCAAACCACACAAATTACAAAGGGGATGGATAGAGCGCCTAGGAAATCGAACTCTCAACATGAATGTTGGAAGTTAGGTACATGATCACTATGTCAAATATCCATTCCGAATGAACTTGAATTCTTTAATATGGGTATATGTGCAAAATATAGTTAGATTTCTTTTTTAATATGGGTATGTGCGATATAATTATATAGTTAGATTTCTTTACGCAATATATAATGAGCATGTTTGGCAATTAGTTGTTAGCTTTTAACTGATTATGTGAGTAATAAATTAGTCAAAATTTGGTAATTTCGAGACCAAATTTTTACCCACAATACACTGAAATACAAAATGTTGCTATTTGCAACAGATTAAAAACGAGCTGAATAGACATTGTTTTAAGTTATTTTGTATCTTTTAAAAACTTTTTTATCTCATAATGTCTCACAAAGGAGCTGATTTAATGTAGTTTTTTTGGCCAAAAGCCCCATATTTATAAATCCAACTATACAAGGTAGTATAATTTGTTGAAATTGTTTACTAGTGTTTGCTTGTTATTGTGGGACAGTTGGAGTGAATATGACGTTTTTGTTTTTGTTTCTTTTTTTTTCCTTTTTATTTTAATTGTTGCATCATTTTAGGTAAGGTTAGTGTCAATTTCAGAAGATAACGCAGTTGTCACAAATTGGAAAATTGTTCTTATATGTATGATATGATTAAGAAAAAAGATACATATTCGGTATTCCATTATTTGGGACGAAATTTTTTGTTGTACTAGAACGAATGCCTTTTTGTCACAGAAAAATAGGTAATGATTATGACATAACTATTCAAATTAATAGTTGTTGGTAATGGCCCTGTTTGAGAGTCATATAGTAAATACTTCCTCCCTCTCATTGTTTTTGTTACAGAAAACACGTATGTCGATGCACTTTTTTAATGGTTAATAACTTAAATTGTGTAAAATGAAAAGTGATTAAAAAATTGATTGTCTAAAACTACAAGATTAATCGAAAATAACAAGATCTCACTTGATTATCTTTTTTCTTACATAACTATGATAAAAATTTGAATCAAAGTTAAACTGTGAATAGTGCCCAAAATTCATCCGTAAGAAAAACGGTGAGACCAAGGTACTATCAGATAAGGTTAGATGCTGACTTCTGTCCCTACATAAATAATGTTCATACATGGAAAAATGAAGCCTAATCATGGGAAAATCAAGCGATGTTTGCAATTCAAGTGATGCCTAAAGAAACGATGCCAATCATGGAAAAATGATGCATATATATACCGGCTAATCAACAAACATTATTTCTTGAGTCATCTCCATCATTCAATACCTGCCAATCTAAAGACCTTTTGCACAGTAACTTACTGGAAAATAACATACTAGCAGATTATATAGCAGACACTAATATAAATTTGACCACCAAATTCGTTAAAAATATTTGATAGATTAATATATAATAATGCAAGTACTATCCAATATGCTTAAAACGAAAGCATATTGAGTTCAATATATATCCATATGATATTCACCGAACACCTCAAAATAGAAGGTTATCAGGGCCAATATACTTTTTTTTTTTCCTTGGGCAAACATTGACACTCGAGTATCGGCAAAAGAGAGGGAGCTCTAAACAACTTTTTGAAGATGATGTCTTCCAAACATTCTCAATATAATCTACAAATTTAATGATTCAATTATCAATATCACTCTTTACAAATTACTTCCTTCATAATTTAATAATATTAACATTTGCATAGTAAATACTATTCATTGAGTAACTTTGATTCGACTTTTTTAACACAGTTATAAAAGATTGAATATAGTCAAGTGAGATGTTGGATTCGTCTAATCACATAGTTTTAGAATATCAAACTTTTATAATTTTCTTATATACAATTTGAGATACTAATCGTTAAATATTTGTATTGGATTGCGTGAAAACATGAAATGTCTAACATTACTAAATTACGGAGGGAGTACAACCCAATGCTAATATATTCAATTTTAAAAACATACGTAAATCCAAAAATTGAAAGGTCAAAAATAAAATCATCAACAGCAAACCAATTATTGTGACCCTTTTTTGAGGTGAGCCAACACCTAATTAAAAGGCTCATAAATAAGGCAAATAAAGAGCACAACACATATGCAGGGAAATGTAATTACTAACTTTGAGACAAATAAAAAGAGGTGTCTGGGTGAGACAGGGACAGCACAAAATGACTGACTTGCCGACTGTGGCACCGTGGCAATTCATATAGGACTCCTTATTACTCTTACTCACCAGTATTTAAACCAAGGTTATTAAAATCTAGATCTAGATCTTAGGATCTTACGATCTTACGATCCCACAAAATCAAAACGATCAAGATCTGTATGGGATCTAAATTAGGGTGAGATCTGGAAGATCTATATGATCTATACAGGATCGTAAAATCTTTGAACGATCCGATCTCACCCCCTCTTATATTTCATCTTATTTTTTTTACTTTTCAGTCCTCCATTCTTTTCCAAAATCCAGATCTAGGGATTTTTGTTTGCATCTCCATCTTCCTCGCATCCCCAGATCCCCTTCATCTTCCTCTTCCAACAGTCGCCGTTGTATCTCATTCATCTTCCTGTTGTTGACGTCGCTGTCGTATCCCCCTTCTCTTCATATCGTCGCCCTTGCATCCCCTTCCTCTTTCTACCGCTGCCTTGCCGTAACATCCCCTTCCAGCACCCCTGCTGATGGAGATCTTAGTCCTAAACCTCATGTCCAGATGGATGATGATGAATCCAATGAGACAATGGTTGAGACTGACGAAAATATGAAAAATTCTAATTGCAAATCTAACCCAGCTCAAGCATCATGTCTTAAATGCTCAATTATTATAGTTTTTTTGCTAAACAAATTATTGTCTATTGCTATTGATTATTGTAATTTGTTAATATGCAATATGAATATTTTTTTTGTCCTAATTTCATAGGATCTTAGGATCTGAATACGATCCTACGATCCCGATCTTGCAAATGGAAAAACGATCCTACATAAGATCTAGATCTTGATAACATTGAAACCAGTCACGGTCGCTTACTTTATTTATAGCATGCCTGTCTAACTTCAAAAAAATGTAGATACCTGGTTTCCAACAATCATTTTTCATTTATTTCCCGGTAAAGGAAACAAAAAAATTAATCGGATCAAACGAGTCGTAATCAGAGATTCGTTTGCACCAAATATTCATGGATTGTTTGGTAAATACTAATTCCCTCCCATTTCAGAGGTTCCATTTGAACTTTTTACGCTGTTCATTATGTATGTTTGACCTAAATATTTGTTGCAGTTATATAGGTAAAAATATAGCCAAGTAGGATCTTGTTGGATTCGTCTTTTCGCATAGTTTTACAATATATACTTCCTCTGTTTTTGAATTGTTGACCCTTAGGGATTTTATCACTATTTATTGAGTAACTTTGATTCGATTTTTTTAATACATTTATATAAGATAAAATATAGTCAAGTGAGATATTGTTGGATTCGTCTAATCGCATAGATTTATAATATCAAATTTTCATAATTTTTACTTGTATGCAATTTGAGTTATTAAGGATTAAAAATATATGTATTGGATTGCGTGAAATGTGGGTCCGTGGTAAATATTAAGGAACAGATGTAGTATTTTTTTATAACTTTTACTTCTCTATATTTTAAAATATTAACGGTTAAATAAATATATTGGACTGCGTGTCCTAAAATTTTGGGACATTTCAAATGGGACAGAGGGAATACTAAATACTATTCTCTCCGTCCCGTTTTTTGTGTCCCATTTGGACTTTGGTTCTTCGATTCGGGCTTCTTCTTGCTGGGCAGCTTGGAGTGACTTTGGTGGCTTGTTTTGTGGATTCGCTTGAAGTCGTTAGATTGGTGATGGGTGCTCCGGTTCTTCGCCACTCGCTATGGCCTACGATTGAAGACGTTCGTTCGCTGCTTCATCATATGGAGGGTTGTATGCTTCGCCATGTGTACCGAGAAGGTAACCAGGTTGCTTATGGGCTTGCTCGGAAAGTTGCGTGCTCTTAATACTTCTATACAACTTAGGTTTTCCTGCCTGATGAGGTCCGGGAGCAATACGATCAAGATGCTAGCGGTGCTTCGTTTATTCGATTGATTTAATCGTTTCGTTCCATTTGTCTTTTCTTTTGTTTCTCCTTTGCTAGCCTCTTCAAGTTGTTTCAACAAAAAAAAAAAAAAAAATGGGTCAAATCATTTTCCTTAATCAACTACATCTAACAATTAATATAATCTGCTAACAACTAATTAACAAACGTGGTTCATGTACCATGAGATTTCTCCTTTAATCAAACTACTACAATACTAGCAAGTACATTTTTATTTATTCAGTAGTATAAGATTATGATGTAGGAGTTTGTGTTTTTGTTAAATTATTATATATATACCATCCATCTCACTAACTCCTATTTTAACTTTTAATATTTTTTAATGATTAATTTTGAAATAATGTTACTGGTATAGAGGAAAAAATATAGTCATCAAGTTCGGCTTTGTAAGATTTGTTTAATCGTGTATAGCTTTGAATACATATATTACATAATTTATAATTATTAACATTTTAAGAATTAATTTTAAATAAATACATTAGACAATGTGTCTTAAAATTTTGAGACATTAGTAAATAATATGACAAACGGAGTACTTAATAATTCTACAAATAATTGTATAAATTAAATGCATGATATAGTACAATGTAATTAAATAAACCGCTGACATGTAGAATGTGAAAGGTATTGGTTGCGTTTGCCATTTGAAAATACCATAAAAATACTATAAATAAAAATATTTTTCGCTCATCTATGAACTCTAGTACTAAATATTGATTCCCCAAAACTATTTTAATTTAAAATTATTTTTAATATTAACTCCAAACTCAAAATTTAAACTTAGATTATTTCCCAACTAAAGTGATTGTTTCGCACCGATTCAATTCTGTATGTACCAAATTTTTTTATTGTTAAAATAGAAAATTCTCGTAGTGTAGACCTTTAAAGACTTGGAAAATCACTTTGATTCAATCATAAAAATAATACTCCATCCATCCCACCTTAGTCCTAATGTGGCCCATTTGATTTTTGGCACAATTCATTGTTTAATTTTAATTCAATTTTATTACATATATATATTAATAATAAAATATAATAAATCAGATTTTATTAGATTTTTGAAATTATATAATTTTATATAATTTTTATTTATATATATTTTTAAATATTAAGTATTAAACGATTTTGTGCTAAATAAAAAGGGTCAAATTGTAATGGAAGGAGGGGAATAATAATAGTAATAAATATATCTAAAATAAAATACTCCACTAAGCAAATGCATAGGTCAATGAGGTACTGCAATTAATTAATTAACGAAGCTATTACCTACCCACATTTATGATTTATATACAGAGTGGTTAAAGTTGCTAGGGCATAAATTCTGCTGCTGCTGCAGCCATCCAGACAGTTATTTATGTTGGTGGTTGGATTGAATCTGCATTTTTGGTTGTCTATCTCTCGAGAGCAAATCCCCCTACTAATTAATACTCCCTCCGTCCCGCGAAATGTAGCTACTTTCTTTTGGGCACGATAATTTAGGTAGTGGGGTTTAGTAGTTAAAGTAGTGTAGGTATTTTATGTTTAGAATTCTAATGAATTTTGATATTGTTTATTGTTTAACTTTAACTTAATATTATGTAATGATACAATTAGAGAAAAATATTCAAGTGTTATCTTGTTAGAATCGTCTAATAGTGTAGTTTCATAATATATATTTTATACAATTTTTATTTGTACCAATTTTAAAATATTAAGAATTGAAGAAATGCTAGGGACTTTGTGTAGAAAAGTAAAAGTGTACTGGAATTTGTGCAGAATAATAAAAATGAACACTTTTAATATGATTTGAGAATAATTAAAATTCTAATCAAACTTATATTATTTTAATTTATCCTAAGATAGAAAGTGGCCAAATTTCGTGGGACACCCCAAAAAGGAATAGTCGCCAAATTTCATGGGACGGAGGGAGTACTCTTTTATCCTAGTGTCTCATTTTTTTTTAGTTCGACCCATATCACATTTCTTTTCCAGGAAAAAAATTATAGGAAAAAAAGGCCAATATAGTACTTTTCTTAAAAAAAGGTTAAATCAGTCTTTTTTTTATTCTGTGGCCTAATTGGTCCGTTACATATACTAATTACGTCCCAATCGGTCATCCACACACTAATTATGCCCTAATTACGCCCTAATTATATATTTTTGGCCAAATCAGTCCTTTTTTTCCAAAAATCTAAATTGGTCCGTTATTAATTTTTGTCTCATTTCATGCAGTCCAATGCACATTTCAAACCACTAATAACTCAAATTTGATATACGTAAAAATTCTAAAATTTCGATATTTATAAACTACACGACGAGACAAATCTAAAAAGATCCTACTTGGCTCATTTTAACTTGTATATCTAGGTTCGTTATTAATACGACGTGACGGACCTAGATATACAAATTAAAATGTGCCAAGTAGAATCTTGTTAGATTTGTCGCGTCGTTTAGTTTATACTCTCTCTGACTCTCTGTCTCATTTGAAATGTCTCAAAACTTTTTGACACGCAGTCCAATGCCTTTGTTTAACAGTTAATATCTTAAAATGTAGAGAAGTAAAAATTATAAAAAAAATATATTTTAAAACTACACGATTAGACGAATCCAATAAGACCGAACTTGACAATATTTTTGTTGATATAATTGTGATAACATTAGGTCAAAGTTGATCAATGAACAGTGTTAAAAGTCAAAATGGGACAATACAAGTGGGACGGAGGGAGTAAATATCGAAATTTTAGAATTTTATTTATATCGAATTTGAGTTATTAGTGGTTTGAAATGTGCATTTGACTGCATGAAATGGGGCAAAAATTAATAACTGACCAATTTAGATTTTTGAAAAAAAAGAGATTGATTTGGCCTAAAATGTGTAATTAGGGCATAATTAGTGGGTGAATGACCGATTGAGACGTAATTAGTATATGTAGCGTAGGGATGAAAACAGTACGAATACGGTCGGATAGTGTCGGATACGAATATTATCCATATTTTTTTTGTCGAATTCGGTATCGAATACAGATGGGCCGGATACGAATATGGTTTCGAATATTTCGGATTACGGATACGTTACGGATACATTGCGGATATATAACGGATACGGATTCAATCGGATACAGATTATCGGATAATTTTTTATAATCTTTTTTTAAAATTTGATATTTTTTATAATTATTAAATAATAATATAAATATATTCGGATATCCATATTTAAAATCCGGATAATATCCTATCAATTTTCGGATACGGTCGGATATTCTCGAATACGGTTAGATATTTTCGGATACGAATACGAATGCGAATACTAAAATACGGATTCGGATTCGGATACGAATATTGAAATATCCGGCCGGATAGTCGAAAACGGATTCGAATTCGAATATAATCGGATACGGCATCGGATCGGTCGGATATTTACCGTACCGCTTTCACCCCTAATGTAGCGGACCAATTGGGCAAAAAAATAAAAAAAGGACTGATTTGACTTTTTTGTAAAAAAAAGACTATATTGGTCTTTTTTCCAAAGAATTAAATATTTTAATTAATAAACTCACTCACATCACATCACATGAATAAATAAATATACTAAAACTTCAAATTCACAACTATCACACAACACATAAATAAATTAATTACAAAATTCAAAGTTATTACAATCAATCACATTAATTCCTAATTTACCTCCATTTTAAATACTAATATATCATTACATTAAATACTAATCATTCCTACTTAAAATACCGGATTCAAAAGTTTTGGGACACATTTAGTGGGACGGAGGGAGTATCTTTCTGTTTAAACTTAATTAGAGGGAGGCTATTTTATACAGATTTACAAGTGCCGGCCTGCTGATCCGATGAAGTATGTGTACTGGATATTAATGAGATATTTGTTGAGTGTTTTATAGCGTCAAAGCTATAATAAAACACTCAGTACATACAAAGCCTTCATTCACCCCATACCAAATTCGTTCAATACTTTGAACAAAAGCTGATTCACCTCTAAACTAAATCCTCTTTACACTCTACTTTCCTTCTCTAGACAAGGAAAACCCCTAACGAGGAGGTAGTATATAAAAACAGCTTGAATTACGAGGAATTACGAGGAAGACTTTTTTATTTCCTTTGCCGGCTATGACTTAAATATTACTCCCTACGTCCCAGTTGAATTATTTCGTTTGACTTTTTTATACTGTTCATTCTTCAATTTTGACTCAATATTATTGGAATTATATGGTTGAAAAAAATAGTCGAGTTTGGTCTTGTTAGATTCGTCTAATCGTATAATTTTAGAATATATATATTTCATATAATTTTTAGTTGTATATATTTTGATATATTAACAATTAAAAAGTGTATTGAATTATATGCATAAATGAAATGAGACATTTAAAATGGGACAGATGGAGTATTATGCGGGAACTGAAAGTTACTATAAGGGTTTAGATATTTTCATTAAATAATTAGTTTGGGTATTAATTAGTTGGGTATATGAGTAGGCAATTGCTACTTATTTGCCACCCTTATCTCAGGGTCCCATCAGAAAATTTAATTATAAATTAGTAATTAGTAATGATCACCGTCTTTTTGAAATTTCTATTAATTATACTTAGAATTTTATTTCACATAATTCCATGAATAAGTACTTACTGATTATTTGATTATTGCGTTTTTAAATCATAAATAATCTGATTTGCAAATAATCAGATAATTCATTTTATTGCAGTTTATCCAAACATCCACTTACTCTGTTCCTAATTATTTCATTAATAATATACACTATTTTTTTGAGGAGCCGGAGCTGAAAAAAAAAAGAACAAAAAAATAAAACAGAAAGCAATAAAGAAAAAGCAATTAATCTCTTGGGAACCAGATGCCGGATGAATCCGCCGCTAAAGCCCCTCTAACAAAGTCAGGAGGAAAGACCCACGTAGTGAAAAAAGCTTTCACTGAGTCACCATGTTTAGCAATACACTCAGCAACCATATTCACTTTTCTCAAAGTGTGAAAAAATCTGCAGTAGTCAAAGTCGGCTTGGAGATCCCAAATAGATCTAATAATGGCCGCATGAGGATGGATACCATCATTAAAGTCAAGCAAAACAATAACATTCAAAGAGTCAGAATAGCACGACACATGCCGGATCCCCATCCGAGCAACGAACTGGAAACCAAACATAAGAGCAGCAAGCTCCGCAAACGTGTTGGATTTGTATCCCAAGAATCCAGCACCGCCCTTCCACTGACCATCTTCATTTCGGACAACAAAACCGAATCTCGAACGACCCTGTTGCCAAAAGAACTACCATCGACATTCAAGATAATCCCATGGAGACAGGGCCAGAGCCAGGATTAGTGAGTGAGGGGGCAAATTAAAATGGCATTTAATCAAAAATTTTATATATAACACTTTCTTTACATTTTCCCAAATAGACCTAATTAATTAAATTCATATGATTTAGTTATATTTTATTAATTTCTTCTAAATATTTCGAATCTTCTTTCAATAATTGACATCATTCAGTCTCCTAATCACTAATATTTACTCAATAAGCTACAGATGGAAATTACACAAGAGATAGCCCCATTGTCAATGGAGATGAGTTTTTGGATAGTTAGTTCACTGAAGAGATTGATGAGCAGCTTGTCTCTATTCATTGATTGTTTTCACCTTGTATATTGATCGGACGCCTGTGTTGAGTTCTATCCTATGCATCACGATTTGGTTTGTTGTGTGATTTTTTACGGGTAGACCCTCAACTCCCATGAACCGGTCTCCTGTCGTCATTTCATTTGCCACGTTCTAGCCTTTTTGCTGCTCCACCAACTTTTGTTTCTTTTGCCTCGACCTTGTTGTCTCACTTTATCACCTCTTTTCGCCCCTTTGATCCGACACACTGGTCTTGATAAATTTAAGTTGGGGAGATGTGTGTTTTGAAGCAAACTCTTGGTATGTTATGTGGATTCACTCTTCACTTGCGAAGTTTCATGGTCAGTTCATAAAAGATAGCAAATGGAATCGTGTTAACTCGATATCTGAGAAGAAGAGGCTGCCGCCGAAAGAGATCTATACACCCCATGAGGAGATTTCGATGTACCGCTCACATATTTGGCTGTGGAACACTTTGGAATAGCCCTACATGATATTGTTACTGTTGTTATTGTACTGTAAGGGCGAGAACTTAGCCTAGAAGTAGATGGTGGAATGAGTTGATGATTGACTCTCGAACCTGTTATTTTACTGAGTCTGCATATGCAGAAGTGTTATGGGGATTCATATGTTATGCTTTTTGATTCCCCAACAGTTATGGTAGTGTTGGATAATATTTACTTTCCTTTTTTTTTTATTTCAATGATTTATCATAATCAAGGGATTCTATATTTTGTCTACTCCTATAATCGTGGGCTATTTTTGGTAGAATGTTAATGCTACACGTGTGTTTGATTGTCAGAATTTTTTATTTTTTTGAACGGATTTTATGTGGGTTTTTTTTAAGTCTACATACACCTTTTTCCCATTGGACCACACTTTCTCTTACATTTTATGTGGGTTTTTTTTGTCTACATACACCTTTTTCTCATTGGACCACACTTTCTCTTACATTGAGTATATTTATCGTGTTCTAATGCTCATTCATATATGCTCTCTGTCTATTAAATATATGCTCTGTGATTATATTTAGTTTTGCAAAAGTACCAGATATGTCATGTTCTTCAATTCAGTGCTGCCAACACCTTTATCAGTGCTTATTCAATTGCATGAACGTGTTCTCCTCCGGCATACTTTATGTTATGGTGAAGAGTCTGATGTGTTCTGTCATTAGTCAACTGATGTTCCCTGCATGCTAAAATATGTTCTGTCATTATTTCCCTTGTGATCCCTGCATGAAATGTTTAGGTTCATATCAGTCTGTATTATATGTTTATACAACTTTCATTCTTGATGTTTTGTAGCTTTTTTTCCCCTACGTTCGCGACAGCCATTCTGGTGGTTATGTTCATCATGGAAATCGCTAACAACATAAACCTTTCGTTTGAGATCATATTTGAAACCGATTACGCACTATAGGCATCTCTTACACTCTTGAATTCAAGATGCTCAAATTCTTTGATATCTGCGCAATTTTTTATGGACAAATAAATTCAGTAGTTAAACACCTTATCTGACTTCTATCCTCTCAATAATCAACATCTTGTATATTCAAACATCAATGACAGTCCATACATTCAAATCATGATGCTACGATGAATACCTGTAAACACCCGTGTTACGCGGCTGCATCCTGTCTCGTCTTCAGCCAAACCACCGACAGTATTGAGTGCTAGCATTTCGTTCGACTCCTCAATACCGTGATCGTCGTCCTCATTGAGTTCTACTATCCCATAAATGTTTTGTGGAATTGAAGCATCCCATGTTTGCAAAACACCTTCTCCTCCAGCGTAAAGACACTCGACAGGTGCTGTATCATCGGCGTCATTCATAGGGTTTTCTCCTTCGAATTCTATTTCCCGGCCTTCGCGAAACTCTTCCGGCAATTCATTAATATCTATCATCACCCCCATTGGCTAATCGTTGATGAGAAGAGAACACGTAGACAGAACTAGAAATGAATTTTCGACTACCTATTCACGGGAAAGGAACATGTTACTGCTATGGAAATGCTTTCCACGCATTCCATATCTCAATAATGATGAAAATGGTAATTACTAATCTGAATAAAATGGAATTAATTAAAAATGGCAGTTACTCCACTAATTTCGGACATCACCGATCCACATTCCATTATTTTCTTTTGCTTTGTATGGAATGAATTGCACCAATTCAGACGCGTAGCACATCCTCCATTATGACAGAACAGGTCTGCATATGCAGAGATGTATTACTCAGTACAGTAACTGAATTGATTGACTCTTGCTCATGTCCAAAGGGTCGGGTATAGTTCTTTTTTGTAATTGATAACCTGGGACAAAGTCGACAGCTCATGTTTATGGTATAAAAATATTTTTCTTTCTTCTCAAAAAAAAAAAAACTACAGATGGAAAATTACAAAAGGTAAAGAACGAAGTCAATGGGATGAGAGAAAATGAGAATAAAAGAAAGGACTATGAGAAAAATAATTATTATCACTTGTTTGTAAGTTTAATAAGAATGGAAAGAAAATCAAATGGGAGGAAAATTTTGCAATTAACAATATATAAGTCTTCATTTTCCCCTTTTCTTTTATTTTATTTTCTTAACTGTCAAAAAAAATCGAAAAGAAAAAGGAAAGGGATAGACATTTAACGGGAAAAAAATAAATAAAGAATATAGTTAAGAAAAATCTATAATATGAATAATATATATTTTACGTATATATTTCTTGAGAGAAAATTAGAAATATAACTACACTAATAAATATACATATATAATAGTAATAATAATTTTTATATATATCATTATATAAGTGTGAATGGTTTGTAGTTTGCTACATAAAATGTCAATTTTGCCCTTGAAAGTATTAATCATTTTTATTGGCTATGTTACCATTGAAAGTATTAATGGTTTTTACTTTCCTACATAAAATAACCATTTAACCCTTGAATTTGTATTGTATTTACTACAAATACCAGCTATTATTATTTTAAGTTGTTTTTCTATTATTTCAAATGTCATTGGTGTGTCCCGCTTTCTTTTTTATTTATTCCAAATGTCTTTAGTTTTGCATTTGACAATGATAAAATTTGCATAAAATGAGCCATAAAAGTTATTTTTTATTTACATTAAGTTTTGTCCTTACATTAAACTAATATTTGAAAATACAAATGTCATTTTTTTCCCTTAGATTTTAGTATCGTTAAGGGTATCAGATATAGTTAATTCCATATGAGACAATTGAAACAATCGTACCATTATGATATCATCGTCACCATCTAAATATCAAATCTTACTACCGAGGAGCGTAGCCCGCTCATTTTCAATGTTTTGGTTTATTTATAAAATGTAACTTGATGATAAACTTTTGTTTAAGTATTTTTTTTTTAAAATTTATTGTTTTACTCATTTAGATAATAAATAAATAAAAGCCCCCATTTTATAAGACACTCGGAAAATTAAACAGGGCCCCAAAAATGGTTGCTCCGCCCCGACAATTATTATAATACTCCCTCCGTTTTTTAATATCTTTACCCTTTGAATAGTTGATACTATTCATTAAATAACTTTGATTTAACTTTTTAGTATAGTTGTGTATGATAAAACATAGTCAATTGAGATCTTGTTGGATTCGTCTAATCGCGTAGATTTATAATATCAATTTTTTATAATTTTTACTTGTATATAATTTGAGTTATTAATGATTAAAAACGTACATTGGATTGCGTGCAGTTAAGAAGTGGAGAAGTTAAAAAAAAACGGAGGGAGTATTACATTTCGAAAGTCTTTTAGCTAAATAGGCTCAGGCTAAGGCTTTATAAAGAGCCTATTAGGCCTATCAGGCTGGCATACTTATAATTATTATTAGTATATTTATGTTTATTGCACAGAATAAATATTGTAGATTCATGAAAACAGAAAAAATATGTCATATTATTATTATTATTATTTTATGTAAAATAATTATTAATGTGATCTTACGTAGTTTTAAAATATATAAAGATTTTTCCCCAGTGGATAAAGTATTGATTGCTAAGTGCACAAATTCATGTCTTACAACCTTATAATTATATCCGGACATATTTAAAATAATTCTAACTTAATTTTAAAATAGGCTTAATTAGGCTATTAGAAGGCTTAAAATCTGGCCTATTTAAAATAGGCCAGGCTTAGGATTATAAAATAGGCCTATCACAGGTATAGGTCAGACTCGGGCTGTATAAAATCGAAGTAGACCTAGGCCGTACAAACCTAAGCTAGCCCGGCCTAGGCTATTTCAACCCCTAGTAGCTATTGAGTTTTGTCATTAATTTCATTAGTAACCTAATTTTATTACTGTTCTTTTTTAGGTGAATATCCTAATTTTATTAGTTTGTTACCCAAAAAAAATAATCGGTCAATAAATATATGTGCATTTTTTCAGTGATTAGTATGATATTTTTTGTTTGGTCAATCTACATGATTTTGTTCTTGGACACCAATCTCCCAAAGGGCCGTCCTAATGGAATTACATGTGTATTTATGTTCGAACCTCTTCCCTTGGATTGCACCCATCAGATTGATTTTGTTTTTAGAAAAAAAAAAAAGAATATAAAGAAAGAACAAGAAAAGTTACAGTATAATTGGATTTACAAGCAATAATAAAGAAATCTGATCTACCAAACGTACATGAGGCGTCATAGGCATTAGAGAGTCTAGTCCTTTAATTTGGTGGCCTCACCTCAAATCTGAAATTTCTATCATCTACACATCTCTCTCTCTCTCCCCCTCTCGTCATAAGCAATAAATAAGTCAGGCTTAGGCCTATAAGATAGGACTATCAATGATAAAAAAATCAAGCTCGAGCCTTGGAAAATCGACGTAGGTCTAGGCCGTTCAGGCCTAAGCCTAGCCCGACCTAGCCTATTTCCACTCCAAGACAGGAAGCAGAAAGAACCAAGTAAGCCTTTTTAGCTTTCTCATCTCTCCCCACCACTTACTTCTTGACTTTGCCCATCTTTCTTGTTTGTTTTTTTAGGATTCTTTTCTTTTGATTCTAAAACTTTTTTGGGTACACACAAAATAGCTATTTCACTCTCTCAATTTCATTTGAGATGAAAGTTGCTTTTATTTTGTTATTCCATTTGTTCCTTTTTAGTTGTCTAATCTCTTTTTAGTTGTTTTTTTTAGAGATTTAAAAGTGTTCCACAATAGTAAACATTTTTATATAGTTATAAATAGTTATGCTATGTTTTTACTATATTGTCTTTCACTTTATATAAATGCTACTTCCTCCGTTTCACTATTTTTGTTACGGACCCACCAAACACGTATGTCCATACACATTTTTAACGGTTAATAACTTAAATTGTATACAACGAAAAGTTATAAAAAGTTAATTGTCTAAAACTACAAGATTAGACGAATCTAACAAGATCTCACTTGACTATGTTTTTTCTTACATAGCTATGATAAAAATTCGAATCAAAGTTAAACAATGAATAGTGCCAGAAAATCATCCATAACAAAACACCGAGACAGAGGTAGTAGTATTTGTTGACATTTATTAAGAATGAGTTTAGTTGATGGGTAAAAATATAAATTTATGAGTTAATTAATGCAAACATTGGTTATTGAAATTGAACTGTAAACAACAACTATTTAGGAACTTAGTGAGTATTTTTATTTTTTTGGGATGATCCATTGAAGGCCTGGAAATGGGTGATGGAAGTCCATATGCATGCCACACAATTACAAAGGGAATAAAAGGAATAAAAGGATGTACAGGGGCAATATCCCTTCTTAATTGATTTCATGAGTTTATTGATTCTTTCATATTGTTTAATTTGGGGTCCACCACGCAGTTGCCGGCGCCGGCGCTGCTGCTGCCGGTGCCGGCCGGCCCCGCTGACATCGCCACAGCGCCTCCACCACTCAGCCTCCATTTCTGCCACCACCGCCTGCAGCATCATCGCCACCACCAGAGCCCACTGCCGACATCATCTTCGCCACCATCTTCACCACGCCATCGCCACCACTGCCATCTCCTTCAAATCCACTCTCCGCCACCACCGCGATCATCCTCCCCATCTCCAACCACCAACACCACTGCCACCACCACCAGCCTCCCATCGCCATCAACGAGCCGACACCACCATGGCCATCTCCCTCGAAACAATTCCTCACCTCCAGGCTCCATCCCACACACCACCATCCCTTCTCCTCAACTCAACAAAACCAAAACAAAGAATAAAAAATAAAAATAGAGAAAGAGATAGAGAAGGAGAGTCGCCCCATCGCCGCTGCCGCCGCCGCCCGCCTCCACGCTGGAAGCCGTGGTGTGATGTTGATGTGGATATTGAAAAAAAAAAAGTGTAGGGCGGTTTGAGGTGAAGAAAGGGATGGGTGAGAGTGACTGAGGGAACATATTTTAGGAATTAAAAAGAAGATAGATATATAATGTCGGCAGCCGGTCGCCATTGGTGCTGTCTCCATGGCCGCCCGTCGCTTTCGTGCTTGGAGAAAATCTGGAGTGTGGGGGCTGACTGAAGAAAACATGTGGAGAATAGTGGAGGGGGCAGTAGTAGACATAGGGGAAGGAGGACTGTCGGTGTTAGGAGGTGAGGAATACAGATTTCAGTTTATATAAAGCACCTCCATTTCTTCCTTTCTGTATCAGATTTCAGCCTTCTTTTCCATCATCTTCTAAGAATTTTCTTCCATTCTTCCACCTTTCTGCTATTTTTCTTTCTTTCTTTCTTTCATTCTTTCATACCATCTTCAATCCAATCCTCTATTTTTGCGGAGTTACAGTGTAAATCTCTATTTTTACAGATAGTTATAGTAATTTCATCTCCAATCCATTCATCTATTTTTGCAGGATTAACGAATATTCCCTATCTATTCTATTTTAAATTACTTTTTAAATGTTAAAAAAATTAAATTTACAATTGATCCATATTTTTTCAATTGATAATATTTTTACATTAATTTATGATAATACATAAATTTTAAAATTTTTAAAAAAATAAAAAATGAAGGAAAAAAATGCAATGCGTGAATAGTTTTCCTCATTTGAGAGAAACACTGTAGCACCCACCCATTTGGAAGGGTGCTTTCTGCAAAAATGCAGGGTGGGTTGGAGCCCACCCTGCAGTCCCACCCAGCAATAATAGAGAAATGCACGGTGTGTTGGAGATGTTCTCAGTTCTTATTATTTTTGTTAGAGTTCAGTAGCAATATAGTTGATCCGTGGAATTATCATGGTAATATAGTACTTATTAGAATTTGAAAATGTGGGAAAAAAGCCAAAATCATCCCACAACTTTGGTGCATTTCTCAAATGATCCCATAATTGTGCACTTCACTTAATTCATCCATTATGTTTGCTAATCCTCACCCAAATGATCCCATCGGAGGTTAATCGCGAGGATTAACGGGTTAATCATCCCATAATTTTCATCCGTTTCTCAAATGGTCCCATAATTAATTACTTAATCCTTGCGACACGTCAACCTAGAAGATCATTAACCTCGGATGGGATCATTTGGGCGAGGATTAGCAAACATATTGGATGGATTAAGTGAAGTGCACAGTTATGGAACCATTTGAGAAACGCACGAAAGTTGTGGGATGATTTTGGCTTTTTTTCCTTGAAAATGTGTAGTTATTATTTAATCTAAAATGTTACTACTTCGGTCCTTCCTTCCCCATAAAAGTGTTCTAAAATTTTGGCACTGTATTTTTTATGTTGGAATAATTAGTATTTAATATAAATGTAGATTAGTGTTAAAGTATAGTAAATTAGGAATTTATGCGATGTGATTGTAATGAATTTAAATTTTTAATTAATATATTTATGTGTGATGTGATAGTGGTGTGTTTGAAATTTTAATGAATTTATTTATTGATTTGATAGGATAGGAGTGAATTTGTATTTAATTATTTCCTAAAAAGGAAATGAGACAATTGAAGTGTGACGAACAAAAAAAAAAAGTCAAACGGAATTAATGGGACGGAGTGAGTATTATAGAATACTAATTTAACATTAAAATTTTTGCTAGTCAAATAGCTCTAAAGGGGTATCTGGTCGTAGCATGTGCTTGTATCATATCCTGCCCACAGTAACTGTAAGTGGATTTTTACTCTTTGTAATAAGCCCAGATTTATTTTAACTTGAGCATAAATTTCAATACTATTTTTGCATTTTAAATTTATGTTTATTGCTCCCTAGTGCTTTTGGATTATCGGTATGCTATTTTTACTGTGCTTTATATTATGTGCTTTAAAATTTATTGCAACGAATCATATGGTTTGAAGAACTCATAGTTATGGAGTTGGGTTTTCGTTCTGGGTCGGTCGATGCCACCTCCGCCATCTGAGCCGAGAGACATGCCATTCGGGGACTGATGGACATTGATGCAATGCCATGACTGGATTCAAAGTGGTTGGAAGGAAATTCCTGGATTATGCATAAATAATTCTCATTTAAGCATTCCATAACTATAAATGTTGTTTTTAAATTATTTCTACAACTCGACCACCTCCGGTAGTAAATGTCTACTTACTCAGCCATTGTTTTTGTTGATTCTACATTGTTACTATTTCATTTCAGGATTTGAAACCCGCAATGTTCGGCAGAACATTATTTGCACGGGCACAGTTTGTGATATTAATATTATTTTAAAAATGTATATTTTTAAATTTCATTTGGAACAAAATTTATTACTTGGCAGAGATATATTTTTAGCATGAAAAATTATTTGGGATTTTAATCATCTTTTACAAAGATTTATATATTGCTTTCAATAAAGTGTTTTTAACAAATTGTTGTAAAACATTGGCCCATTATTTAAACTCCGGGATATTTCTGCTGGCCTTAGCGCATGTGACACGAAATACGTGGTGTTCGACGGTTCGCGCTTTGCTTCCGCTGTTCCTATAAGGGAAAATAGAGGTATTACACCCAACCTATAGTTCGGGGTTTGATTCATCACCCGGTCTCTTATCCACTCGTCTTTGTCCCTTTACAATTTGTGCGACATGATCTCTATCGCTCTTTTTTAATCTGTATAAACTGTTAATCTATATAAGCTGTTTTTTTTAAAAAAAAAAAAAAAGTACATTACACGTGATAGGCATTAGACACTAGACAGTCTAGTCCTTTAATTTGCTGGCCTCACACATCTCACCATTGAATGCATTTCCCCACTCCTTATTAATTCCTTGTGTACTCCTTTATTACTTCACATTTCTTCATTTCATTTTCATTTTTAATTTTTTATTACACCTCTCTCTCTCTCTCTCTCTGTCTCTCTCTCTCTCTCTCTGTGTGGGTGTGTGTTAGTGTTTTATGCCTAGCTATCCTTCAAGCTAGCTAATAGCAGAAGGCCCCAGGAACCAGAAACAACCAAGTAAGCCTTTCTCATCTCTCCTTAGTACTACTACTACTATATACTACTAGTATCTCCAATGTCTCTAATTTTCTAAAACTGTACAACCCACCATTGATTTCTTCACTTTGCCCATCTTTCTTGCTTTTTGTAGGATTCTCAATTCTTAGCTGTTCCCTTGTTTTTTCTTTTGATTCTGCAACTTTTTTGGGGTAAACACAAGCTAGCTATTTCACTCTCATTTTGAGATGAAAGTTGCTTTTATTTTGTTATTTGGACACTGTAAAATATCCCGTCTTAATTTCATGAGTTTATTTGTTGATTCTTCCATGTATGAGGTTGACCAAAGTTCACAAATCTTACATATACTTCTACATCGTAGTACATGCAATTATAATAAACATAATCAATATATTAAACCATTACTTTTAAAATAATCAATCGTAGAATGCCACACTTACAGGGTTAGCAACTACTTCATAAGATCACCAATTATTTTTCCTTTTAAAATAAATTTCACACCAGTATTAATTAACACCAAATTTCATGAGTAGTTAATAAATGTATAACGTAATGAGTATTAATACATCTAAAGAAAAATCTTCATATTCAAATAGCGGATTAAAATATTTAATAAAATATATTACTACTAATTTAAAAAACAAGTTGAATAACACAATACTTTAAAATAAATTTTAGTTTATATAAATACTTCTAGAAACTTCTTTTCAGCTATTTCACTTTCACCAATATTTTAATATGAACTGCTAAATTAGTTAAATAAATAAATGTTTAATTTATAAATAAGGACGACTAATTACTACTTACTAGTATTTATTTAATTTATTTAGAATCATATATAAAATATATACATGCTCATATGATGATAGGTGAAGCACACTTACCACCCCCATATTTCTCTAATTTAATCATATGTATTATGATGCACTTTGCATTATTTTTTATTTTTTTTTACATCTATATTGAAGTGAAATATATGGAGATAATAATTAATTAATTAATTAATTAGAAAGAGTGATTTGCTATACTAATAAGAGTATGTAATGGCACCCTAAAGAGCTGTACACTGCACTGCACTCAGTTTTTTTGGAGATAATTCCAGTGCAAATGGTGTTCTAGTGTGAAGGCCTCCAGCGGCTTTCTCGTGAGGACCCGGCGCCGATTAATCTGCTACCTCTCCACCAAAATCATGATCGCCTGGCATAAATTCTCTCCCCCATTTCTCACCTCAGCGTCTAATTTGCTATCAAAGGTCAAATCTTTGCTAATTCTTGGAAAGCTTGAGTCTTTAATTGCGTTCATCCCTGAAAAGTGACTTGCGAGTCGTCTTAATGGCGTAATTTGCAGATTGGGGCTCGCCATTTTGGGACCGCTGAAGCTCCTTCCCCTGATGATCAGCTATTCAGCCATAGGTGGGGACAGCAGTTGTGAATTTCTTCGTATATAGTATTATGTCTGTGAAATTGAGCGATTTGGAATTGTTGCAGTATGAGTAACGACGACGATTACGTTGTGCTGGATTGGGGCAATCTAGGGTTCAATTTGACCCCAGTTGATTACATGTATGTGATGAAATCTGGGGATGGTGAGGCGTTCGAGTTCAAGTTCGAGGAAGGCGAGATTAGGCCCTATGGGAACATCGAATTGAGCCCTGCTGCTGGAGTGCTCAACTATGGTCAGGTATATCATTTACATTCCTCAAATTTATCAACGAATTAGGCATTAAATTTTTGCTCAAACAGGGTCTGTTCGAGGGCCTGAAAGCCTACAGAAGAGACGATGGAGGGATCTGCCTGTTTCGCCCACAGGACAATGCAGTCCGTATGCAAATCGGCGCACGAAGAATGTGCATGCCCTCTCCGTCCGTTCCCCAGTTCGTCGAAGCCGTCAAACAAATCACTCTCGCCAATAAGCGCTGGGTAGTTTAATTTCATCTCCTCCATCTCTTCCTTCTAAGTTTTTGTTCAATTTTTCAATTATTTGGTGGTGCAAATACGTAAAGTTGTAACCTTTGGGGTTGAATTGGGGGCAGATTCCTCCGCCGGGAAAAGGGTCGCTGTACATTAGGCCTCTGTTGATGGGAAGTGGGGCTACGCTGGGCGTGGCGCCGGCTCCTGAGTACACCTTTTTGCTATATGCTTCCCCTGTTGGGAACTACTTCAAGGTTGGGGTTTAAGCGATTTTTTCTTTTTAGCGTAGCCATTTTTTCTTCCCTGTTGTGTGCTATTGTTTTGATTGATGTTTTAGGGAGGACAGTTGCGGATCAATTTGTACGTTGAGGAAGAATTTCACCGCGCCACTTGTGGTGGAGTTGGAGGAATCAAGAGCATCACCAACTATGCACCGGTATTTGCAGATACAGTATTATGCAATTTTACGCCTAAGTTGTTTTCTGATGTTTCTGAATATTACATTGTGATCATCGATGTTTTTCCGCTGTTTATTGCGTGTAGGTTATGCGAGCCATGATTAGTGCAAAGGGCAGAGGATTCTCCGATGTCCTGTACCTTGATTCGTTGAATAAACGATATGTAGAGGAGGCTTCTGCAAGCAATGTTTTCATAGTAAAGGTATTTATAATTCATCCAGGTTACAATTTATTCGCGGAGTACGTTGCTTGGTTTGAAAATTGTTATATAATGATGTAAGGATTCTGATTGAGTCAAAATTTCGAAGAGTGTTTTCATTACACAATAACATGGTAGTAGTGTCTGCAGGGCAATGTACTGTCGACTCCAGCAACAACCGGGACAATTCTTGAAGGGATAACGCGTAAAACCATCATGGAGATTGCACGCGATTTGGGTTATAGGGTAAGCGACTTGTTCGTGCACTTTGCTACAGCAACCGTTGTGTCTATGATCAACAAGGATGCCCCTAATGGTTGTCTAGGGAATTTGCTTGCCCTGCAGGTTGAGGAGCGAAGGATTTCGATAGACGAATTGATTGATGCAGATGAAGCATTCTGCACTGGAACCGCAGCCGTTATTGCACCGGTGGGGAGCATTACATACCGGGGCAAGAGGTACGTACACAAGGGAACCATCTCAGACAAAACTACCTGATCGAATAATGTTGTTGTGTTGGTTTTGGACATTAACACACTAGAAAATTTGTTATTACAGGAATGAATACAAGCAAAGGAGCAGTACAGGTACATCTGTGTGGGAGAAGCTTCATTCAACGCTGACAGGGATCCAAAGAGGCACTGTGGAAGACAACAAGGGATGGATTCTCAAAATTCACTGAATCTGTTGGTTTTGCTGGGAAATTAAAACTGTGATGAAGTTAAAATATGCATAATGTTATCCATTGGTCCACAATAAATATATTTTTTAAGGCCCAAATTGAAAATCCATTACACTTATGGGCCGTTCCTTCTATAGTGTGTGTTTTGTTTTTAACTTTTTAATGTAGGATGATCAGTGTAGAAAAAATTTATAAGGCAGGAGTACTATTTTTTATTTTTTTTTTTTTGAGAAAAAATTTTATGGATCACAAATCTTACACCATCATCGGCCTTCTACATAATTCAAACGGCCGGACATACCCTTACACTTGCTTACCGCCTACAAATCACACCATCTATCCCTTTCAACAAAACAAACATATCCATAGTATAAAATATCAAAACCATCCATCAACTTCCAATACAACCTGATATTGGCAGCAGACTATGAATCTCCAAGACACAGCCTCTTCGCCTCTTTTGATCTTCATCGCCAGTGGGGCTCTTGTCATGTGTTTTAAAACCATTCCTCTATTCGATCCTCCCCCATAGCACCGCATTTCGCCCATTGGTCTGCTAACGCATTTCGTTCCCGTAAGATATATTGGACCTGAATCTCACCTGCACATTTAAATATCAAATTTATTGGCGCAAGCAGGCTGTGCAATCTCCATGGCACCAAGCTTGGATCCTTTAACCACCTCACAACATTTATCGAATCACATTCAAATATCATTCTTTGGAGAGGGAAGCCTTGCTCACGGACGATAGCTTTACAAACCCTGTTGACAGCAATGAACTCCGCTACAGTTGAATCCGCATGCCCGATGCTATCTGAGAGAACAAATATCACAGCCCCGTTATCATCTTTAATCACCCCTCCAATGCCCGCCGGCCCCGGATTACCAAAGAAGATCCGTCTGTGTTAATCTTCCACCACCCTTCCCCTGGTCGTTCCCAAGTTAATCCACTACGCATTACCCTACACCGCGGCATGCACTGCTGTGCCAGTGCAACATGAAAATTTTCCTCCAAGCTCCCCAATGTACTGTCGAAATCTTTATCCTCCATCTTCCTCCAAAGCCCTACCTGCCACCTTATTTCTTGCTTAGCCAAATTCAAATCCACCTGTTCCCCTTTGAAAATCACCCCATTCGTGAATTTCCATATTGTCCAAAGTATTGCCATCCCTATCAAGAACCATGAATCCTTGAGGTCTTTCTTTAAATCCGCATCCAACCACCACTCAAGCAGGATGTCCACCCTTCCCGGCATCACCCATTTTACTCCAAACCATTCTACCCCTTGGTACCAAATGGCTTTAGCAACTTCACAATGGCAGAAGAGATGATCCATTGTTTCCACCTCCAATCCACAGCAAGGACAAAGTGCGTTCACATCCTGAATACAGTTGCGCATAACAAGCGTACCTCGTACCGGTAAAGCATTATTAAAAATCTTCCATGCCAAAAGTTTAACTTTCATCGGACATTTGATCTTCCAATAACAACGCCAAAACCTTCGTCTGAATTTATCATTTCCATCCTCACCTCTTGTCCAGCAAGCCTTAGTTGAAAATACACCGTTTCCCTCTTGAGTCCAGCATACTCTATCCTCAACCCATCGACTCAATTCTTGTCGTTCAATCACCTGTTTTAACCCATTCCACACTTCAATTTCCCAATTAAAAATAGGCCTTCTCAGTTGTATATTCCACTTCCGCTGTAACCCGTCCCAACTACCAAATTCACTGATTTTCCCGACTTTATTTACTGCCAACGCGAATATCCTTGGATATAATACACTCAATGAGACTCCTTCATCCACCCATAAATCTTGCCAAAATCGTGCTCTTTGCCCATACCCTACCTGAATACAAAAGCTCTGCTCTTCCACTGCCAATTTCGGATTCCCCCATGCTGAGCAAATTCTACCTCATATCGACCTTCCAAACTTCGAACTTGGCACTAGCGGTGTAGTGCCATCATAATATTTTGTGTCAATGATTTCTCTCCACAATGCATTCTCTTTCCCAAAGCGCCATTTCCATTTTAACAGCAATGCCGAGTTTAATTTTTCCATCTCCCAAACCTGCAGGCCCCCCTCCTCCTTATGTTTACAAATGAGCTCCCAGCTAGCCGTATGCATTTTCCTTTCCCCTTCCTTCTCCATCCAGAAAAACCTTCTTTGTAATCTTTCCAATCGACTAGCAACTGCTTTTGAAATTTTGAACAATGATAGAAAATAAATTGAGAGACTACTTAACACGGACTTGATGAGACATAATCGGCCTGCTTGTGACATCTTGCTCATCCACCCTTCTAATCTCTTTTCCACACGATCAATGACAGGTTGCCAGATTGAAACACCGTTCACCCTCCCTCCAATCGGAATCCCCAGATATTTCATTGGCCAGCTTCCGACCTCACATCCTAACATGGCAGCCGCCTCACTCACCACCTCTTGTCAACAATTGATCCCAGTCAAACTACTTTTTCTATAATTTATTGGAAGGCCAGTCGCAAGCGTAAGGCACTTGAGAATTCTCTTAATCAAAATAACCTGTTGAATGCTTCCTTCACAAAAGATGATCGTGTCATCCGCGCATTGGAGATGAGTAATCACAGGTCCACCTCTGCCAGACTCCAATCCTTCATACAACCCCTCATCCGACGCCTTACATAATAACCTGCTGTAGGAGTACTATTTTAACACCATGTATTCATATTTTAAATCATAGTGTATTTACTTGCTCATTTTGCTCATTTCATAAATTAAAAAAAAAAAAATGTCTATATGTAAATCATACTAGTGGTCAAGTTCTTCGACTCTCAACCTATTGGCTGGGGTTCGTTTTGCCATCTGGCCACCTATCCTTCTCCTTTTTCCCTTTGTAATTTGTGTGCTTTGGACTCTCACCATCTATTTCCTAGCATGTATAAGTTGTTAAGCAAAAAAGAAATACAATGTACCTTGGGTTGGAGAGCATTATGAATACAAAAAATTGTTTTGACAAAGCTGTTGCCACTTGCCACTAAGCCCATTGAGAAGGTTACTCTTGGACCTCAAAAATGCTTGAAAAATCCATTGTATCACACATGGGGTATGTTCTGCATGTAGAGCTGTAGCAGTAGGTTGTAGCTGCGAATTGCAGCTGTATGAAGCTGTAGGAGCTATAACTATCAGTTTTTGCATAAGTGTTCGGTAGAAGTAGCTGTAGCTATCATAAATTGTAATTTGAAGAGAAAAATTAATTAAATTGGAAAGTAGCTTTCAAAAGCTCTCAAAAGCTAAAGTCTTCAAAAGCTAGTGTGCAGAACATGCTATTAGTTTGATATAAAAGCTAAAGCTCCTCAAAGCCCTCAAAAGCTTCCAAAAGCTGAACAGATCCATAATGCGACCTATCTGAACCAAAAATTTAAAAAACAAGTCAAAAAAAATTAAACAAATAAAATCAAATTAAATTAAGTTCAATCATACATTTAAATAAATTCAATCAAAAAAATGGATTACTTATTAGATGGCATCAACTTTATATAAAATGAAGGGGATGAGCTTACCAAAAAAAATAGAGGGATGAGGGCTTGCCGAGTTGTCAAGTCCCCGACTCCCTTCGATCCCGCATCTGGTCCTATATTCATCCCTTTGTCTCTTTGTAATTTTGTGTTCTTTGTAATTTTGTGTGGCATGTATAGGATGTTTAGGGGAAAAAAAAAAGAAGAAGAAGAACCTTTATATAAAATTAAAGAAACGAGACTGAAATCCCAGTCCCATCGAAGCCATAAATCATAGTTGTAATTAATCTCGTTTGGTAGAAATATATTGTTAAGCTGCTATGTAATCAACCAAAACCCACCAAACATTTGGAAAATAACACCCAAAAACATGGAAAAAATTATGACCAAACACACACACACACACTTACTAACATTTCACTGAACTATCATAGTCAAAATAATCTCCTTACATTACATGTACAAATAATAATGTTTAATTTGGTGCTTAGCTTTTTTAAAACTAAAACGCAGCTGTTTTCAATGAGACCACCTTTGACATATTTATATATAGACATTAGATTTTCTTTATTATTGTTTTTAGTTCTGCTTTGTGTACATGCATGAATCTCTTCTTGCTTAGGTTTGATTTCCAGAAAGGTTCCACTACTATAGGATTTTATCAAAGAAATGGTCAAGATGAATAAGACGTAAATAGAGGGGTGGATGGAGTATTAAATTAGAAAAAAGTTTCTAAAGTTTCCAAAAACTACAAGCACTGTAAAAATTATGTTGAAAGCTCAATATTTTTAAAACTTCGATTAGAATAAAATTTTTCATTTCGACACAACTTGTAATTTATTTTGAAATTAGAGAGCTTCGTTTTACAAACAATCTTTAACCAGAGATTTGTTTTTGGTATGTGCTGGGTAAGCATATACAAAGCAAATAAATATTCAGAGTTAATTATCTTTTTTTTGTTAAACATTGACACCTAAGTGTCGGCAAGGTGTGTGGAAGCCCAAGCCACACAAATTGCAAAGGGAGATAAAGGAGAGGGATAAGGGCCAGGTGGGAATCAAACCCCCAACCTATGGTTGGAAGGCATGCAGGGAAGATTACCACTAGGGGTGAAAGTGGGGCGGATAATATCCGTCCGATCCGACGTCGTATTCGATTATATTCGAATTCAAATTCGAATTTTTATATCCGGAAGATACGGGACAGGATATGGGATTGTAAATATCCGCCCGTATCCGAAAAATCCGAATATCCAAAAATTTATATATATTTATGTAAGTATAATATAATATATTATATTAACTATAAAATAAATAAGTAATATATTATATTAACTATAAAATAAATAAGTAATACTATGTGTATATATAAATATAATCAAAAGCTTGAAAGCCATATGTAATTTATTAAATCAAATCATATCAATCAACTCGACTACAACATTAGGTTCTTTGCATCAAACTGTAGTATGTAACATGTTGTAGTGATGTTATTTAGATATGTTTTGAACGAAATAACTAATGATCTTGGAAAATTTAAAAATTTAGTTTAGTTTACATAGTAGTATATTCTGATTTCGCTTAAAAGATTATAAAAAAAATTAATTTTAGTAATTATAAGATTATCCGAGTTAAAATCCGAATCCGTCTCGTATCCGTTTCCCGAAATATTCGAATTCGTATTTGTATCCGGCTTATTCGTATCCGATTCCATATTCGACAAAAAAATATGGGATAGGATACGGGATGAGTACTATCCGCCCGTATCCATCCCGTTTTCACCTCTAATTACCACTAATTAAGGTCAAGTCTCATTCCTTCAGAGTTAATTTTCTTCATCTCTCAAGAATCTTGTGCTTTTTAAATTTTAGGGGCAAGGAAAATAAGACATGATCAAATCATCACAATACACTACAAGAAATTTGTAGGAAATTCTTTCGTCGACTTTCCACAAAAATTTTAGGGGCAAAGAAAATAAGACACGATCTTCATCTTCGCCTACAGATTTCATCTTTCGTCACTTGCCCCCAAAATTTTTGTAGTCACAATATTTATATTGGAAATTTATTCTCTTTCTTATTCTAATGATTGAGCTAATTTTACAACTGGGAAATTTATTTCATATTGTAGTAATTTGCATTCGGATTAATTCTTTAGGTAGCCTTATAAGTTATAACCTTATTTAGTAGAACAATTATGCTTTGTTAATGAATAATAAAAGTAGTAATGGATGGCGGTATATCTATCTTTCTTTATTCCTCTAGCATTATATATTGACGTTTAATTTGGGAAAGAATGGTGCAGAGAATTCTACTACTATCATCTTCATATTTCTTAGTGGACTTTTACACCAAGACTTGGGTCTAATTTTTTATCAAATAATCATAATTTTCAAAATATCTAGATACACGTGACTGAAAAAACTCCTTCGCTGCGTTTGATAAAATTAAATAAAGTTTGGATTTAAAATGTGAAGTCTAAGTACTTGTTATATAATCTGGTAGAGTATAATTTATGAGGTGATAAACACCAGAGAGTTGTTATTATACTCTACATTGCAAAAATTCTACAATATTGATTTCAATTTTTTATTTTTTTTTTTTCCCACAAGAGCACGTTGCAAATCACTGAATTCATTTGCAAAATTAAGTTGAAATATGTGTATAGACACATTTAGTAATATGTACAAATTAAATGTACAAATGTACCTATCCCTCATCAATTACACAAAAATCTGGATAGAGATGGAGACTATTATGCTGCAGCTGGGGATCGGACATGCATTGACAATGTCGTATTAGGTCACCCATGTCACGCTTACATTTATAGTTCATTTTTCAGAAAAAATCTTTATATATACGTCTCTTTAATTAAATTACTTTCCTAGTTATGTAACAAATTTTTATTACCTCTAAAATAGAAGTTAATTATGTAGCAATAATTATAATATATTTCTAGCTAATTGTTAATTGGGTCATGAAACTTAAATAATTTAAAATCACCATATAAAAATGGCCTGTTTGGACGTTTAGAAATCATTTGATTAATTTATAATAATATTTATAGAAATTAATTTTTGACATTTAAAAATAAAATATCAGCTGACAGATAAATATGATATGATCGGCCCGATAATTATAAATTAATACATCCTCCGTTTAGAAAAGATAGTTACATTGGTAAAATTTACACTATTCACCTAAACACTTTGATTTGAAGTTTTATCATAGATATACAAGTTAAAATATAGCCAAGTGAGATCTTGTTAGATTCGTCTCATCTTGTAGTTTTTAAATACCGAAGTTTTAGAATTTTTACTTCTACCGAATTTGAGTTATAATGGTTTAAATTGTGCATTGGACTGCATGCTGGGTTGGTCAGTAGCTATCTTTAAAAAACGGAGGGAGTATATATGAAACCAGATGCATGTAGACAATAGACATAGACATGAAGTATATTATTATTATTATTATTATTATTATTATTATTATTATTATTATTATTATTATTATTATTATTATTATTATTATAATAGTAAGTTTGAAGTTCCAGAGAGTGCAAACTTCCATGCATATACTTGCAATCATATCAGTAATAATTAAAATAAGCACAACTTTCCAGGGCATATAATATGAGTATAAATATGCCTGAATAGTATATATATACACTTTAGTTTAGGCCAATTATTAGTTTAAGTTAAATCATGTTTAAAAAATTCAATAAAACCACATAACAAAATTTATAACTAGTTAATTAGAATTAAGCAACAAAAAATTACTCCTATCAGATAACTTTTATAAATTATTATTATTATGTAAAATTTTCAACAGTAATTTACATGAATTAAACAATGAACCGATACTATTAGAAATTTAATTTTTTGGAGGGGTCATTAAAGGCCTGAGAAAATGTGGTGGGAGCCCATACGGTCATACCACACAAATTACAAAGAGAACAAATGGGAGGGATATGGGTCTGGTGGAGATTTGAATCCCAACATATAGGTTGAGAGTCGGATACTTAACCACTATGGTAAGTGTCATTCCCATTAGAAACTTAATTAACACAACCAATGAGCATAATAATCCCCACAGAGAAAGACAAGAAGAAAAACCCTCCATTCTTTTCTGTCAATCCCTAATTTTCTATTCTTCCCTTTTCCTTTTGCTTTTTGCTATCTTACTTTTCATGAACACCTATACATACATATGTAGCAGTACTATGTATAAAAATTATACATATATATTTATGCACATCCCTTTCAAGCCATGTTAATTAATTCTCGTTTCTTCCCTCACAAGCCCACAGTTGATCTTCATCAGTAACTTCAGTTCTTCTCCCAATTAATCACTCGACAAATTCAACACCCTAATTGCTGCTGTAACTCATCAATTTCTCCTGCTCATCTTCATCATGGGGAGAGCTCCTTGCTGCGACAAAGCCAACGTCAAGAAGGGCCCTTGGTCTCCCGAAGAAGACGCCAAGCTCAAGTCCTACATCGACCAACACGGCACCGGCGGCAACTGGATCGCTTTGCCTCAGAAAATTGGTACTTTTGGTTCATTACTGTTGTCAAGTTTCGATGTTTATTATATCTTCTTTAGGCTGTAACCTGTAATTGAACTGGGTATACGTTTGCTGATGAAATTGTGAAATTAGGGCTGAAAAGGTGCGGGAAGAGCTGCCGCCTTAGATGGCTGAATTACCTCCGCCCTAATATCAAACACGGCGGGTTCTCTGAAGAAGAGGATAACATTATCTGCAGCCTCTATATAAGCATCGGCAGCAGGTAATTAATTCAAATTCAATTCGATTTCCTGGACAATATCATTCAATTCAACCCTTTATTCATTAACATGTTTTGAATAAACTGTACTGCTTTCCCTCACCAGATGGTCTATAATTGCGGCACAGCTGCCGGGGAGGACCGATAACGACATCAAGAACTACTGGAACACGCGGCTGAAGAAGAAGCTCTTGGGGAAGCAGCGAAAGGGCAGACAAGGGCACAAAGGAAGATCGGAATCTGCTGCAAGGGGAAAACCGAGCTCAAATAATTACCCGATTCCCGATCACAGCTTCCTGATCGGTCAGCCGCCGCCGCCGGTGGCCACCTACGGCGAGATACAGCCGGTGCAGCTTCCGGTGCTTCCACCGGTGCCTTACTCCGAGGCGAAATTCAACGACCACGCGTCGATCAGGAGGCTGCTGATCAAACTCGGAGGGAGGTTTTCGGAGGGCACTGAGGAGAAGATTAATTTGGGGGAATTTAGCAAGGTTGATCAACAGTATCCTTTGATGATGAACGACGGAATGTTAATCCAGTCTCATTACAATATCAATTCTTCGACGGATTTATCCTGCAATTCGTCGCAAATACCTTTGATCAACGCGTCGCCGGAGATGAGCTGCAGCCTGTTCCCTGATGGAGGAGCCCTAGATTTATCCATCGAAGTGATTGAGCGGATGATGTACGAAAATGCAAATCTGAATCCGATGTTCTACCAAGATGTTATGATCAACAGTTGTGGGAATGGGAGTTTAAATCTGGATTGGGGGGAGATAGATTCATTGGCTTTTGCAGCGTCTTGTTCTTCTTCACAGAATGGGGAAGGGCTTCTTCAAGGATCGACGATGACGACGACGGCAGCCGCCATGGCAGAGGTTGTTGGGGAGAAGATGATGATCAGGTATGATCCTGGAACAACTACTCAATGATGGTTGTGAAGATTGAATAGTTAGTAGTAATTAATTTATATTTCAATCTGAATTGAATTGATGATATTGTACATTGTTGTGTGGAATTGATCATTGCGGTGTAATTAAATTAGAAATTTGTGTTGAGCTGAAGAGACATATATATATTAGGATCATGGTTGTGTAATGACATCAACCAGAAACCCTAATTCTGAGTTCAAGTCATTGTTTATTTTGTGTGCATTGTTGGTGTTTTAATTTGTCTCGTTTTCTATGTATTAATTCTTCCATTAATTTCCAGATTGGACATGGTAGGTTTAACATATTTAATTCGATCATTAAAAATTTCTTCCTTAACTATTAGAAGTTTAGCGGCCCGAATTAGATCATTTTTTTTTTTTCTTGAGTATGGACGCCGAAGCGTCAGCAAAGGAAAAGAAAAAAAAACTAAACTACAGAAAGCATAAAAGAATCAGTGCCGCAGGAACCACGTGCCCGCCCTGCGTCCACCTTCCCAGAAATCGTGTCCGGGAGAAATGCCCAAGTAGTGTAGAACTCTTCACTACTAGCACCCAACTTAGCCAAACCATCTGCCACCGCATTACCCTCTCGAAGGATATGATACCATCGAATCCCAGGACTAAGGATCCGGAAATCAGAAATCAACTGAACCAACGGTCTCAACCAATGGCTCGAGCAAGTACCATCCCGAATAATCCTCAATGCCTCAAGCGAGTCCGAAAAGCAATTAGCCTCCGCCACTCCAAGTGCATGGACTTGCCTCATTCCGGCCAGAATGCCATGAAGTTCCACAACCAAATTAGAAGCGACCCCAACCGATCCTGAGAAACCTTGAATCCATTCCCCATCAGCATTTCGAATGACACCACCATATCCCGCAGGCCCGGGATTGCCTATGGAACTGCCATCCACATGCAAAACAAGACAAGCATCTAACGAATTCCAAGTAACCCAGCGGGGAACAGGACCTCGGATCTTTTTACAATAAATATTGTTCAAACGGAAGCCAAGAGACAATGCGTCCCTAGCGGTTCGTACAATATTGACATCCTCTCCTCGCATGACCACCGCGTTCCTCCCCTTCCAAATTTGCCAAATCGCAGCCCAATGGAGACCATCCCACGCCCTGCAAATCTGCCTAAGACAACTCCCTCCTTCTTCAATTTCATCCTGCCACCAAGATGATGCATGTAGTCCCAACCGACGCCAAACCGAGCACGCCCAAGAGCACCGGAAGAAGAGGTGACGGCTGCTCTCCTCATGCAGGCCGCAGACCTCGCAGGTGGCTGAGGTCGCCAACCCCCTTAAATACCACGGCTTGTTCGTGGGACGAGCATCATGGACAAGGAGCCACATAAGGAACCGAATCTTCTCCAGTGCCCCTATCTTCCAAACCCATGCTCTGGAATCATCCGCTAAGAATCCACGCTGCTTCAACAACCATCCATACCCCGACTTCACGGTATAGACTCCATCTAAAGAACCTGTCCAACATGCAACATCCGGGACGTGTGCATGGCAAACTAACGGCCCAAAAACCCTCACCTCCTCCTTGATACAATCTGGCACCGGCGTAAGTAATTGCTCCCATCGCCATTCACCATCCACAAATACCTCATTCACCCGTCGGCCCACATCTTGGACGTGAACATATGGAATTCGGGGGCCGATTGCTCCAGCTTGGAGCCATGGTGCATCCCAAAAACTTACGTCGCCCTTCCCTATCTGAACGCGAATGCCATCTACCAATAAAGGACCGACCTTAGCCATATATGGCCTAATAACAGCCGAATTAGATAAATTTTTTTTTGACATAGCCAGAGAATTTTTTTTTTGCCATAGCCGAATTAGGTAATTGAATTGAAAAATTGTTATAGTGTTTATATATAATACTTCCTCCATTTCTTTTTATTTGCTACATTCGGATTTTTGACACTATTCACCCACATACTTTCACTTAAAGTTTTATCATAGTTATATAAGTTAAAATATAGTCAAGTGATATCATGTTAAATTCGTCTCGTTGTCTAGTTTTTAAATATCGAACTTTTAGAATTTTTACTTGTACCAAAATTGAGTTATTAATGGTTTAAAACGTGCATTGGACTGCGTGATGAGTGAGTCCGTAGCAAATAAATAAGAATAGAGGAAGTATAATCTCTATACATATGTGTCTATTCGATGGAAGTGATAGGCTAGTAAGTGTTTGGCTTCATTAGTGTAATTTGCTTCTTTTTCTTTTTCTTTTTTTTAAAAAAAAATTGGGTGAAATGTGTAATTTCTTTAGCAATATGATTTGAATTTCTAATTAATTATAATTATAACTTAGTTATTTAATTAGCATTTCTAATATTTTTTAAATACTCTTATAGTCAGATCAATTAACATTTGTTGTAATTTAGTACTGATCTATAATCTACATTGTCAAATTTATGGATACTTTAATAAAATTACATTTGCCAGTTATATAGGTTCTCTCTCGATATATAGGTATATATTCTGAAATTGTTTAAATCCAAATTGTGAAATACTAACACTACAAGAATTTTCTGTTATAGTAGTCAAATTTTTTTGGTAAAATTGGTCATTTAAGAGGTTAGCGACCGAATTTGCAATTGAAATTCGTTAGCTATCACAATTTTAACGACCAAATTAAATTTAGTTAGCTAACACATTTTACCTACCAAATCCAGAATTTTTCTACTAGTGCAAATACCAAATAAATAATATAAACTGCATGCATTTTTTGCTTGAACAACAACGAATATGGGAGGCTTGAGAGCTTACACTATCATGAATAATATAGATTTTATTATGAGCTTGTGTGTAATTAAATCCTCTTTTGTTGGTACATGTTTAATTTTTGAGTTTTGGTGCACACCTGAAAATTTATTTGTAAAAATGGTAAGCATGCATGTAATTTTTTTTTAAAAAAAATTTATAAACACTACACAGAAAAACAAAAAAAGACCCAACTTGGAGGCTTACATATTCTAATTTATTTATTACATATTTTCTGATGCTATAAGCAAAAACGTTACGTATACTTGGATATATAGTCAGTCTCGACTCTTGACTTACAATAAGCTAATTAAATAAGATTACAAATCTCAATCCTATTTTCAACCCATCTTTTAAGATTTACACATCACTCTTATATATTGGAATATCTCCTATTTATATGGACATAAATTATTCTACTTACTACCAATTAGTTTTGAGTTGAAGCGCCCATTTTTTTCTAACAAGATTTATATATACGCTATAATAAGCTCATTGTGGTTTGGGAACACATGCTTAATAGTTAATTGTAATCGCCCTGAGAATATAAATACTCCGTAGATTAAAAGAAAATTAGAAACAATGTAATTATAGTTTGAATTTGATCAATTGTATGTATGTATGGTTAAAATAAAATTAAGAGTGGACAGCTGTAACAATGTCATTATTACAAGAGATGGGTTGATCAGCTGACTTTGTTGTCCTAAAACTTATAATTAACGTTGTTAGGTTTAGCAAAGGTCTTCAGGTTTGTTATAAGCACTTTGAAATATACAATTTTAGTATTTTCATGATACATACACAGCCTTAATTAATTAGCTTCATAGGTAGTTAGCAGCCGGAAAAAAAACTCTAACGGTCCCATAATTTTGTTCGTTTTTCTAAACCATCCCATAAAAAAATGAATTAACCCAATCCATCCAGTCAGTAACTATGTTAATTTTTGCTTAATCCATCCCACCCACCCCGAATGACGATTAATGCTGACGTGGCAGCGGATGGTGCTGCAACGTCAACCACATTAGGTCACTAATCTACTGCCACGTCAGCATTAATCATCATTAGGTACACTAATCCGCTGCTACATCAGTATTAATCATCATTAGGGGTGGGTGGGAATGATTGGGCGAAAATTAGCATGGTTACAGGATGGATTAAGTTCATTCATTTTTTATGGGATAATTTGGGGAAACGAACAAAATTATGAGACCATTAGGGGTTTTTTTTATCCCAGCCGAATCCCTCTCTACCTCTATATGCATCATAAATTAATATAGATCCTTCTTTCTTTTCGCCAGAACAAGAATATAGTATATATTTGTTACTGTAATGAAAACGCTAAGGCCTAAGGGTACGTTTGGTACGGTGTATTAGAGTGTATAGTATTAATTTTCTATATTAAAATAATACTATCCTATTTTGGTATTTCTCAAGAGGTGTGTATAGGTATTAATTTAATGAGGGATTTGGTTATTATTTATACATGGTGGAATAGTGGGTTTATATATGGTGTATTAATTCTTATTCATTCTTTTTTCCTTATTCATCTCACAACTATTAAATATTATCTTTTATATATTATTTATTAATATATTAATTATTTTTAGAATAATAGTATTATTTTTAATGTATTAATATTATTTATTCATAAATTAGAAAACTACTATTTTTTATTTAACTGTTTAAATTATAACACATCATGATGTAATACAACATCAACACCAAATACTATATATTACATTAATTTAATACAATACATCCACATTAAATAATACAATATATCATAATATAATACATTGTTCCAAACATGCCATCAGATTTAAAATGTTTTCAGAGATAGCAATTTAATTTATATATACATAAGGAATATATAACTCTAATTAGTTTAAATATGTATTAAAAACAGGATGTTAATTATATTTATAGATATTATCTCTATACATATAGACTATATGGTATGATGACTTAAAAATATACTAATATAGAATATGCATGCTTACTTTCCTATACATAATTTTTTTGCTCCGATACTACTAGACCCGGCAATATGGGTAAATACACGTAGACACGACACGTACACGACCTGTGTTTTACATGTACGGGTCTTCAAAAAACAGATACGGGTCAAAACAGGTCGACCCGTTTAGTACACGAATACAATTTGGGTCAAATGCAGGTTTATCTGTTTTACCCGAATTGACTTGTATTTTACCTGTATATTGTAACATCCCGAGTATTTAATATTAATTATTTAAGTTATTTTTTATATTTTTATTATTTCAAGTATGGGTTTATGGGTTTAGAATGTTTGAAGATGAATTGCTGAGTCTATTAGATATTTTAAGATTTGAATTATGGGAATGTAATATTTTATATTTTATTTTAAAAGTTTAAAAAGTAATTTGATATAATTTAGTAGAATAGAAGTAAACAGGCAAAATACAGGTAAACATGTCACAGGTAAATTCGACACGCGTGTCCACATGTTCAAATTCACGTGTATACAGGTCGACACGCATGTGATCCATTTTTGAAACAGGTCGTGTACAGGTTTTGAAATACGGGTAAATTTTAAAAACAGGTCGTGTACAGATACAGATCAAACAGGTAAACAGGTACTTGACATGTATAACATACACGACTTGTTTACCCATATTGCCAGGTCTAGATACTACACAGTATACAAATTACAAAGTATACAAATTACAAAGAAAAATAAGCGGCGGTAGATAAACGGCATGTGGGATGAGTAGACTTTTCCAAAGCAGTTTTCTAAGGCCCCGTTTGGAATAAGCGGTTCAAACGCTAAAAGCCCATTCCCAACTCTAAGAGATTCATATCTGTTTGTTTTTCCGGAAATACAAGATTTGGAATCGCTGATTTTCTCCACAAATCGTGGTTTTGGGAACTCTAATCTCTGAAGCCAAACTCTAATCTCTGAAACCAAACTCTAAACTCTAAACTCCATTTATTTACCAAACGAAGCCTAAGTCACAATGGTTTGAGTATGATATTTAGTTTTACTTAAATAATTTTAATACCACAGAAGTTCACTACTATTAATTATAGCTAGATAATTGTTTCAATATTTTATCTAATGTATACTGATCGATACTGGAAAAAAAAAATAAAAATTTCAAAAACAAATTACAACTAAGGTATTGTAACTTCAATTAATTAAAAGTACTCTCTTCCAAAAAAAATTAATTAAAAGTACAATTTTCGATTAATTTTTTTTAATAAACATAATATACTTATATAATATTCTAATCTTTGGAGTAAAAAAAAATCATAAATAAAATATATATGGTTCAGAGAGAGAGGGAGATTAGTGAAATTCCTTAAAATTAAATCTGTAAAGCAGCGTGTGAAGCAAAAGCGGGAATATATCCTCTAACAAGAAATGGCACGCCACATAAATCCTCTAGCTAAAAACCAAATTCCCTTTATATATACTAATTAAATTATAAATTACTCTAACCCACGCTTAATTATATTATTAGTTAACTAACCGCAGTTGGCTTGAGTATATATAAGTAATTTTTCGGGTTCGAGCCTCATATATGAAAAAATTGCTTTGGAAGAAACAACTTTCATCACCCATACAAATGTTCGAGAGATTAGTCTTAGTTCATACCCGATTATTTAAAAAGAAAAATTATATATTTAATTAGTCATTACTTAATTATATATATAACCAAATTTGACATCCATGATTATATCTCAATCTCATGTACCAACACCGAAACCACGACAAGTTTTCAAAAATTCCTCTATGCCTTTTATCAATTATAGTACTAGTATATGTGTATCAGCAAATACGCCTCATCAAATAAATTAAAATAAATCAGTGACTTTGACACTCACTAAATTAATGATAATTAAATTCCATTGGAGGGTTTTTGTCGTGTCGTGTCCTGTCCACGGATATGGACAGGGACGAAATTAAATACTATAGTTATTAGTATTGAAAAATAATAAAATAAAACAGGTGCAGGGAAGTGTTATTATTGATTGGAAGAAAAAGCATGTTTTTGAGTATATAATTATGCAGTATGATTAATGAATTAAAAAAATGTGATTTATTCTGCTTCCAAAGAGAAGAGGATAGGGCTGGGTTGGACTTCATTCCTTTGTCTAATTTTGGACATGTTCTGCTCTCATAATATTTTAATTGAGTATATACACAGAAAATCATAGAGAATCTAGTTGTGTATTAATTAATATACTTTGTGTTTGTGTGTATTTTATTTTTATTTTGAATTTCTTAATTGTGGACCATTGATTCATTAGTCCCTTAATCCCATAATTACTATATGTTGATGCATGCAGATTGCAGTGCAATCTGCTTGTTTATGGAACCCTTTTCTACTACCACTACAAGAAAAACAGGGTTTACCGACCGCATTTTGCGGTCGGTAACCAAGAAAAGCGGGTCGTCCTTAAGGTTACCGACCGCACGCCCGACCAAAATGACGGTCGGGAATCCCTTGGTAGGGAATTCTGGGGCGACCAAAGGAGCGTCGGTCGGTAAATTTACCGACCGAACTGCCGACCGCGGCGTGGTTGGCACATTTCCCGACCAAATACCCGACCCAGAATTTTGGTCGGTACCCAACTCAGGGAACCTCGTGGTCCACCGCTTACCGACCGCACATTCGGTCGGTGGTGCGGTCGGTAAATCACCGACCACTTTGCGGTCGGGGGTGCAGTCGGCACCCAACTGTAGGATGCACCAGAAATGGTTGTTTTCACAGCCATCCCTGCTGCATCAATACCAACAAACATGGCAACTCATTTCACATTCAGCACAATATGGCGATCCATTTCATAAACATCAACAATTAAACACATGTCCATGTACAATCACAATTCTACAACTCATTTCACATTCCAAATTCAATAGAAATTCAAATCGATAATGACAACCCCAAAATGAAATTTGAAACGTGAAAATGTGAAACGCAAAACATTAACCTAGTCTTGAAACTATCTAGAAAGTATAAACATCTACCCGTCTCATAAATAAATAAAAAAAGAAGAATCCCACCAATGAAATTTAAAAAAGAGACTAACCAAGTCTCATCCCCCAACAGTCAATGTGCACCTAAACCACCTCCACCCAGGCCGCCTCCAAAGTCATCTCCATCTCCGTGTCCAGGGGAACGAGGGGCTCTGACTCCTAGCAATCTCTCCACCTGATCGGCCATAGTCTCTTGTCTCTGTGACACTCGCTGAATAGTCTCTGTGAGCTGCTGAAACTGCTCCTGTGTCACATAAGTGGAATCAGATGGTGGAGCAGTGGTGGAAGAATTGCCTCCGGGCCTAAAAGACTTCGCCAACGATCCTAAGCCGTATACAGCGTGGCGTCTATCGTGACCACCGGCTACGTCGTAGAAGACATCGTCAGGATCGAAGTCAGGCCCAATCTCAGGGTTCTGGCTCAAGGTCTGGGTAACTGCATGGAACTCCTCCTATATTTAACATGTGAAATAAGTAAAGAACATATTATGTGACACAAATTAGCAGATATAGGTAAATATTTCACAGGATCGAAGACATGTCAATTTTTTACCTGCACCCGAGCCGACCTCTCACGAATCCAATTGTCCTTCTCGTGCCTCCGCGTGTGTGTGTGCTCGTGAACCTCGTGCAAATGCACGGGCCTTTGCAGATCAGTGGACTGGAAGATTTCAAGGACTAGAACTCAAGAGCAAAAAACCACATAAAAGATTGACTATTCAATGTAAATATGCTAAACATACCAATTTATCTTCTGTGGCTAGGAATGTCTTTGATCCCGCCGTGTGAGTTGGGAGGGCCGGTGCATCCTCCTGTCCCCATCGCCTGTTTAGCTTTCCCCTTTTTGCCTTCTCCTTAAATGCTGGGGAATCCCAGATCCGCCGCCAGTTCTCTGCCACCAACTCGTCTGCGGGGTAGGCTTCTTCTTGCTCCTTATGTCGAGCGTGTAGTCCTTGTATCTGAAATTTTAATCATGTGAAGTTACATGTGAACCCATTTGATATGCAAACATTTAATTAATTAAAACTATAAACTACCGAGCGATATTCTTTTTCTCCCATTCCTTCCTCACAGCTCTTGCGTGCTCCGGCGCCCAACGAGCTACTTTCTGCAGGTTAATATAGATCAAGTTAAATACAAATTCACAGTATAATCCCAAATCATATTTAGAAACTTATGAAATACCAAGAACTCATTCCAGTAGAAATCTTTCGTCTCTCGAGTGACCTTTCCCCAGCTTATCCCATTCATATCTGACCGCATGGGATATATGTCTGTAATCTTCCTCACCACAGTGTTTGAGAACTCCATGCTGTCGAATACAATGATGATAAATCGACAAAAATAAAATATAAACCAATTGGTGTACTGTCAATGGAAATTTGATACGAAATATAATATAAAACGACATAACACTTACACCCCATCGTCCCTGGGCTCAACGAGCAGCCTATCTCGACCTGTCTGGGTGGCTGGAGGTGCCCCCTGTGTAGATCCCGCCGAACCTATGAATGTACATAAAGGGTAAATGTAAATGTAAATAAATAACGTGATATAATAATTATGAATTACTCGTACCTGGAGTGTGAGGTGGGGGAGTCTCTGGGACCTCAGTCATCGTCCCTGCAGGTGCATCATCGGGCTGTTCCTCTGAACCAGCTTCATTCACTATTGTTCCAGAAACGGTAAATGTAAGACCAAACAATAGTACAAAGATCAAATGTAACACAAGTTGTTATAAATACCTGCGGTCTGGCGCTGAAACGCCTCCCGGGCCGCCCGGAGAGCAGAAGCAAGTCGAGACCCTCTCGCTGGGGTCCCCGAACCCCACCGTTGGGACCCTGTCCCACGCGGAGTGCTCGATGACGAGCCACCCCCTTGGTCACTCATCTGCAAAAGTGTAATATTATTAGAACATCAAAGAGGATATTACACAAAGAATGTACTTTATTTAAACCAATATTATTGTAGATGATTAAAATAAAAACATTAATTAGATTGTCACATTTTATAATTGAAAGTCCTCATCCGAAGTCTCCTGCGATGGATCATCCGTGCCAGTCTCTTCTGAAGTTGATTCAGTGCCTATCGAAGATTCTGATTCATTACCCTCGTTGAGTTGTAGATCAACATATTGCACCTCACCGTCTGTCAAGGGCTCTCGCATCGATGTGATATTTACAGTGTTGATGTAACCATGCTCGGGAACATCATCCTGGAATGCATCTGCCTCTTCCCCTTGCCTAACCGTTATTATACCTCGTGGTTTCACTTTACAAACAGCCAACCACTCATTCCGATTAGCCGCTGGTCTGTTGGTTGGGAACGGTACATAGCAAACTTGCTCGGCTTGATGGGCAAAAATAAAAGGCTCATATACGTTCAAAGATTTTGAGTGGTTTATTTCAACAATCTTATAGTTCACATTAGTTCGTGTCCCAATTCCTTCGCGAGGATCAAACCACCTGCATTTGAAGACTGTTGTCTGCTTGATAGGCAAAGCAGGGTATTCTATGACTATAATCTCTTCGATGATACCGTAGTAGTCTCCTTGTTCTTCCGACGTGATACACACTCCACTATTGTATGTCGACTTCTGCCTACCATGAGATTCTGTGTGAAATTTCATTCCATTGGTAAAGTACATAGGATATGATGTACCAATTGGAAGCGGGCCCTGTGCTACGTGGTAAATGCATGGATTCTCGGGTGGATGTTCGATCACGTATTCGAAAAACCATTTAGAGAAGTCTGCAGACTGCGCTGCCCATATATCTGTAACACTTAGACCAGGGTCATCTTCCAGCAGCTGCTGTTGGAATGTCCTATTGGTCAGACAAGGAATTTGGTTATGTTACACGCACTGACATATTTCTAATTGAAAGATTATAATAAGAACTTACTCGAGTTACGGTTCGATCTCTTTACAATTTAAGAGGAGGTAATTATGAACGGCGTTCAACTCTTCCCCACTCATTCGTCTCTTCGTTGCTTTCCCTTGGGCACGTCCCGCGTGCGCAAATACACTAGGTAGGATTTCATCATATTGAATTATGCCACCGTCATCATTCCTTGGCACATTCCTCTCCCGTGTGAACACATGCTTCTCAAAGTAATGAGAGCAAAAAATTGAGGCCTCTCTCACCATATATGCGTTGCAAATACTCCCTTCAACATGCGCCTTGTTGTGCACAGTTCTCTTCAAGCGATTCAGATATCTGCAAGGTATAATGCAAAGCAATATTGGTCATCAACTCTAAATAGAATCAATTTAAAATTACATAACAATGTAAATAACGTTATAATTCACCTCTCATACGGGTACATCCATCTGAACTGCACGGGACCGCCAAGCCTGGCTTCGTGAGGTAGGTGAACAGGAAGATGTTCCATGCAGTCGAAGAATGCTGGTGGGAAAATTGTTTCCAACTTACATAAAAAAACTGGAATATCGAAGGCCAATTTATCTAAGTCCTTAATCTTAATTGTTTTCGCAGTCAAGGCCCGGAAATAGTTGCTCAACTCTGCTATGGGTTCCCACACACTCTTCGGGAGTAGATCCCGCCAACCTATCGGTAGGAGACGCTGTAAAAAAATATGGCAGTCATGACTCTTCATTCCAAACATTCTATGTTTGTTCATATCTATGCATCTGCCCAGGTGGGAAACAAATCCATCGGGAAACTTTAACCCTGCAACCCATTTCAAAAATATATCCCGTCTCTCCTTGTCCATTGTATATATTGCTTTTGGATATCTACCGGTATGATTATCCCTATGCAGTTCAGGCCTGTTGCACAATGTCATGATGTCCTCTCGTGCTTTCGCATTATCTTTTGTCTTACCCTGAACGTCCATAACTGTGTTGAAAACATTCTCGAACACATTTTTCTCAATGTGCATGACATCCAAATTGTGTCTAACCAAATTCGTCTTCCAATATGGTAGATCCCAAAAGATACTCCTTTTTTTCCATCCACAAGTCTTACTAAGCACTGCATTCTCCTCAACTCCTCCTAATTCAGTAAGCCGTCGCATTCCATGCATTTCAATGTCTTCTAGCACCTCTTCACCGCTCTTATACCTTGGTGGCGACCCGTGTTCCTCTCGATCCTTCATGAATTTTGACTTATCAACTCTGAAAGGATGATCGGGAGGCAGAAACCTCCTGTGAACATCGAACCAGGACTGTTTGCCACCCTCTTTTAGCCTAATGGATTCGGTCTCTTTCATACATACCGGGCAAGCCGTTTTCCCATATGTGCTCCAACCCGACAACATAAAATACGCTGGGAAGTCCCCAATTGTCCACATCAATGCCGCCTTGAGTTGAAAGTTTTGCTTGGAATATCTGTCATATGTTGTGACACCAACTTCCCACAAATCCAATAGCTCAGCTATCAACGGCTGTAAGTACAAATCTATCCCTTGTTTTGGGCTTGATCTCCCAGGAATTATACATGTCAAAAACATGTATTCATCTTTCATACACATGCCGGGCTGGAGATTATAAGGGGTTAGAATAACTGGCCAACAAGAGTACTGTGAACCTGACTGGCCAAATGGTTAGAAACCATCCGTGCATAACCCCAAACGGACATTCCGTCCCTCAGCAGCAAAATCTGGATGAAGTGTGTCAAAGTGCTTCCATGCCCTCGAGTCGCATGGATGACACATCTCACCGGAAGACCCATGATCATGTCCCATATGCCAAGTCATATGCTCCGCAGTCGTCTCTGAAACGTACAACCTTTTTAATCGGTTTGTTAGTGGGAAATAGAACATGTACTTGCGTGCAAGCCGTGAAGTGGAATTTGTTTCCCTAAACCGAGGCCCGTCACAGAATTTGCATCTATCTAATGATGCATCGTCGCGCCAATACAACATACAACCTTTAGGACAACAATCTATTTTCTGAACAGGTAGCCCCAACCCCTCGAGTAGCTTCTTCGCCTCGTAAAAGTTCTTTACCATGGCATTATCCTCAGGAAGTGTATCTATTATGAGTTGGCATAAAGTGTCGAAACACCTCTCAGACAAATTATGTTCAGCCTTAATATTTAACAACCTAGCAATTGTTGACAATAAAGTCATTTTCTTGCATCCAGGCCACAGATCCTTGTCCGCCGCCTCCAACATATGGTAGAACATGCTCTCTTGTGCGTTAGGTTCCTCGGGGGGCCTCGGTTCATCACCGTCATCAGGCGGTGTTGTATTCGGAATTCCAAATCCCATACCATCGAACACCATCTGTATAAAAACATCTTCAGTGGCGGGCCTTGAAGAGCCGGCCGTTTCAGGAACCTCTGAACTAGAAGGGTGGTGTGACTCTCCGTGACACGTCCACCTTTCGTAGTTCAGTACGAATCCATTGCATTGTAGATGATACTTGATGTCATCATCAGGTAGATAACACTTATTCCTACATTGTCTACACGGACACCTTAGTTTTCCCTGTGCTCTATCCACGTTTGGGTTTTGATGAGACATAAGCAGGAACAAATCAACTTCACTCTTAAATTCTGAGGTCAATACTCCCAATTCACGACGGGAGCGGTACATCCAACTCCGGTCCATCACCTACATTAATATGTTTTCCACATTTTGGTTAATATAGACTAAGTGGATGGTACATGGTTTGTTCCCTTGCATTAATTCAATGTGTTAAATTAATTTAATTCTAATTTACCCTAAGGTGGATTAAACTAAGTGGATGTTACATGAATATGTTGTCATCGTATAATTGCCTTTAAATTAATCAATTTTACCTATAAAAACAAGTGGACAGGTTGATTTCAATCCAATCAATCAACTAGATTAAGTTCATCCTATACTTAACTTATTTCAATTCAACAACTCCACATTCATTCTGAATATACAATCCATCTATAAAGCCTAATTGAAATACTAAGTTCATCCTATATCATAAACAAACACTTTGCACAATATGAATACTATAAAACCAATGATGAGAACAACCCAAAAATAGTTCAACAATCCATAAGTTTCTCATACGACATCCAAATTAAGCATATCATATATGCAAATTCATCTACTCGACGAGAGCTTTCTAATTATGTGCTTATAATTTCTAGAATCTAAACATTTTGTGCGCAAATTATGAAAACAGCCTGCTGCCCGGAATCTAGCCACATGCAATCTCGATTTTTTTTTTCTTCCTATTTTGCGAATTTGCTAACAAACATATCAAACATAATGTCCAACACTCGATATTCTTTCTATAATCTCAGATTCCAACATCAATTAAAAAAAAATAAAGTCATTTCAACCTCAAGCTAATAAAACGAAACACAACAAAAATTTGCCCAAAATTTTGAACAATCGAATATCTAAAATGAGGAGGAGTAGTCAATCGAATACCTTGGGTGATTACATAAATGGACTCGAAATGCTCCCCTTCGAGAGAAACCTCCACTGCTTCTTCTCGAATGGACTTGGGGGGTGGCTCGAAAGTGCTCCACGAACGAGGGAGGGCGGCGGCGGCGTCGCCGGCGGGGTCGGCGGCGGTCGGAATGGTGGTCGGGGGGCGGAGGAATCGCCGGTGCGCAAGAGAGAATTGTGAGGGGAGGGTTCTGTTTCTGTTCTGGTCTGTTCGCGATTTGGGGATTTAATCCCTAGGTTACCGACCGCATCTGCGGTCGGTAACGCGGTCAGTATCACCGACCGCGCGCGAATTGGTCGGTGATTTGGTCGACTTTTAATCCGGGACCCCACAACGGCTTAATTTTTCCGACCACCGCTTGCGGTCGGCCCTGCGGTCGGTAAATCCGACCTGCAAAACGGTGGTCGGTAATTGCGGTCGGTAAACAGTGTTTTTCTTGTAGTGTACTATATTCCTATACATTGTTATTATTTTATTTTTTCCCGTGATTATGAAATTTTTTGAGAGACAACGAATTTAGCTATGGGAACAAGCAGATTGTTACGTCTCAAACTTCTACTACCTTCATTTTTGTGAATTTAGCCGTGGGAACAAGCAGATTGTTGTTGTAAACACGTGAAGTTTGTTTCCCACTAAAAATGCGATACATGTAATTTTAAATATTAATTTAATTATTATTAGGTATTTAAATAAATTAAATGCTTAAAGTAACTATTAATATTTATCGGGCCATTTGAATCCAACATGCCAAATAGACTCATATCGGGTCGACGTGAACAAGTCAAAATACAAGACCAACGAGCCCTATAACAAACGAACATATGATTGGGCAAAGGTGAATAAGTCCAAATGCAAGACCCAGCGGCCCCGTAGGCCACATGGATCAATGGACATTTGAAGCAGACCGATCCATGGAATTTAAACAATGTGAACAAGCCCAAATGAAAGACCCACACTATCTATAACCCAATGGATATTTGGATTGGACCTCGAAATCGGACCATCGTCCACCATTTTTCCTCTATAAATAGATCAGGTGTCCCTTCACAAATTAGATTTACCTCTACACACATTTACCTCTATACTCTCATACACACACACACACAGGCACTGAGACTCATATACTCAGAGATAGAAAATCCTACAACAACAAAACACTGCAGAATTCTCAAGTAGCCATAGAGAAAGTATCAAATACATTTCTAAGTGTTAAACGTGGAGAAATTAAAGGAGTTCTAGAAGTCGAACCCACATATAGTTTGATGTTCTTAAATTCTTTTTGATATTTTTTGTAAATTATAGATATTGTGATTGTGGATTAATAAAATTGTTTGCATTGCTTGTCTATCAAATTTTCTGTTCTACAGTTACATCTGAAACTTCTACTACCTCTATTTTTATGAATATGAAAAGTTTGGCCTTTTGACAATATTCATTATTCAACTTTAATTCATGTTTATACAATATTTAGTATTAAATAAAAAATATAGTCAAGTGAAATTTGTTAGAATCGTCTTATCTTATAATTTTAGAATATAAAAAAGAATTTACAATTTATTAATATACAACGTGAATTATTAATTGTTAAAAATATAAATCTAATTGCCTGCAAATTCATAAAACTAAAAGGAAGTATATCTTGATCTGATAACTAATTATATTGGGTTTAAATGGGCCCAATAAATAAATTAGGCCCAGTTTGATAATATGTTATTTTACTTTTGCTTTTTAGTAATAAGTTTGTCCAAGCAAAGTTGCGTTGTTGGGTTCTCCACATTTAAAAAAAAAAATTAAAATAAAATAAAATAATCCAAGCAAATGAACCATTAAAATGGAATTGGGGATTTAGATATTGGAGTAGCCGTGTGAAGTAAATATAAAGACAAAACATAAATTTGGGAATGAGACAATGAGTACATAGGTGTGCCAGGTTACAAGTGATGGATTATTTTACTAGGGATCACAAATACTACTAACTAAAAAGGCAAGGGTTTAGAATTTTAGTTGTGAGTATATGATTTGAAAAGTGAAAACCGGTCTTTATTTTTGCTATATTATTGGCTTGAATGATATATTGAGGGTATATTGTGATTATATAGGTACTAGAATTCGCGGAGCGCGCGCGATGCTGCGCGGGGCGGCAGTCGACTTGAATGTTGATAATGAAGTCCTCATTTTTTTGAACACAGAGCAAGCTGATCATCTACAGAATATTAACACAGAGGAAGCAAAAAATGTAACCAAGGCAATAACCATCTATGTTAGCGGCAATTGCTCGACCAGAATATTTGAAGCCGTTAAACGTTCAACAAAGTTCAGCATTTCAGAGCAATTGATCAGAATATTAACAACACAGAGCAAGCTGATCATCTACAGAATATTCTGTGTTAGCGGGAAGCCAATAACCAAGGCAAGCCAACAAGCAACCTAATAACCAAGAGTGCAATGTAAGAGTAGAAAATGTTACTATAACCAAGGCAATAACCATGCCTTTCATTCATAGAGTAAAATATGTACACTGAAATTTCATTAACCTAGCGAATATGCAGAAATATTCATGGTTTCAAAATAGTAGACAGCAAAATATACAGCAAAATAGTAGACAAAAGAGTTGCAAAATAGTAGACAATAGGGTTTGAGACGACATATATGATAGAGCTATACAACAAAAATAGTAGACAAAAGAGTTGCAAAATGGCAGACAAAATGGGAAGATGACACCTTCAAACCACATATTCATATATGGTTTTTTGTGTCACAGCCCCAGGAAGTGAGCATAGCAGCCATATATCTAGTCTTGTTTGGGTGTCTTCGGTTTAGCTTTTCTACCTGCGAGCTTGGATTTTTTTGAGGGGCTACCAGTAGGATCACGTGACACAATTTCACCAAGACTTTCTTCGGCATTCAATGCAGGCAACAGATCTTTGCAGGCTTTGCTATCCTGAGCATGATGTGTGGAAAGTAGGTTCAGACTTGGTGTTAGTCCGGAGTGTTGTGCCTGAGTAATTTGCAGCGGTGGTGGTGTTGGTGGATGCTCTTCAATTGCAGCTGTAAGTTTGATATATGAGTGTGAATGCAGTTTAGAAATCAAAGTGTTGAGGGAGGCTTTCTCTATTAGAAATTAAAGTGTTCAGGTAGGGGGAAAGTACCTTGAATGGGTTGGATATCTTCAATCTTAGCTAGTATGTAGATATCATTGGGGTAGGTGGGTGAGACAGGCAATTTTTTTTTATGGTGACTTGGAAATTTTGGTTTTCGACCTCCTCATTGCGAAATTCACATAGTTCAATTTTTTCCTGAGATTATGTGGCAAAAAGAGATACAAGAAGAGTGTTTATTTGCTTCTACAATATTGTTTAAGATTCATGTAAGAATGGAAGAGGAAGAATGTGGCACCTGAGGCGTCATTTCCAAGATTTGTTTGGGAGGAATGCCCAAAACCTTTTCTGCAGTTTCTTGAAACGAAACACACTGAACATGGCCTGATTCGTCTTTCATTTCAAGAGTGATTTTGATTCTGAAAATGATGAATTAGGGTGTAGAATGGAGTTAAAATTAAGCATAAGAAAATATTACTTGAAATTGTGAAGGAATGATCTGAAGGATACCTTGTTTCAAATTTTGTATACTTTTGGCATTTGAAGCGCCAGTAGAGTTTGTTTGGTGGAGCAACTTTTCCTATTTTGCAAACCGGGCAGGCTGTGTAGGTCACCTTGGATTGCTCTGGCCCTGGTATTTGAAATCGAGCAATGCACTGGTAGTCACCCTATATTAAGGAATCAATGTATTAATGTGTGTGGTTTAACAGCAAAGCATTTTTTTTTTGGGCAGGTGGCAAGAAAGAAACAACACACCAGAGAATAATAACAATGAAAAAGAACAACAATCATATTTTGACAAGGGCCAACATAATTGACACAGCAGTAGCATATTATTGGTTAGTAATATACAATTACTGAACTTTCTTCTTTTTCATCTTATTCAATAAACGGAAAAGGCAATCCATCTTATCCAACATCTAGGAGCAGTAAACATGACCAGGAATGTGAAAATGGAATTAAGTTATACCTGTACAAGTAATTAAGTTAACTAATTTTGATTTAAATAATAGAGTGGCTGAAGCAAAATAGGTTGAAAAGTGTTGTAAGAATGTGGAATGCCTTACAGGGGGAGAATTGAGCAAGGTACTGATCTGAGTGTCACCAATATTTCGCAAAGCTGTTGGCACTGGACCATTCCAGTATGGTTTGTGAAGGAGGAGCTCGTCCAATGCTTGCTTGTTCTCGAGTTGCCTGTACATTGTGAAGGTAAGTTGGATGGAAAATGTAGAAATGGAAAGTAGCGTATATGAAACTGACCATTTCTGCAGGTAAGTGACCTCTGGGTAGGGAGGAGCATAGACAACCATTGTTTGTGTAGTTGTTGAGAGTGATATTCCTTTCATAAATATAAGATTGTATAGCATGATAAGTTAGAAATACAATACGTGCCGTTAACATGTAGACTTGTTTTTCATCTTATTCAATAAGCAGAACCAGCAATCCATGTTATCCAATATTTAGGAGCAGGAAACTTAACAGGGAAAATGTCAAGGAATATGTAGGAGCGCTAAACTCAACAGCAAAACATGTGAAGGAATATCTAGGATTACTAAACTTAAAAGCAGTAATATGTGACAGGTTTTACCATTAAATGAAGATGCCTTGACGTTGAGGAAGGCAACTACTGGCCGCTTTGGTATTTTGGGGATTAGAGCTTGGGCCTCCGCGTTTACGAGTTCGTTCCAAAATGTCAGTGTGATTGGCACGTTGCTGGAAGCATCAAACAAGGTTAGTAATTATGAGTGAATTTAGATACGGAAGAGATGTATGAATGTGAGATGGCTTACTCGTCAGATACAATTATGAACTCTTGGAGAGATGTATCTCCGATGGGTTTTGATGGAGCGTAATCAATGACTATCCCAACAACATCTATGAAAATACAAAGAAATATTATGAAAGCGGGAAAATGTACTTGATAACAGAGAATGGGAGAATGATGGAAAAGTTTTTGAACTTATGTATTCCTTTGTTTCCACGAATGGCTGTAGCTGAGTGAGGATTGCAAAATCAGGTTTACCCGCCAGGACACTGAGTGGATTTGAATCAACAGGACATATAATGGTCCTTTGATTAAGTATGAGTTCAAGGTCAGGGTGGAAATTCGGGAGATCATTAAGCTGTGTGTTCTTAATGTAGCTTGAAAGTTCGTAAGTTGTGAAGAGCTTTAAGCAAGCATCCATCAATGGTATGTCTCTATCAAATGCGCACCCGCGTATTTTTGTCCCCTAGGACAGTAGAATGTGTAAGAAAATGCTAGGGTGGATTCAAGTAAGGAACGCAAGTTGAATAAAAGGGCAAGAGAAAGAGCAGCTTTGATTCCACATTCTGCACGTTATTGGCAGTAGCTATTCAGACGTAAATAAGGAAGGTTGTAAGGGAAAATTAGAACCTGCTCATCAACGAAGATATAGCGCTTATATTTCCGGTTTCCAGCCTTAGACAATCGTTGCGCTGATGTCTGAATAAGCATCACTTTTATCATCCAATCTTTCATGCCAAGTGCCAGAGTAGCGATCATGATGTTTCCATCGGTATTGGGAGGTGCAGTTTGAAGGTCCATTGTCTACGATTGTAAAGAAGTGAAGGTATTGTAACTGGCGGTGAAAGAGAATAGAAAGAAGTGTAAGTGTTGGATTGTTACCTGGTGAAGGCAAGCAGCTGTGTTGGGACTTCGATTAGCTTGGAGAAGTGGTGAATGGGAATGGTGGAGCTTGATCGAAGAGTGAAAGAAATATAGCAGATTTTTGGAATCTTTGGTAATGATGGTTTTGTAAGTAAGGTGAAAAGTTCTAATAGGGGATTTATGGGTAGATGTGGTGGGATTTATTGATAGACGTGCTGATGTGCCTAGGGAATTATTTGTTTTTAAAAGATTTTGAGGGAACTATCAAATATTTGCTACGAACCCATTGTGTATGAATCATAAAACTATTACAAGCTGTAGAACAATGATACTTCCTATGTATTTAAATGTTTTTTACATATCTAATTTTCACGCAATATAATGCACATTTTAAATCATTTGACAATTCAAGATCGATACAAGTAAAAATTATAAAAGTTTGATATTTAAAAACAATTTTATGAGATTAATCTAACAAGATCCAATTGATTATATTTTAACTTGTGTAACTTTGATAAAAGTTTAAGTTAAAGTATGTGAGTAAGTAGCAATACATTAATAAATGATAACAATGTATGAAAACGAATGTAGCATAAATTTAAATGAAAAAATTTGAGAAAAGAGGAAGTATTTGGAAAAAAGGTATCATTGGAAAAAAAAAAAAAGAATGGCAATGAACAATACAAACAGAAGGTAATTTTTGGGGTGATTTTGTGATTTGTTTCTTTAAAATCATTTGAGAAGGTGATTTTTTAAAGAGAAGGAGAAGGTGATTTTTTTTATTGACATTTTTTTGAAGAAGGAGAAGGTGATTTTTTGATATTAAATTAAAATCATTTGAGAAATTATGCAGACATAGAATAGAATACAAAAATTATTTTGTTGATATTATATTTGTTCATAGAATCATTTGAGATATTATATTACATTCATTTTTTGAAATATACATGTACTGTGAAGTTAGAGTATATAATATAATATACCTGTGTTAGAGAACTGATTCAGAACTGATTCACGCCTGAAGCAATATCATTTCAGAAATGCATAGTTTGAGTAGTGGTGACTGAGCTAGGATGTTGATTTAAATACCATACAAAAAAAAAAAAAAGAATTATATCGATGGCCAGATGCAAGTGCAATATCATAGATCAATTATAATGGAAAATTAGACATGAAAATGGAGGACATAAGGTAACAGGAACGGTGGTGGGTGCTGACATTACAAAATACAACACAGACATAAGGTAACAGGAACGGTGGTGGGTGGTGAAATTAAAAGTTGGAAGTAACGAGGTCTGCCTGGAAGAGAACATCAAGATGCAGAGGACCGTAGGCGGTGGAAACAATGGTGAACTTCCAGGCTTCACCAACCAACATCTTACAATGTTTAAAGAAAAATGGCCATCCTGTGGTGATTTTTAAAGAGTTGCTGCAGCCTGCACGGCTCTCAACCGTATACTTTAGGGCCATTTGGTAAGATGTATTGGCATTGCCGAACTTCATGAATATGCGGTGTTTTGAGTCCAGACCATGATGTTGCCAAAACCATAGTGGAATAGTCTATTAAACATGAAATATGTTATTGGTGGAAATGGATAGAAATGCTCTATAAGTCTATTATCTAAATAAAGGTAAGTTTACCAAAGTTTTCTTGTGCGCCTGACAGATGTTGACTTCGAAGGAATTAAGATCGTCGTGATCTGCGTCGTCTGAGTCATTTGAGCTAATAGAGATATTATCAATTGAGTCATCTTCGGACTCCTCAATCGATTCAGTTTCTGTATCTGGGAAATGTGAATGATATAGGTGTTTAGACTATACAATGGAGCAGAGAAAGGTGATTGTGAATTCGTTACCTGAGGATAGCAAAATAGCGGGTTGCTGAGAAGGTTCACCGTGGTGGTGAGCAGTACGATTGAAAGTGACATAGTATCGCAATGGGCTGGTCCTTGTGAACGTTAGCTGATCCCCTACTTGTAGCTGGTTGAAACGGCAAAACTCATGCCAGCGATAGTCGTTGTAGATACAAAAATAAGGATGATGCCAATGTAGAGTGAAAGTCCACTCACGTTGTGTGGCTTGGGCTGAAATAGATGTTGCTGTGAGTGGACCATCAATGATGTCAGTAAAAGAGATAGGCAGGACCTGTAAGGATAAGAAATTGTATGTTATTCAATAGCAACGGATGAAAAGGGATTTGCTTAAATAAAAAAAGGTAATTTTAAGCTTCGCATACAGTGAAGGTCCTGAAGTTCTCTTGGAGGGTGAATGTTGAAGCCATGGAGTCGTAGAATTTGAGGACTGAAAACATTGTTATGAGATAAGTTTATTACCTCACAAACACTATAAATCATATTATGGAAGTACTGCACAGTCACAATTCAATCGCATCAGGTTTAGGCGCTAATGAATGTGCCTTGTACAAAAGTAAGTTTGGATGTTTTCATATAGTGACTGTTCTGAAATTGGGTTGGATTTAAACGACATGCAAAAAAAGAAAGCAGTTTCCGATGTCCAGAGGCAAGTGAAAATAGCATTAACTTCATGAATAAATAAAAGAGTTGGCAAAATGGCATCGAACATTTATAGCAGCTACCTGGAGGATATCATACTGTGAAGAGATTAAGAGAGGGAAAAAGCAAGAGAAATTGTAAAATAAGATGGAATGTGATATAGGGTAAAATGACATTACTACAACAAGAGTCAATTGCCTCTGTAAAAGGTGCATTATGAAAGAAATAATAGATGCTGTTACTAATCATGATAAAGCTATGGTTTTTAGATAAAACAAAGCTACCTAATAAATGTAGCTTCAAAGCTCATTCAAGCTCAATTATTTATAATCTACTCCTACATAAATTAAAATGCACCATCAAATTCAACTTTATTGGAAGTTAAATTTTTTAATATATCAAATCCATGCTACAAACTTGAACCCTGTCCAGCTCTACAAAGCTCATTTGAGCTATTCTCAGCTACAAACTTCATAAAAAATTCTGAATAGAGATCAAACAAAGTATTCCTCATAATGATATGATTATCCAACACTATTCCTGGTCAACCACATGCCACAATCAACCTTTTCACAGAAACCATCTGTTAGTATTACTAATTTACCCTCATTACTCGAAACAAAATAGTGCTTTTAACTAAAAGGATCCGAGAAAGATACATTTCATGGTTGAAAAATAACCTGACAACATATTAGAGGGAACATCATTTCATCGGAGTTGTTTCCCTGAATACGAACAATATTATAATCTAAATTATGGAGTCAGCAGCTTTGCTATTTGAAGTTAGAATAGATTGTATAGTAATTAAAAGGCACAACTTGAAATGATTCGTGCATTCTTCCAATCAAGAATAGATTAATGAATAATCACAAGCAAAATGAAAATAACATAACGAAGCTCATTATAATCAGTAATTACAGGCACAACTATTGGAACACTAAAATCCGAGCTGTGGTTCAAACCAAGGGGAGCGATAGATATTCACAATATGGAAACAGTTCTCTATTTCTTTGTAAAAGGGGAAATTCTGTGAATCATTCTGTGAATCAAACCAAAGGGAGCGATAGATATTCACAGTAAAAGCGAAAATCCCCAATTCCAAACAGGCACATTCCCAATTCGTACAAAATCCCTAAATTACCAAGTGAAAGAGGAACAGAAAGACAATATGGGTGATTTCGCGTTTCGGGTGAACCTGAATCGGGTGGGCAACTTGAAACACAGGATCCGAAGAGTTGTGAGCCTTAAAGCCTGAAGGTAAGTTGCGGCGACATGCGTAGGTGCGCGGAGGGCCGTGGCGTGCGAAGGAGTGGAGGTGAGGAGAATGAAATCGGAGAAGGGGAAAGTGATGTTCTATGGTAGAATAACTCTGTGCAAAATGAAGGGAGCAGTATCCAATGTTTGAGTGTTTGAAAAATTACTGGGCATAGATGAGAGGGGAGAGGTGAAGTACTGTTTTCATGTGAAGGTTGGGAAATGTAGAAGGTGAATGGTCACTTCGAGAAGGTGAATTGTCAAATCAGTTATCTGCAAAGAGTCACTGGGTTAAAGGAAAAGATTATCTGCAAAGAGTCACGGGGTAAAGGAAAAGATGATGGCAGTGTAGTCCGAAAGAACACGGGAACCAAGTTAAGTGAACTGTCCTGAACAAATTTTAACCTTATTATGTTTGTCGTTATCGAGTAGGAATTCTATTCTCTACAAAATTCAATGTAATTGTTAAAAGCTCAAAATTGGTATAGGTAAAAGTTATATATAGAATGTATATTTTAAAACTATATAATTAGAGGATTCTAATAAGATTACACTTGACTATTTTAATACTATTCGTATCAATACAATAAAATTGAATCAAAATTAAAAATTGAATACAGGCCCAATTCAAAATGGGTCACTTTTAGTGGTTAAAGTGGTGTGGGCATTTTGTGTTTACGAATATAAAGAATTTTAACTTTAACTTGATATTATGTAACTATGCAATTAGAGGAAAATATTAAAGTGTGATATTGTTAAAATCGTTAAATCATATAAGATTTTTTAGAAAAAATAATAAAGTTTCATAATATATATTTTTGAATTTTTTAATTTGGAAGCAATATTTGAAATAGTAAAAATTAAAGAAGTGTTAGAGAGTTTGTGTAGAAAAATAAAATTGTATACGAATTTGACAAAGTATCTAAGCATGTGTACGTATTTTAATCAGCAAGTATATTATTTTGATTGATCTAGAAATGGGAACCAGTTAAATCTCGGGGGACACTCCAAAAAAGAATAGTAGTAAAATTTCATGATGTTGGACAGGTGATGAGAAGGAGAATGGTTATATATAGGGATGGATTGTATAGAGACAGGCACAACTACTTGAAAGCAATGGAATTTTACATTGTTCTTCCGATGGATTTTCAGAGGCATTTGGTAAGTTCATATTATTGAACTTGTGAAAAATAAATACTGTAATTTTATTCCTTGATATTTAATAACATGGGGGCTTATTGGAATGATTTTTGTAATTGCAGAAATTACCACAAATCAAGGATTTCATGGACGATGATGATATACCTGTGTCAATTTGGCTTCAATCAGAACAAATGGAAATTAATGCTCCTATTTTGTGCAATGGGGAAGACCTTTACATTACAGGCAGCGATATATGGGAGATATTCTGTGGTGCAAATGTTTTTGAGGTGGGAGATGTTTTATTCTTTAAGGCAGTCGAGCACATGAAGTTTACGGTAAAAATTTTTGGGCGAAATGGACTGCCTAAAGATTATTCTCAGAGTTTATTACAATATCAGCAGAACTATGGTAAGAGATAGATGGGGATTTTTTTTTAAATTCAAAGTTATTGATTAATAACTTTTTTTTAATGAAATATTAAATTATGTTTTATGTATAGATGGTGGTGCTGCGTTCTTCGTGACTTTAACAGAATCTGATTATTATGGGCCGATGGTAATCTTCAAACACAATAACCTTTACAATTGTAATTTGGTCTAATAGAAAGCTAAAGCTGTGGTTGCATGTTTTTCTTGAAGGCAATTCCCAACTATATTTGGCGAGGGTTCAATTTGCAGTTAAGACGCAGAATTTGGTTACGTTTCAAAGAGGAAGGTAACATCCGCCCAATACATTTATTGTACTGTGATGTGAGTCGGCGGAGGTCGGAGGAAGCGGTGCTTATGACTCAGGGTCTACATTATTTCTTTTTAGAAAATCATATAAGAGTTGGGGACTTTTGTAAGTTTGTTGTTAATTCAGTAACGGTTGGACCTAGGAATAATGAGGCTCTCATCCAGGTTGATATCATAGATCACATGTGAAATGTGTGGTGAACGATGGTTTATTATTGTTTTACAACTGGATTTGGGGTGCTGGGTGCACAGAATTATATGAGAGTGTTGATTTTGGGGCTTTAGTCTCAACAGGTGGCATCGATTAAGTCCTGCATTGGATTTGCTGTTAATTTTTGTGGCTTAATCAAATTAAACGCAGGAATTATTTACTACTTAAGAAAGGAAGAAAACATATTCGGGAATTATTTACTACAGATAAAATCACTGTCCAGAAGATGGAGCGGAAAGCATACCATCCTGGTCCAATACAAGCTAGATGTTACATAGAGGCTGGAATTATGAGAATGCAGCCCTGAATACCTTTACATCAGTAATAAATATTAACAAGTTACAGAATTTTGTAAGTGTACATGTTCCCCAACCTTGCAAAAGCTGATCACATCATTTGTTTTGCCAAATGCAGTAGTATCCGGCTGTACAGAGGAAGGGATGAGAGGCCAAGTCTGGGTTTTGCTGGCTAGGAAGTCCATATAATCTGGCTACATCTATAGCACAAAATAATCCTACAGTATAAATACAAAAAGGTAAAAACTGTAATGAAAGAACAAGACTCTATTTGAGAGACATTATACCTGAAATGTGCTCCTCAAATAGAGAATGGATCCAGAAAATGAGAATCATCCTCTGTCCATTAAATGAAATGGCCTTGGAATCATAGGTAACGGAACCTTTGACACAAGAAAATGAGGAGATGAATAGCAAGCCCATTGCAAGCAAGATTACACTGCAAATTAGTGTTATGCAAAAGATCTCAGTGCTGAAGAGTTTATCTGTAGAAAACAATGACTTTTTTTCACTTTCACTTGGGGTTGCAGATCCAATAAACTTGCCTTATACAAGCAGCAGTTGGGACAAAAAAGAAACATCACTGAATTCCCTAGAATGACAACACAACAAAATCAATTAAAGCAAAAAGCCCAAAAAATTTAAAGAAACGAAGAAATATCCAACTGACGTCTGAAGGTGGGGGTCCAAATTTCAGGCCCCCTGAATACGAACATGAAAACCCAATTAAAGATGGGAAAATTATTCAAAGTTTTTACTGACCTGGTTGTAATCCGTCAAAGGCAAAGTCTCCAACAGAACAAAGAATGCAGAAGCCTGAAATGAGAGAACGAAAAACGCACCCTACTGAAGCCCACATGATCAGAAGAACAAAATTAAACAATCTGTGGGCCGAAAAAACAGAATTGAAAATAACCCAAAAAATCAATGGAGGTGTCCAATAAGAAAGATTTGGTTAAAAAGAAATACGTATAGGAATTTCTACATACAAAGCATTGCGGATTAAGCAGACATCGCTACTATTCCAGTTTAACAAAGAACACAAGAGAAATGGCAGGCATTATACGAAGGATGAGTTGATATTATACAATGAACAATGACAACGGCACATGATTGGGTTCATATGATACAGAGAACAACAAACAAGTACTAAACAAAAATATAGAAACATTTTCAGGGAAAAAAAATAATGGGAGTTTCACATACAGTACGATGACAGAATCTACTGTTGAATTTAAGCATTTCAATAGGTAGAATAGGTAGAACATTCAATCCATCAAGTTTGGCTGAGTGCAACCCAATGAGGTAACGGTACGATGAGATATGATATTATAGTTGAGCATAAGCATCAAAGGTGGTGCGGTTGAACTGGTTCCATTGCATTTATTGTGTAACTTGATATTAGAATTTGTGCTGATTCACGCACTTGTTTGCGAACACCGAAAATGTGCTGTACGTTGTTGATTGTTGCATTTCAGTTCGTACAGTGTTCCATGATTTCCTGAGGATATATTTATATAGCCTAAGATAGTTGAATAGTTCTAAGCCAATGGGGATTAAATGAGTATAATTAGAGAAGTGGCGTACAGGCTGTGATTTTGTGGATAATGTTTCAATGTCTTCATTCAAAAGCGTATCTGCGAGAATGTCATATGCGATACCAGAAATAGTTCCTGTCGCATCGGATAGTTCGATGTGGAGCATCTTCGTGGAGTGAAATAGTATTTAAGCTACTGTATGGCAGCAAATGGAGTAATATAAGGGTTATGTTTTATGCTTTACCTTTGGTATGAAGTGACAAATGTGGAGCAGGAGAAGCAGAAAAACCTGCGGGTGGATTTTGTATTGGTTGCGTTATTGCACTGCACACATGCTGTGTAAGTGAATCTTGTTTCAGCATTGTATGGGATTTGGAATGTTGCTCTGCAATGAAATTGGCCTACCTGAAAGGTTTTTAAAGGAAATCAGTCAGTCTTATAATAGGCAAGGTATTGAATATATTTTTTGTAGTAACCCTTGGTGATTGTTGTATTGAATGGATTGTTGGGAATTGAGGAGGCTGGCCGAAATTCATTTCCTCTTCATTTGGCGGCATGTTGTGTTCCATTGCTAATTAATTTGAAAAGAAATTGGTTATTACAGGAATTTCTAGAATTTCTAGTAAAAAAGTGAAAGAATGAAATTATTTGCAAAAAATTTAGTTACCTTTTTTGATGGTTGGCTTTCTTGATGGAGTAGTGTTGTTATTGCACCTGTGTTTGTGAGAGTTAAGGGCCATTTAAATAGGGAAAATAATGGAGTATAGAAGTATAGGAAGAACACTTAAAATATTGATATTTATTGATAGGTATTTTGAGATTGTCTTTTTGTGTCACAGGTGAGAACCTGTACCAGCATTGGATTCTTTTTGTGAGGAGGTATGGCCCAAAAATGTGAATAATGTACTGAGTGAATAGTTTGTGGCTCAAATGACCATACTATCGGAAACAATACATTTCATTGACAATTTTAAATCAATACCTTCGGAAGCAGCATTGGATTCTTTTTATGAATCCATCAAATACTGTGAGGTTAAATGTGTAATTGCTAATGGGAATCGATCAAGAAGCAGCATTGGATTTTTTCATTGAGAAGTATAAATCAATACGTCCAAGAATTAAAAAGTGTATGTGTTACTGTTCACTAACAGTAGATTGGACAGTGGCCATTTCTTTTAAAAATATTTTCTGCAAGTATTGAAATGTGTCGTGCAAAATTAACAGTAGTTAAGAAAGCTCTGTTTAAACTATTTAATATTCCAAGATATTGTTCAGCAATAGTATAGCATGAATGTTAATGTGCAGAATATATTGTGGTTAACAGTTGACAGCATTTGTGAATCCACCAAAGAAATGTAGCAGGATTGGATTATTTACGCTAATCCACGAAAAGGTGTGTGCTGTATGTCAGTAATTAAAGAAGTGTTGTCGATGCATGATTAACTAAACGATGCATTATTTAGCTAAGGAATTAAACAGATTGATGCCATAAAAATGTAATACTGTACTGATTGAACAGGCCCAATTGAAATGACCTTAATATGCGAAGCAATAGTTGTAACTGAGAATGATAAATCCATACCTTTAGAAGAGCAACTCTGTATGTGAATGGCGAGTGTCCAGTGCAAGCCCAACTGAAATTGAGTCCGCTTGGATGGCCAGATTTAATTGCCCAACACTTCTGCTCAATGAACAATGACCTTTACTGTCATTCCTGCATTTATCCTCGATTTCTAAGATTTCTCAGTCCATAGAGGTTTTAAACTTTTCCAGGATTGAAATTCATAAATGCAAAAAATAAAATATGAATTTCAGTTTTGTGTATCATCTGAAGAAAATCCACATGGTAGAATTGAATCAGAATTCACGCACATTAGTCTGTTTCAGAGATAACTTGTTATTAATATTTTAAGGTGAACTCCAAGAACTCCTTCTTTGATAGTGTTATAGTTTTTTGTTGATACTCTGGATCCCCATCAAAGAGAAAAATAGAGAACAACAGTGTAGAATAGAAAACAGTTTCACGGAAGATTGATTCGGCACAACAAAAACACCTAATATGCATAAAATAAACGAAATCAATCTTACAAAACAAAATATAATACTTTATACTAAGACAAAAAAAATCTATCTAGATCAATAAACTTGAGATAAAGTATTATAGGAAAATTACGTTTTAGGACTTAGTGGAAATAGAATAATGCAACATAAATTCTTGAGGGAATGAAATGCCATATTCATATTAAAACGAAAAAGTTGGCCAAAATAGAATTAAGCATTTCGTACTATTACAGGCTTTCTGCCCATTTCCCTACTACAATTTCTAAATTGTACATAATGGTAGCAATCTAACTCTACTGCGCATAATAATAAAATGTAATCGAAAAGAAATTAAGTCCCAAACCCAACAATAGCTATTATTTCCAAATAACATAATCAACATTTACAAATTCTATTTCGCAAAAATCCTTTACTTTCATTCTCCCAATTCAATCATAAAACATGTTAAGTGTCACGCAACAAAGACAAGCATTTTGTGAGGTATATCGAAGCATTTAGATGGATTTTAATGATCAAAAGGAATTTGGGAATCAGGCAAAATTTCTGAACCCAATTGCATAAAACTAATCAAGTAGTATAAAAATTCTATCAAAGCTCCTGGCAGGCTAGCAGTTCTCACAAATGTTGATTTCTAGATTATTCAATAGCATTTTCTAATAGTTTCATCACATATTATTGCAAAATATAACGACAAATATACTATAATTAGTCAAATAATTTTTATTGTAAAATTTACCTATTATTAAATTTAGATATTATGGCCAAAATATTGGAGTATTTTGAGGTCCTCTCTGTGTGTACCTGAATGTGAGAAGTGTTGTTTGGATTAGAGCATGTATGTAAATAGAGCACATTATAGAAGTTTAAACTACATATAAATTTGAATTATACTTGGAATAAGACGCAATATCCTGTGATGACTCCATTTAGAACAATTAATTTGAAAGAGCTGCTGCCTCTAAAAGTTCTTGATAAACAATATTCCGGGTCCATTCAACAAAAACATTTGGTTGTGTGATGATTTCATCAGGCGGACGAATTGTTATGTATAGAGTATCAAATGAGCGCGCACGAGACAAAGCTACATATAATTGGCCATGCATGAAAACAGGTTCTTTGATAAATACTCCAACGTGTTGCAGTGTTTGGCCTTGGGATTTATTTATTGTCATTGCAAAGCACAGTTTAACCGGGAATTGAACCCGAGTGAATTCAATCGCTGTTTTATTCGTTTCTTTTGGTATAAGGGGTATTCTAGGTATGAAACACGTTGTACCAGAGCATGGGCCAGTAATGATCTCAGCTTCAAGAAGATTATTTGTCATATGTTTGCAAATAAGTCTGGTTCCATTTGACAAGCCATTTGATGGGGATAGATTTCGTAACAACATTATTGGGACGCCTTTCTTCAAGGTAAGGATATGAGGAGGCATTCCATTAGGAGTCATTGTCGAAAGCAAATCTTCATAATGAGCTTGCTGACTTGGATCTTTCGTTGTATTTCTTGAAATAGATGTCATAATGTTACCAGGGATTTGATCTAAGATAACTGCATTAATGTGGTCAACAATTTCATTTGTAGTTGTAAGAATAGAACGCGAAACAAAGCTCTCATTACAAGGGAACTGGAGTATATCAGAAGGATATATCTTTTGAATCAGCGCACGAATGTTATCATCCTCATATGGAATTAAATTATTCCGAGGAATCTGCACCTCACCATTATCTGAGTTGACACAAGTATTGTTCCCTATACCATCAAGAAATGTTGCAAAAGTAGGGTCATTCTGCGCCCGCATATTTTTTTTTAGATGGAATTTCTGAGCAGCGCGGAACAAATTTGATGAGACAACGCTGGCCTCAATGTAAATGTCCTTGGTAGCATTCGGTATAACTGGGGTAATTTGTCTAAAATCACCACCAAATATGACAACTTTGCCACCAAAAGGCTCTGCAACATCGGTGATATCTCTTAATGTATTATCCAATGCCTCGATAAGTTCTTTACGCGACATAGAAATTTCATCCCAAATAATCAATGCAATTTCTCTCAAATGTGCTGCTAGATTTGATTGTTTTGATATGCTGCATGTTTTATGCTCGAGAATATCCAAAGGTAATTTAAATTTTGAATGTGCAGTTTGTCCATTTGGTAGTAAAGAAGCTGCAACACCAGATGATGCTACAGCAGCTGAAATTAGATTTGATCTATGGGCAAAGGCAAGAATAGTATTATACAAATATGTTTTTCCGGTGCCAGCAGGGCCATCAATGAAACATACAAAAGGCATTTGTTTTTCTAACTTTTCTGCAACAATCTGAAAAATCTGATATTGTTCGTCATTCAAAGTATTTGGTAACGGTAGGGCATCATATATTGAAGAATTAGCTGAAGCAGCATGTTCAAAAATATTCTCATCTGCATTTGACACTGGATCATTATTCACTATAATGCCAAAGTCTGTCAAAGTGTTACCAGTTGCAGATAGATGCCTATTAACATTCATAGCGGCCTGCACCTCAATATATGTACGAGCAGGATTAGTAGTAAGTGATGCTGGAGTAGTACAGAATTCAAAGAATTGGTTCCAAAGATTTTGAGGCTCTGAAGGACTACAAAACATTAAAAGTGTTGCAAAGAGTTGAGAGAATGAATTTGGGAGTTCGAACTGTGAGGCTTCAGTTAGGCAATCAATGATTGCTGTGTCACTTTCGAGTAAACCCAAGGCCACACATGCAGCTCGAAAAGTTTCATACAAGACACCATCAACAGTTGCAATGTCATCAAATGATGTAGGACCTCGACGGTTTTGTAAAAGGATTCGCAGATAATATCTTTCATTTTCATTTGGGCGTGCTGTGACAATACGTCCCACCACAATTCCTTGTTTTCTTTTATACCATGTTTTGTCTTTCAAATGCCATACGAAATATTCAGGGAAATTTTTGTACAAAAGGTTTTTCTCTTTTGCAAATGAATCATCCCTATTCTTTCGAAAAAACTCAGTAAGCATTGTACGATGGGACTCACTGTTCTCCACTATACTTGCAATTGAAGAATTTGTAGAGAAACTTGTATACTGGTAATTTGGCAGATGCAGTTGAAGTGATATTACAGGAGGGCGCATTTCGTTCATAAGGAACCCAAAAATACGCCAGGCTGCCTCAGGCGGGGCAACCCACCGGCCTGTCTGGAAAGCGGTGATTTCATCAATTTGTTCAGGTTGATCAGGAGCGCGGACAGAAAAAGCTATACGATCATGACCTTTGTAGACATATTTGTACAAATATTTGACCAATTTAATGGAAGAACAAATTTCAACATTTATATGGCAATCAAATTTTGATAGTAAAAATGGGTTATAAGGCACAATCCATCTATTGTCCAATAATCGATTGCGCGAAAACACAACCAACCCATCATTTCGCCTGCGATATAGAGGATATCCGTTAGAAGCATGTGTTGTAAGATCATTAAAATCTTTTGGGTAATGGTTTTTACATTTTCCATCTCGCATACAAACATTGCTTGGATTGTCTGGGCCACAAGGTCCATGAAGCATATGTTTGGTAACTAAATCATGTAGATATTTTTGCGAAGCAGGGTCAGGAAGTTCGGCAGAAATGAAATCATCATATTGTGATGGATCTTCCATTTTGTCTTCAGGATGCATGATTAATAGTATGTGAGCATGGGGCAAGCCTCTTTTTTGAAATTCAACAACATATGAGTAAGCACAAACATGGCCTAATACATGTTCTTTGAATAGTTCATTTTGAAGTTCTTGAAGTTTCATACGGAATATACGGGAAGTGAGGTCTGGCCGATTAGTGCAATTCTCATTATCAGAAAGATATTGCGTAATTTCAGGCCATTGAGGATTACATGTCACAGTAATGAAGAAGTCAGGCTTCCCAAACTTTTGAACGAGCGCCATAGAATCCATATAACGACGGTGCATATCACGAGGACCACCAATAAAAGAAGAGGGCAGCACAATTGGTTTTCCAATTTGATTTAGATCATCTATCCCTTGTAGATTGAATGCATCTTGAATTCCCTGCATCGTCTCAATTCTTTGTTTTTTTTGATTCTGTTCTGATCTAAAAAAGTCAAGGCGTTGCGTTTCAATTTTAATATATTGGTCAACAATATATTGCTGGAACAATCGACCAGTGTTTAGCAGGAGGCCAGGATCTGATGGGCGGATCTGCATCCGATAGGAGTAATATTCGCGAATTGAGACATGGCTTTTATCCATACGCCGTTGCCTTTTTTGGAGTGCTAGAGGAAAGGTTAAACAAACAACATTAACTAAAGAAAAGAAATGTGTCAGATACAATAATTTGCAGGAGTTTAAAGAGCATACGTTCTTCACGCATGTCAGGAAGCGGTTCATGTAGGCTAGCAAAAAGATCTTCAGCTGTTGCGGTGCCAATAGAACTACGTGTGGCACGCTTTCGCTTAATGAGGTCCGGCTGCCAGCCAGGCTGGCCAAATGAATGGATGAAAGGGTATTGAACAGGATCATATGCAAAAGAGTAATAGGAGACTTTCTTGGGCGGACCAGTAAATGGGTAAACTTGTATATCCCTAGTTAAATCAGCATCAGATGATTGTCCCTCTTGCCATATAGCAGAGATTTCATCAACTGTTGGAAGGTGATAGACTCGTTTGTCCAAGCGCGAAGATGTTTTTAAAAAGATTTTATATTCATCCAAGCATGGCATTTGATGGAGCTGTCTGAAAAATTGTGCATAAGGATTTGATTCTGTAATATTTATTAATAGGGCAAGGAGATCTTTGTTAAGATTTGGATTCTCATCCAGCCGCTTTGATAGTTCAATTCCAGCATCATGAAAATAGAGTTGAAGATTTTTGGGGGTATCTGAAGAAGGGAATATGGAATTAATATAGTGGTGCATCATTCCATTCACACGGAATACATACACATTTTGTTCATTCCGTTGTAGACTAACATCATATTTCACACCTAAAGTGGAGAAAGAAAAAGAGTTGTTATATGTACGTATATAAGTGAGGAAATGATCCGATAAATCATGTTTTCGAAGGAAGAGCTGTTCAAGAAGAGGATGTGTGAGTAATGGGTCCAAAGAAAAGGTCCCAAACGCACAGCACAATCCTTTGGGCTCATCATTGAAAAGTAAAGCACCGCACGCATTGCAAATGGTAGGTGATGGAGGCGTCCAAGGTGAAGCGAACAGATTTTTTCTGCGTACCTGTGGGGGCTGTGACGAACACTGACCATGGCTCCTTCGGGCCTTGCTTTTCCTAGACGGTTGGCCACAGCGCAGGCCCAGCGTATTGGGCGCAAGGGGCTGAGGATGTTCTGCAACAGGGCTTTCTAAGGAATCCTGAAGGGAGGGCGAGTCACCACAGGGAACATCGATGTAGTAGAAGAAGGTGTAAATATAGGAATCATCAACAGAAGCGGGAAATGTAAACAGGACTGGTGAATTGCAAAGAAAAATAGCTAGCAAACAGGACATTTAAAAGGCTAGGTTGCTGGCGAAGCAGTGAAATTAGTGTGACCAGTCTTTTAGGCCAAAAGGAAATAAAGGGGAAAAAAAAAAGGGAATTTCATGCAGACAAACCTGGGCTGTAGTAGTGGATGGTTCACCGGCAAGGGGCGATGCAGAGACGGGCGATGCCTGCAACGCACGACGGTGCAGAGATGAAATTAGTGTGACCAGTGTTTTAGGCCGAAAGGAAATAAAGGAATAAAAAAAAAAAAAAGGAATTTCATGCACACAAACCTCGGCGGCAGTCGTGGATGGTTCACTGGCAACGGCCGATGCAGAGATGGGCGATGACTGCAACGCACGTCGGCGGGCCACGCGAGCTGCTCGGGCGCTGACACGGGGGGCAATACTCTCACCGGACATGGTACAAGGAACCCGAAGTACTGGAGCACGATAGGCAATTAAAATAGCAAGATCTGTTGGACAAATGGATACTCCAGAGATCAACATATCTATTTCACAACAAAATCAATCAACAGAAAATATTTAAACATAACAGTGTAAAACATTAATTATAGTGGCTTCATCTGGAAATTGTCATAACAGTATACAACGCTGACAACAGACCTGTAGAACCCTAGCATAGTCAAAAAAGCCCACTTCAATTAAACAAACCTTTACAAATAATGTAATGCAAAAAACAGGAACAGATAAGGGAAAAACCAAATATAAAAACATCAAGCATCATGAAGAAACAAAAGAGGTGGAAAAGCAGGTATGCAGAAAGGCAACAAACCGAATGACTAATCTATAAAAATTAAATGGATGTTTGAACAGTACAGCGAAAAGTTAGGGAAGAAAGCAGCAACAGGAAACCAAAAGTTCTAAATAAGAACAGAGATTCTGAAAATGGATACCTTTCTAAATCAACAAAGACTTCCCAATAATTTGGTGGAAAACAAAGTTCAATGAAATCCACAACAGTGAATCAAGATTACTTGAATCCAAACAACTACAAAAAAAATTGGAATTCATGGGATTGAAGCATGGATTGATCTACTCAGCATTATATATCACATTAAGATGTAAAACGTCCCTGATGTAAAACGTTCTCCCACTCTCTAAAGGTAACCCTTATAAATTATCAAGGTACAGGGATAGCTAATATAAACAGCCATTCCAATAATGCAATCATATAAAATCAAATAAATATATCACTTTAAGTGCACCCCTGCATTCAACCATATATAACAATTGAGAGGGAAAAAAATAGGTGTTACATTCTCAGCTCAACACAGAAACCATAAGCGAAGAGAAGAAAGAGCATTCACCCGGTTAGTGCTGCTGCGGCTAGCTAAAAGAAAAGCCTTTTTAGTATAAAAAAATACTGTACACGGCGAAAGGAATACAGGAATAATTATTTCAAGAAGTCGCACATAGGAAATCATTTCCCTGCATCATTCGACAAGCAAAATAGGAGAAAAATGCTAATTATAGAGATCATTTGGACTTACCTAAACCATTGGCAACAACAAAGCCCATCCAAACATCCGTCCCAAAAAAAATACCCAAATAGAGGAGAAAATGAAAGGGGAAACCTTACTTTTTTCCCCCAAACAATCAGAAAATGCGAAAAGCACATTTTAAATGAATGGGAAAATCACAGGCATATGTAAAATCCACACATAAAATTCAAAGACACAGATCAAGTCGAGAATGAGATAAGTTTAGCAAGCCACAAATTCAATCACGGCAGGCAACAGAGCAGATGAATTTGAGAATGAGGAAAATATCCACCAAACCACAATTTCAATGACAATACTGCATGAAACCCCTAAAGCACAACCAATTAAACGATTCTTTAGTCTTTAGAAACAATGAGAAGACTGAATTGATTCCCAGAACACAATCTCACGCCATTATACTCGAACAGCAGGATTTTGTTTGCATTTCAAGCAAATACCGATACAGTAAGAGAGAAGTTGTGGAAAAGGCATCTAATTTCTGGAAAACGAAATCAACCTAGGGCACAGGTACATGAGACGGAATATACAAGCATCAAGCATATCAAAATTAGGGGCTTTGATTCACATTACAACTGAGGGACGCCAGGCCAACGGAAGCAGAACACGAAGAAATAGCAAGGGAAGCAATCAAAGAAAGGGGAATTGAAAGGAACCAGCGTTACCTGGTGGCCCGGGCGCGCGGAAGGGAGGCGAGCGGCAGATGGATAAGGCGGCCGCACAGCGCCGATTCGGGGCGAAATCGAAGCCGCGGGAGCAGGGAAGACGCGAGGACGGCGGTGAAGGGGCGGGCGCGCCGCCGGACGGCGATGGCGGGCACGACTACACAGGGACGGCAGCAGTGGGTTGCGCCGCGTTGAGCACCGGTGCGGAACGGCGAGCCGACCGAAAACCGAACGCGCAGAATAAGGAAGGAGGGTGGGCGCAGCGGGCAAAGGCGACGGCGACTGGAGGCGACGAAGGACGGAGGGCACAGCGGCAAAGCGTGGAAGAAATTATCCTGATACTTCCGTCTCTCGAAATCGGGCAAAGGGGTCTTTACAATCCGAAGTTGGAATGGCAGTGCGCGTAATTTTAAGCAAAACAAATAGTACTATTCAAACCAAAGTGTCATTTATATATATATGATATACGGGATTTGGGAAATGAGAAACGGGAATTATTGAGGATGGATACTAATGGGGTATAATTTTACTACTTCCTCCATTTTTATTTAACTGCACCATTTGCATAGTGTTAACTATTTATGGAGTAAGTTTGATTGAATTTTTTAATATAGTTATATAAGAAAAATCATAGTCAAGTGAGATCTTGATAGATTTGTCTAATCACGTAGTTTTAGAATGTCAAATTTTTATCATTTTTACTTATATAGAGTAGAATTATTACATATTAAAAATGTTTATTGGATTGCGTGAAATGCAGAAGTGGTGCAATTATTAAAGAACAGAGATAAGTATAATATTACAACCAATAATTGCATGGGAAAGGTACAACAATAGGTAAAGAAAAATTACAATAATCAGAAGTTACTTACTTACTTCCACATCAAAGAAATTCATAAATAGAACAAATCAAAGGACTTTTTTTACAAGCATATTTTATACTTCACTGTAATTCATATGCATAGAACGTGGTCTCTTATTCTGAGATATCCTTCAATAAAAATTATGAGATATGTTTCTCATTAAATTAAATGTTACAAGAGAAAATGATTCATCCAATTTCCAAATGCTCCAATGAATCTAAGAAGAAAACATTAAATTTAGCACCATGACAAAATGCATCTGACAGGGGCAAACAAGGCATCATCTTTCCTATTCAACATCAACGCCACTTTGTCTGAATTGGGACAAAAACAAAATTTACAACAGTGTGTAAACGACTCTTCAAAGTATTGCTACAGAAACTAAATCTTCTTGTCTGAGAGGATAGAAAAAGCATAAGACTTCCTATCCTTGAACAAATACACATTCACTTCTCTACACTTGGCACTTTAATTGTATTAAACAACAGATACAGGGAGATATTGAGACATTACAAACTTGCTCCGGGCCGTACATTCATTGCCAGGAGATGAGACAACAGCAGCAACTGGATGGCATGTTTTTTCCCTAAAAGAATTTCAAGTGAAAACAGTTGAAAGAAATGGAAACCAGAATAAGACATCCCTACACTCTTAGTAGACTTCTCTAGGGAGAAAAATTCAATCTTTTTGATCACTTGTGTTTTTATGAAGTGTATAGTTAAGAGTTGATTTAGGTGCAAAGAATGTATGTATGGTACTGAGGAAGAGTGAGTGAACCTCATGTATTCGCTTCCATCTGTTCGATCCAGTCTGGAGGTATCTGATCTGTGGGTTTCATTGTAGTTCCACTTCCATGAACTGTGTCTGATTCTGTTTTGCAGTTTCGTGCAAATTGAGGGACTTCGTTTTGAATTGACAATACGCAGACTGCAACATCTGATGCATTTCTTCTGTTCTCCCACATGTTTCATCTTTACGGTCCATTTCAATTATCGTCTGCAAGAAAAATGATCTCAATAGTAGAAGATACAAATATGGAAACAGATGGATCCTGTGTTTTGCTATTTTTCTCTTTTTAACTAATGGAAATGGTCGCGTGTGATTTTTTACTACCTGCGCTGGGGTCTTTTGGAAGACAGGCAGAAAGCGTTGCCTGCAATACTCGTTAAAGAGGAGTGTACAAATTATCAATGGGATAGTGAAGGTCGACACAACTGGAGACTTTTTTATGCCAAAGAACCCCAAGGCTATCGTTTGGGTGAGCACCAACGAGAAGATTGTTGTGTTGTGCACAATAGGCCAGTAAAGACCGCCCGTGTCATACTTGGTTATGTATACGTTCATAATCTGAAAAATGCGCGCAAGTGCAAGTTCATTAGGTAAATTCTCACGTTTTCAAAGCAACGAAGTAGATGTTAAAAAAACCTCGTCATCAGAGTACTAACCTGATTACGGTACACTAAATAGGCCAGGAGAAAGTATACCATCAAGATTGGCAAAATTATGGGCGCCACAATGGAATATGTGAAGCCCAGAAGTCCGAACAACAGGACTCGGGGAACTTCTGTGTGATACGGAAAGGTGTATGCATAAGATGTGTGTTCATCACTGTGAAGAATATATTTAGAAAACATGATGCTGAGAAGAGGGAATAGCTGAATGAGCTCGAGGCCCAAGCATGCCCATCCTGACGTGAGGACATAAGTCATGAAGAAGGTCGCCTGCGAAACATAACATCTTAATTGTAGAATCTGACTAGAATTTGAACAAAGAAAGCACGAGAGAAGGTGGTATCGAATTTGAAGTTCGATCAATCACAAACTGTAAGGAGATGGAAGTATTACCGTTGCTGGAACTGCACGAGCAAGAACATTTGGTATCTTTTTTGGATCTCCTAGCTTTCCGATTGAGACACTATAATGGTTAATTGCAGCTTCAGATAGAATATTTGCAAAGAATACATTCCAGATGATGAAGACCACAACTTTAACGCAGGTACTCCTTTTCCTGCCACTGCGCGATTTGGGTCCTTCCAATGTAGACAACACCATCATAACTGGTGCGACGATGTACAGAAAGATGATGAAGACCACACTAGGTAAATATCCGGAGATCAGCTCTTCAAAAATCTTCATGGAAACAGAAAAAAGTATGACCGAGCTGTAATCCTTTTTCGCTCTAGCAAAAAAGAAGGATGGGGAAATATCAGAGGGATAGGTGTACACCATACAGAACAACTTTTATTACACATCGACTCCAAATTCCTATTAGGATAGCCTTCCTTCTTCCTAACCCAAAACCCGTGTATGTATAGGAATTGGAAATAGTTGAAAAGCTGAAAGCATTTCTTACCTCTCTGCAATAAACGCGTAGGGTGGAAATGTATTTTTTATCTTTTCAAAATGGACAAGACTTTGTGTGAACACCACAGGGGGGAGAAAGAAAAGCACCAAACAAACAGCGGCCACCTTAACAATAATCTTGCGTATCCAGAGGAGACGATATGCCACACATAAGTTTGACCAAAAGATGTCTTCTGGCTCTGGAGCAGCATCCGTCACCCAAGACATAGGATCTGGTGATTGAAGCGCCTCAGAAGCAAGCAATGCAGCATAACGTGTTCTGAAGAAAACCAGAGCAGCTTCACATTCCTGCAGTAATTATCACCATGCCTCAAAATTATGAGTTATCCCTATACCAAGCCTTACTAGCAAACACAAATGAGATGTAACACTCTTGTAGATAACTGTTGAGAATGGGAGAATAGCATAGCAAGTAGTCTTCCAAAAAGTACCAAGACGATGAGATATTCCATGCACACCAATCAATGCAATTAACAGCCTGGCTTGTGTAGTTGTGTGCTAAAGTAGATTGGTAAACATGAGTTCATTTGAAGAGAATTGCCACCTTTTTCCTCATTTCCGCACTTTCACGGTTGATTCCTTTCTTAGTAGAACCTTCAGAATCATTCGAAAGAATCTTAAAAGATGTCGTAGCGCCTCCACAATAGCAACATTTCAAAAATTGTGGTGCACAGTGTTTCTCCAGATGGTTAGACTTGAGCATTGTGTACATCTTTTCAGCATCACGCTGCACATAACATATGATCAAAGCAGTTAACAAGAGGACTTGACATGTATAAAAGCATATGGACAAACATCATTTCCAAGTACAGGTAAAACTGTTTATTTGATTAAGGATCATGTGAACATATCCCATGAACTTGTCACAACAGTAATTGTATTCATTATTTCGAAGATATCATTATACGTTGTTGAGCTGCTCACATTTACAAACAAGAAAGCTTCAGGTAAAATTTGTTTAGGCATTATGAGAAAGCTTTTCAGATGCATGGAAAGAATAATAGCACGAAAATATTTATGAACAATCCCAGCAGGAAGAACAAAGCTCAAGTTTCCAAGACACAATAGTAGAAAACAATGATGTTTTCAGATGAGTTCATTTTGAAATGAAATAAAAATGTGTCATTTAAAGAACAAAATATTTTTAAATGTGTGTGTGTCTGTTACAGCCAAAGCAACGGATATATCTATGTATTGTTATGCACCATTACATGTATCTAAATGCTCACCATCAATTTTTGAACTGCGCCCGACTCATAAACCATTTGGTGTGATAAATAACTTGACGAATACAACTCAGTGAAGTATTTGTACACCGCATCACTGCAAGAGCTTCCATTTATCCAAGGAATTGCACGAACAATTATTGTAAAGTGGCTTGGGGAGGAAAGAGATTCTCCAATATGTGCCAATCTCATTTCCATGATGTTCTTATATTCCTAAAAACAGGCTTGTTAATATCATAGAAAACCATAGAATTTCAGATTTATTAATGAAATATCTTAACCAAAAGAACAACACCCTATAGTCCTTACAATGTAAAGAAGGCAACAACTGCAGCACGTAATGATGTACAATGCAAGACAGTGGATTGAAAGCCTGCCAAATGGAAAACTGAAAGTTTAATTTAGGAGAACATCAATCAAACTCAAAAATGGAGAGCCTTGAGAATAAGAAGTTCCTACACGAAATATTACTTCAAAAATGAAATGATAACGCCATACTTGTGGATTTTTCAGCTCGTGCATTAAGTCCGTATTTGTAAAATTGTAATTTCTAGAGTTAGCAACCTAAATAGATTTAACAGCCAAATCTATGTTCAATTAGTTACTTGTGATCCTTCAAAAGTACTAATATTTAAAATATGCTGATTATGGAGTATATAATTAGAAGAACACTGCACATTGAGGATGAATGCGTAAAACAATAGCACAAGAACTGATTCACGTGAATGATTAACGACATTCCAGTCTACGTACCATTTTGATCCTTCAGCGATATTCCTAATGCCAAACACATCCAACTTTTCACCTGAAATCCCTGTGTGAACCATATTTTTCCCATAATAATTAACTGGAAGAACAAGAAACAAGCACACTGTAGCAGCAACACTGAATATTCTGATACTGCACAAAATACAGCAGCAACGGATATTAGACACAGAAAACATGAAACATTAAGTTTTCAAATCAAGCCACAAAAGGAATAAGATAAAACTAGGCAGATTCTAATCCCCTGGCCTAGATAAGTAATGATTATGCCTGGAATATTTGACCTAACAAAAAGAATTTCAAACATGTAGACTATTGAAAATATGAGAATTGAAAAATAAAAAATATAGAACATAAGAAGAAACAAACTCTTGTCCTCTTTCTCCATCTGTAAGACAAAACAGTATGGCAAAGTTACTATTTGATAGTATACTCTTATTTAGGGGCACTTGGTAAAAATTTGATAGATTGTAATCCATGATTTTAAAGCTGTCATCCATATAGATAAAAACAAAAAGAAAAGTGAATACCATAGGTACATATCACAAATCCAAATTAACAAAAGTACCTAAAGAACATTGACTGAAGTAATAAAGATTGGCCAAAAGATCAAGCACAAGTGTCACCATGAAATTACATTTTTGCTGAATATATTAGGCAACATTTAACATTGTAACCAACAAAGATTATATTCAAAATTTATACAGTATCAACTTTATGAAAAGGGAGTTGAAAGCTTGCAGTTAAATCAACAAGTTATCACCTGAAGACGACTGCCCGAAGAAATACCACAGCATCTACACCCCCAGCAGCATATATATCGTCTTCCGATGCTTCCCAAGCCTTCAAAATCCAACTGGCAGATGGAAGAAGCCTCTCGAACCAAAAGGGATCTTGCTGATTTGTATTCGCGTGAGAAAGCTTCTGCCCAAAGTAGACACTTGCAAAGCTTGGTTGTTTCCTCAAGACAGAGTAGAGGGAAAAAAGCCCCAAACATACACCAGTATTGATACCAGCAGATGTCAAGAGAGCAGTTAGGTCCATCTCTACCCAACTAAACAAATAAATTTATGGAATATCATCATTTATGTGGGAGCCAAAGAAACTGCATTGGAGAAAACCCAAAAACAAATTCATCAGCAAAACAGGGAGAGAGCTCAGGCATGCCATTTCTTTCAATAAATGTGATGCCCAAAGAATCTCTACATTATACAACATTTCAATTGAAGACACCCCCAAAATCGATAACTAATATAGAAAAAAATCCAACCTTGCTCCAGCTCCCGCAACGTAAAATCAATTATTCAAACAAAATTAAACAATCTACCCAAACAGAGAGGACGGAATTAACCCAACATTCAAAATCCCTTTTCCAATCATGTCCAAACATTTCCATGCAAACTCCATCAAGTAACAGCCGAAACAGCCAAATATCGTTAAAAATGAACACATAAAACGTACCAATTTCGTGTATTCCCATAAATTGAGAAAAATAAAATCAAAACAAGGCAAATGCTGTCCGCGGGGCGAATTATTTCACTCTATCCTTGAGGGCTCACATTCATTGACAAATATTTCTAAAATAGAGTTGTAAAGGTTTAAAATACAAGAGAAAGAACGAATTTTAGAACGAAAAGAAATCCAAAATCCTCTTCTCCAACTGAACGGAATGGCGTAATCAGAAGATTTTGGAAATGGAATTAGGGGAAAATTCAAAGTTTGAGACAGAGAATGCGCACAACGGAAATGCAAAAAGTTCGGATATTTATACATATCCGTGTCCTTGTTTTTGGGATGACGTCCAAATTTCTGTTTTTGGTTATTTTTCTCCTAATCTGACAAAGATGGACTCATAATTTCTTGTTCGTTTCTCTCATAAAGGAGAGGGGTATGAAAAGTATTTTTATTAACCAATTTTCTCTCTCTTTCAAATGCTTTGTCCTTTTTTTTTTTTCACTATATATCAAAAGAAAATGTTTTTATTTTAAGAATGTTGGGATGAAGGTTTGATCAACTTCATACATGTAATATGTGAATTTTATTCGTTACTAAAAATGAGATACGTATAATTTTATATATTAATTTAATTATTTTTAGACATTTTAAATAAATTAGATGCTTAAAGTAATTTGATACGTGTAATATTTTCTAGACTAGTTGCTTCATTACCACCCTTTGCCGGCGTTTTCACGCCATTGTTACCCCCCAAAAAAAGTATTTATCGACCTAGTTGGATCCATCAAGTGAAATAAATTTATATTGGGACAATATGGACATGTACAGATGAATGATCCACAAGCCCCATGACCCAATGAACTGGACGGTCGAAGCAGGTCGGCCCATGTAATTTAGTCAATGTGGACATGTCCAAATGAATGACCCATATGCAATATGACGCAATGGACACTACGCCAGGCCAAACGTGAAAAAGTCTAAAGACAAGACCTATTGCCCAATGAGCCAATGAACACTCGAAACAGATTGGCCCATTATATCGGCCCACTGCCCATCATTTTTTTTCTATAAATAGAGACACCCCTTTACACATTAGTGTTATGCATACACTCTACACATTCTCAATACCAAGTCCCACAGCAACAAAATGCTGCTGATCGTTTGATCTCCATATATATTTTTTTTAAAATTCTTTTAAATTTTCTGTAATTGTAATTGTAGACATTCATTGTGAAACTAATAAAATCCTTTTGCAGTTTCTATCTATATAATTCTGCACTACAATCATAAGATTCTCGCTCTTGAAAATCCACGCTTTTCCAAACCCAGAAGGCGGACGATATTGTCGATAAATAGAAGTATGTCTTGTTCATTAACATCTCGGAAATATTCCGCCATCGTTAGGGCAGTCAACCCAACTCTCATACGAGCCCCCGACGGTTCGTTCATCTGACCGTAAACCAGCCCCCCCCCCCCCCCCCCCCCCCCCCACCCTTCCGCCCAACTCTTTGGTCTTAAGAACGCTGGTTTTAAGAATGAGTGATTGAAACAGGCTCAAAAGATCAACTTTATGAGGCTATTATTACTTAATATTCAATCTTCATATGGCGAAGGCATAGTTTTCTTTTTTCTCTCAACTAAAAAAACCCCATTGGCGCCAAGCGTGAGGGAATGCTAAACGTTTGGTAATTGCTCCTCCAACCAGGAGAAAGATGTGAGAGTTCATCTAGGTGCAATCCTCCATCTATTTAAAAGTACTTTCTGGTCATAGGTCTTCGCATGGACGCACCCTCAGCTAGGGGCAGGGGCAAATGATCCTATCCTATAAGCTGCAACCAAAGTCCAATTCAATATAAAGTAAGTAAAGAGTTATTGGAAAGAGTTCACAAAAGGATTCGCAAATAAAAGTGCTAATGCTAGAGGAATACATAGAGTTGAACATAGTAAAATAAGGAATTGAAAGATTTCGTTGAAATTGTTCGTTTGGAAATTTCTCGAAAAGCTAATCATAGGTTCTTCTCTCCATCGGAACAATAGAAGCCGGTATTCTCAAGCAGCTACTCTATTTCCGACTCTTCCCATTTGATTCCTACGTCTTTTCATAGGTCTTAAACTCCCACCTCTTTTAATAATAAGTACAGCCTGAACCTGAATTTGGAATCAAATAATGTTGGTGTTGGTTCATGGTTTCTCTTGGCTATATGGTTTATCCGGGGGGGAGATCGAGCTTCAAGAAATTCCAACCTAAAATTCTTCCGAAATTTTCTATTTCAATCAATGAAATGGGTTCTTACTATTTTTATAGATATAAAGATTCCTTATTCTTCTTTTTATTCCTCATTTTAATTGATTTGATATAGTCTCCCAATATTTCTTTAAGCAAAGATTTTAGCATCATGATTTTTTTTTTTTTAAATGTTCGTGCTTCCTCTCGATACTCTTTTTACATTGTAACATTGTGTATTTGCACATTGGACATTGGTTGTCAAGGCATTGATGTAAATGTAGTTTTGGATTGTGGGCAACATGGAACAACTCATGACCATCGGTGAAGCTCAGTGTGCATCTGCATTCTAAGACTACAGAGGCTTTATGCTCTTGCATTCTTGGTTTGGAATTTGGACAATGGTTGTGTTGGGAATTCACCAAATACCTTCACAATATCAAATTTTGCAGCGGACAAACAATTCCCAAGTTGTTAGAATTTCGCATGAACATTAACAAAAACAAGCAAACAATGAATACAAGGATTTACGTGGAAAACCCTTCCAATTCGAAAGGTAAAAACCACGAGGCTCTTGAGCCTATCTCAAATCCACTATCACCAAAAGAGATTACACCAAAGTCTGCCCAAATTACAACCAAAGATGTGGCCTTACAACAACACAAAGTCACCACAATCTCAAACTCCACCAAGAACACCAAATCGGAAAATAAGAACTCAAAACTGCAGCCCCGAACAGAAAATTATACAAAAATTTCTAACCGTTGAAATTCGATCCCCACCGTACAAAATGAAGAACAAGATGTCCCGCACCTGCTGTAAATATTTCAGCCCGATCGGACAAGATTTGGTTCTCCATTTGGCCGGAAATCGGATTCTGGACGGAGGAAGAAGGCAGCTGCGTTTTTCCTTCTTTCTTTTTCTGGTTGCTGTTCTTCTTTTTCTATTTGGCTGTGCTTGTTGTGTTCTCAATAATATGTAATATGACAGCTTCTCACATTAAAATTGCCGTGTCTGCCTCTCAATAATGAAGGTTGCTCATTTCATTTAATATTTTGCTCAAGTTGGGAGGACCCCAACAAATCTCCCCCTCCTCCCGACTATGTGGAGTAACTTGTCATCCCGACAAGTGAGCAACAAAATTCAAATTTCCATCTTGGTACACATTTCGTAAGCATATCAGCTCCATTCTCATCTGTATGTACCTTCTCAAGGTATATCGACTTCTCATCCAACACGTCACGCAACCAATGATATCTCGTATCAATGTATTTAGACTTTGAATGAAAGCTATTATGTTTACTAAGATGGATAGCATTTTGATTGTCACAAAGTAAGGCATACCTCTCTTGTGCATAGCCAAGCTCTTTGAGAAATTTCTTCATCCAAAGCATCTCCTTGCACGCTTCAGTAGCTGCAATAAATTCAGCTTCAGTTGTTGACAACGCAACACATTTATGCCTTCCAGATTGCCAAGAGATTGCTCCCCCTGCAAAGACAATCACATAACCTGAAGTGGATTTGCGAGTATCAATATCACCCGCCATATCAGCATCAGTGAAACCACGAAGAACTAAATCTTCACTTCCAAAACAGAGTTTCAAATCTGATGTACCACGAAGATATCTCAAGATCCACTTTACAGCTTTCCAATGTTCTCTTCCAGGATTTGAGAGAAAGCGACTTACAGTGCTCACACCATGGGCAATATCAGGCCTTGTACATACCATTGCATACATCAAACTTCCAACTGCTGATGAATAGGGAACATTTTCCATATCTTTCTTCTCTTCTTCAGTGGAAGGACATTGAGAAACACTCAATTTCATGTGTGTTGCCAATGGAGTACTAACAGGCTTAGCATTTTCCATATGAAACCTTTGAAGCACCTTCTGAATATAATTTTCTTGTGACAGCCAAAGCTTACTAACTTTTCTATCTCTCAAAATTCTTATGCCAAGAATTTGGTTTGCGGCTCCCAAATCTTTCATAGAAAAGCACTTGCTCAACTCTTGCTTCAGCTCCCTAATTCTTGAAATAATCTGACCAACAATTAACATGTCGTCAACATAGAGCAGCAAGATAATGAAATCATTTTCTGAGTACCTCTGTACAAATATACAATGATCAGAATTGAACTTACGATAACCATGTTGTTGCATGACTGACTCAAACTTCTTGTACCATTGTCGATGAGCTTGTTTCAAACCATACAAGCTCTTTTTCAATTTGCAGACATAATCTTCTTTGCTCTGCACTTGAAATCCCTCAGGTTGCTCCATATAGATATCTTCATCTAAATTACCATGAAGAAATGCTGTCTTCACATCCATTTGTTCGATCTCGAGGTCAAGACTTGCAGCCATAGCTAACATAGATCGAATAGAAGACAATTTAACTACTGGAGAAAAGATTTCATCAAAATCAATTCCTTTTCTCTGCTCGAAGCCTTTAACCACCAATTTTGCTTTATACTTTGGTGTCAAAGAACCTTGTTCTTGCTTTAGCCTGTAAACCCACTTATTTTTCAGGGCTTTTTTTCCTTTTGGTAATTTCACCAACTCAAAGGTATCATTATCATAAAGAGGCTTCATCTCATCTTTCATAGCATGCAACCAATGCTCTTTATCCACACTCTCAATTGCTTCATCAAAGCATTTAGGTTCTCCTTCATCAGTCAAAATGACATATTCACTAGGTGAATATCTAGTAGACTGTTTGTAGATCTCCTGAGAGGAACCTGTTGAGCATGATCAAAATCATCATTGTCACCATCCATAGAGTGTTGTGCACCATCACCATGATCATCATCTGCCTGATCTTATTGTATATCTTCTTCTTCATTATCTCCAGCTGGTGATCGTGTTATAGGAACTGGCTCAACATCTACAAAGTCATCTTGAGCATCAGAGTCAGATTTCTGCAAATCTTCAATTGTCTGATTTTTCATAAACACAACATCACGACTCCTTACGAGCTTCTTTATAGCTGGATCATACAATCTATAGCCAAACTCATCTTGACCATAGCCCAAAAAGATGCACGGCTTGCTTTTCACATCAAGCTTTGATCTCTCATCTTTTGGAACATGAACATAGGCATTGCAACCAAAGACTCTTAAATGATCATATGATGAACTTTTACCTTTCCAGACTGCATCCGGAACATCTCCATTAAGAGCAACTGTGGGAGTCAGATTGATCACATGTGTAGTAGTCAATAAAGCTTCACCCCAAAAGCTCTTAGGAAGTTTTGACTCTGCCAGAAGACATCGAACTCTTTCCAATAATGTTCGATTCATTCTCTCAGCTAACCCATTCAACTGAGGTGTCTTTGGAGGTGTCTTTTGATGTCGAATCCCCTGTTTCCTGCAATAATCCTCAAATGGTCCACGGTACTCTCCCCCGTTATCAGTACGGATGCATTTCAACTTTCTTCCAGTTTGTCTTTCAACTAAAGCATGGAAATCCTTGAACTTATCAAGTACTTGATCCTTTGATCTCAACACATAGACCCATAGCTTCCTGGAATGATCATCAATAAATGTCACAAAATAAGATGCACCACTAAATGAGTGTACCTTCAACGGACCGAAGACATCTAAATGCACCAAGTCCATAGATTCTGCATTCGTCGAGGTTGATGAGTTTTGAATGAAACTCGGTGTTGCTTTCCTGCAAAACAATGTGGACATTTCTCCAAATTTGCATTATTCAATCCAGAAATAACATTTTTTCTCACCAGAGTTTCGAGGCCTTTAGCACTTATGTGACTCAACCTTCTGTGCCATAATTCAGGGGAATTTTGTTTCTCCACCAGGTTCACAGCATCAGTGGAAACTGAAGCTTGCAACGAATATAAGTTTGATCTCAGTATTTTACCTTTAGCAACCACAAGAGATCCTTTATTCAGTTTCCATATACCATCACATAAATTATTTCCATAACCATCTTTATCAAGTCTCCCAACAGAAATCAGATTCATACGAATATTCGGTGCATGTCTGACATCCTTCAATCGCAATATAGATCCATTGGCTATCTTCAAACAAATATCACCTGTGCCCACAACTTCAGATATACCATTATTTCCCATCCTTAATGAACCATACTTACCAGCATTGTAAGTAGAAAAGAAATCCCTTCTTGATGTGACATGGACTGCAGCACCTGTATCAGCAAACTAACTAACATCAGAGGAAATTGTATTCACTGCATTTTCATCAAAGACAACAACGAGATCATCTTTTGTAGTCAGGCAACATGACTGGTATCCTTAGACTTTCCTGCACCAGCATTCCTGTTATCATTCTTCCACTTGAAGCAATATTTCTGGATATGACCCTTCTTGTGACAGTAGTGACACTCAACATTCTTATATCGAGATTTGGATTTGCTCATTTGTCTGCCCTTATCAACATTTCTAGTTTTCTGTCTCCCCCTATTCTCTGCAACGAACAACTCATTCTGTGAAGATGATGAACCTTGAGTTTTTCTTCTCATCTCCTCATTCATGATTCCACTTTTGGCATAATCAAGAGTCATTGCACCATCAGGAGCAGAATTAGTGTGTGACACCCTGAATGTCTCCCACTTATCAGGCAAAGTATTCAGCAACCATAATCCAAGAATCTCATCATCGAATTTCACTCCAACATTTGACAATTGATCCAACAACCCCTGGAACTCATTCACATGGTCAGCGATAGGAACATCTTCCTTATACCTCAATTGTATCAATTGTTTCAGCAAGAATAATTTATTATTCCCTGTCTTTGAAGCATAAAGCTTTTCAAGTTTATCCCACAACGTCTTGGCATGCGTCTCATTAGCAACCAATTTAACACATTATCATCGACCCACTGTCGAATAAAACCGCACAACTGTTGATGCTCAAAAGCCCAATCCTCATCTGATTTTGATTCTGGCTTCGATGTAGCAAACACAGGTAGATGCAAACTTTTTACAAATAGAAGATCTTTCATCTTCCCCTGCCATTTGTGATAATTCATCCCGTTCAACGAAATCATTCTGCTTGTGTTAATTTCCATAATTCTAACAACAACAATAGCTCTGATACCACTCTGTTGGAAATTCACCAAATACCTTCACAAGATCAAATTTTGCAGCGGACAAACAATTCCCAAGTTGTTAGAATTTCGCAGGAACATTAACAAAAACAAGCAAACAATGAACACAATGATTTACGTGGAAAACCCTTCCAATTCGAAAGGTAAAAACCACGAGGCTCTTGAGCCTATCTCAAATCCACTATCACCAAAAGAGATTACACCAAAGTCTGCCCAAATTACAACCAAAGATGTGGCCTTACAACAATACAAAGTCACCACAATCTCAAACTCCACCAAGAACACCAAATCGGAAAATAAGAACTCAAAACTGCAGCCCCGAACAGAAAATTATACAAAAATTTCTAACCGTTGAAATTCGATCTGCACCGTACAAAATGAAGAACAAGATGTCCCGCACCTGCTGTAAAAATTTCAGCCCGATCGGACAAGATTTGGTTCTCCGTTTGGCCGGAAATCGGATTCTGGACGGAGGAAGAAGGCAGCTGCGTTTTTCCTTCTTTCTTTTTCTGGTTGCTGTTCTTCTTTTTCTATTTGGCTGTGCTTGTTGTGTTCTCAATAATATGTAATATGACAGCTTCTCACATTAAAATTGCCGTGTCTGCCTCTCAATAATGAAGGTTGCTCATTTCATTTAATATTTTGCTCAAGTTGGGAGGACCCCAACAGGTTGCAATGTTCATGGCATCCTTCAGTTCAGGGTTCGGGCTGCCTCACCCTAAGATTCCTTTTTTCTCAATTCTCTTGTGTATTTCCAAATGCAAACATTCTGGCATACATTTCCTATAATCCAAATGTCTTAAGATTATTCAAAAGAAATGGGGTTTCAATCCAAACTAATCTAAAAAATGAACAACTATATCTTGAAACAAAAAACTGGCCAAGTTAATCTGATTACCCAAAAAGAGAGATGATGAATATATATAAATTGCTATCGCTTTTTGCTTGTGTTGAATAATAATATCCCCCAATCTTCAATGCAACAAAATGTACTAAAGAATAAAGATAAGGTCACTTCCAGAAAAATGAAAATAAACATTATACATCTAATAATCTAATAATCTATATAAACCAGAAAAAGTATGAAGGATTCATTGGTATGGCCTGAGATGAAAGATTTGGCAGTGTGGGCTATACGACGGTATCCTTTCTGTAGCTTTCTCGAACTTGTTGGCAGCTGCTTCATTGCCTTCTATGCTCAGCTGAGCAAAATACGTGTTCCACCAAGTCGAATTCCTCGATTTAAACTGATACACAGAAAACAAAACATTCAAAGCTAAATTATAATCCCCCTTTGTATTCAGAATGATACAAATGTGTTGTTAGAAAGAATGCAAAAATTGTGTGCAGAAGGCATGATGGATTACCGAATGTCCGGTCTTGTCTTTGTTAGCAGTCTTGGAATTATGCCTGCCTGGATGTCCTACAAGTATTCGACAGAGAATCATCGAGTATAACCAAGACGGATGGCATTTAGCGTAAAAGTAAAGAAGCAGTGTAGGTTTATCTTACGTGTGAAAATGACGAGGCCAGCAGATGATATCTTCGCCATTTGAGGAATGGTTCGATTGAGATATTTTGGTGACAGGTAATCCAATGCATCAGAGATGATCACAAGAGAAAATGACTTTGCTCTGTATGGAAGGGGAAACATAATATCAAGCACACGAACGATGCCCACGCGCACCAAATTCTTGCAGGAGCGATCAGCATCCTCTATGTCGTAGGGCTCCACGCCCCAAGCTTCGGTCTCCTTATCCTCTTTTAACAATATGGAAGTGACTGAACAGCTATCAGGACCAACATGCAACACCTTGTGCATATTGTCACCGTATGCTTCTTTCAGAAATGGGATCGCTCGTAGGACTTCACTATGGCATGAATAGTCACCTATAAACGTAACGAATGATTACTAATACAACGTTGGAATAGCCATCATCACCGTTGTTTTCCTTTCTATGCACATTGAAACAAGAATGTGAACAAGCAATTAATAGGAAACCATGCTGGCCAATAAAGGCTAATTAGAAAGTATACGAATATCAGTTTTAGGAGATTCAAAACCAATATTTTGAGACAATTTGTACTACTTCTCTACTGCTGTAATTTGCTTTGTAATCCTTTCATGTTTCTAGTCCAAGGAATGGGATTGAACTCAAATATTTTGGGTTTGAAATCAGGACAAATGGCAGTGGTGTTGTCGTGTTAGTATTAATAAATTCATATTCTTGAAATGGAGGATGCAAAACTTAGAAGTTCTTTGAGGACATAGGGCGATTCACTCTACATATTCGAAATGAAAATGGGATGGCTAAAAATAAACAAGATTTGGAAGAAGAAAAAGTACACCTCAAATCATTCAGACAAAGTTTACATAACAATGCAACTATAAGGATCAAAATTTTATACCACCTTAGGGTGGAAATCATGTAAGGCCTGTCTGATTTTTTGCTAATAGCAAGATCTGAGGTAAAAGTTTAATATCTAGTCATGATTGTTCACTTATCAATCAATAATACTAATACGAAAATGACTGTAAGACTTCAAGTTAAAAACCCCTTAACTAGTAAAGCTCTGCATCATGAACGTCACATTCCCAACAGAAGCTTTGCATAGTAAACAGCACAGCTACTTCAACCTTAATCGACACAGCTAAGAAGTGTTCCCAATTACTTTATAGCTCTTTATGCTATGAGTGCATATTCATTAATGATATCATGCAGCACTTACCATATAACCAAAAGAACAGAACTCTTCAATCCAGATACAAGAATACCAATGGCAAAAGAAAGAGAAAATATGTGTGGGATGCAATGAATGAGATTACCTTGTACCCAACTGAGAGCCTGGCTATTTCGCAGAGTACCTATCATTAAATCATTTGAATCAAAGAAACAGTAAGCAAGGCCAGAGCAAAATGTTTGGAGAACATAAGTTTCTAATATCCTAACCATCCAAATAAAGAGAAGTAGAGAACCACTCAATGCTAATAGGAGTCAGCTTGGTAATGGGTAAGGCCAACAAATAAGCAACTAAAAACATTCATAAATATTGAAGAGTATTTTCATTCATGAATAGAATATATAACTCAACTCAGCCCTATGCCATTAACACAATGTAAGTGGAACACCTAAGCAAGAAGATGCCCTAATGTCTTGCTATTTGCAATCCACCTTATTTAAGATAAATGCATTATCTATTTCTACTCTAATCGAACATTACCCATACTATGTTTAAACTGCCTTCATACTTAAATCAACGCTTGTATGCACCATCCCATAAAATAATATTCTCCAAACCCTTCCCATTAATAACTGCGAAATCGAATTTCAAAGTAAAGATCAAACCTTTGCCACGATACAAAATCCCAATTAGAAGAAATGCTCCCTGCAAAGTTCCAAATCAAAACCCACAATCAGAATTGACGCAAGTCAGGACCGAATTCACTCTCTTGAAACAATCAATAAAAAGAGATTGTATTGTAATTGGTAATACCACAATAACGACCCCAATCGACAAGTAAGGGCGCGAGCGGGTTCTGGGAGGAACAGAGGCTGGAAATTGAGCTGGCTTGCCTCCGTCGGATGCACGTCGAGAAGGATTTATGGGTCTTCTGAACATCTGCATTTTTGTGGAACAGCAGCGATTCACAGACGAATCTCCTCCACATACGTATCGCAATTCGGAGACAGAGTGCAAGAGGAGGAGAAAACAGTGATAAAAGATAGCAAGAAATGGAAGATAGGCTCAGACCCAATACTGATTTCTTCTTGATGATCGATCATGATTAACAAGTGAAAAATAAATCTGAAATTCAGATGATAATGAATGTGTTGTCATAACTCATAAGACACATGCACGTATTGCAATGCAAACATCTTAAATACGGAGTATATTTATACGGTAAATAACTGTTTTTAATTTTTTTTTTTTATCTTTTACAGTAAAAAGTTATACCACATTCTTTAACATGATGTGAAATACTATTGAAGTACGTACTCCTTCCATTTTTTAATAAAGTTTACATTTACATAGTAATTACTCCCTCCGTCCCACAATAATGTTTCCATTTTATTTTTGCACACAATCCAATGCACTTTTTAAATTGTTAATATCTCAAAATATATACAAGTAGAAATTATGTAAAATATATATTCTAAAACTATACGATTAGACGAATCTAACAAGACTGAACTCGACTATTTTTTTCAAATATATAATTACAATAATATCGAGTCAAAGTTGAACAATGAACAGTGTCAAAAAGTCAAATGGGAACATTATTGTGGGACGGAGGGAGTACTATTCATTGAGTAGATTTAATTCAACTTTTTAACACAATTATATAAGATAAAATATAGTCAAGCGAGATTTTGTTGGATTCATCTAATCACATAGATTTAGAATATTAAATTTTTATAATTTTTACTTTTATACAATTTAAGATATTAAGCATTAAAAATTTGTATTGGATTGTGTTAGTGTAAACTTAAAAAAATAAACGGAGGAAGTAGTATCTAATAATTATGGGTAGGTGTGCGGACGGAAAAATTATATATTCATGTGGGCGTGGTAGTACAATTCCGTTACGGTTGTCACATTGCAATCAGTTGTATTTGTAAAATAATGTATGGATTGGATACTTTACAATGGTAGTGTTCAATAGAGTTAGGGTACAGATATTCCCTTTAACTGCACATGCAGTGATGATAACTCCATCCTTTATTGTGATGTGTAACATAATAAGCCAAAAACATTAAAAAATATCAACACCACAAAATGATTTCAGCCATCACAATTTTAATGCCACATCACAAAACTCCCTCAGCTAAGCCTAAGCCGGTAGTGTTGATTGGATTTTGTATTATTCGGTGAGAAGGCATGTTATATCATGGCACATCGCTTATAAAATCGTAGGCATTCATAGGTAGGAATATATACTTTCTTAGGTCAAAGGAGACATCACTGATTGAGCATATCACATCATTTCCGCATTTACAATCGTCACCACCTACTCACCTAGACATACATTTGATAGTATAAGTATACGTAGTGTACAAATACAAGCATATATGTTGAACAAAAGTGCTAATATAAGTATCTAGTGCAGAGTATATATACCAATTTGTAAACTGACTACTAGAGCAGCAAAATTATTTTCCCTTTCCTTGTTCCTGAACAGAGACTTGACAAGTTTCTTCAATTCTTGGACTTGCAAACACAACAGAAAATACCAAGCATACATACGGAATAATATCAAGAGGTAAGATTTATGTGGTTCGGGATAAATCCCTACATCCACGGGCAGAGGCAACAAGCTTTCACTAACAATTTGGGAGATACAAATACAATGATCTTGTGGCTTAATAAGCACAACTACTGCCACACCCAATCACCCAAAACACCAAACCCAAATCTAGAACAAATGTATTGCAACACTTACTAGACTATTGAAGCAACACTCACAAATGATTTGGGAACAAAATGGCTCTCTTCAATCTGCTCTCCTCTCTCGTCTGGAAGAACTTAGAAAACCAGAACCTCAAATGGAAGAAGAGTCTCCTCTTTTTCAAAATGCCCATCGATCAATTGAAACTTATTGGGCAAGCTTAGGAATAGAAATTATCCCATGTGGTTGAGAACACCAAAAGTAATGACCAAATAATCTCATGTGGACAAATGTAGGGCTGTGATTAATTCTAGCCATAATTAACAAATCTCCACCTTGGCTTGAATTAATCAAACTCCGAAAGCTATCAAATTTCTGCCTCCTCCAATGCCCCATTGGGCATTCACAAACTGCATATGCTGATCAAGTCTAGGCAATGCCTAAACTTGGACACTACCCAATGGCTTAGTTAGTATATCCGCTGGATTATCTGCACTAGGAATCTTTTCAACAACAATATCACCAGTAGACACAACATCCCGAATGAAGTGAAATCTGACATCAATGTGTTTGGTTCTTTCATGAAACATTTGATTTTTAGTCAAATGAATCTCACTTTGATTGTCGCAAAAAACAGTATATATATCTTGTTTTAAGCCCAGCTCAGTAACCAAACCTTTTAACCAGATAGCTTCCTTCACTGCTTCTGTTGCTACCATATATTATGCCTTCGTGGTAGACAAAGCAACAACTGGTTGTAAAGTTGCTTTCCAACTTATGGCACAACCTAAAGGAGTGAAAACATAACCTGTCAGAGATCGTCTCTTATCCAAATCACCAGCATAATCTGAATCCACATAGCCAACAACACTTTTGCAAGTGTTAGATTCCCCATGAAATACCAAGCCAAGATCTGTAGTCCCTCTCAAATATCGAAGTATCCATTTCACTGTCTGCCAATGTAACTTACCAGGATGTCCCATGTATCAACACTAACAGCATGTGAAATATCTGGACGAGTGCAAACCATAGCATACATGATGCTACCAACAGCACTAGCATATGGAACACGTGACATGTGCTCCACCTCATCTTTTGATTTTGGTGATGAAGCAGCAGAAAGTTTAAAATGGGATGCCAATGGAGTACTCACCGGTTTTGCATTTTTCATACCAAAACGCTCAAGTACATTCTCAATGTATTTCTTTTGTGAAAGAAATAACTTGCCTACTTGCCGATCCCTGTGAATTTTCATACCCAATATCTTCTTTGTTGTCCCTAGATCTTTCATCTCAAATTCACCATTAAGTCAGGCTTTTAAATTATTGATCTCTGCCATGCTCTTAGAGGCAATGAGCATGCCATCAACATAGAGCAATAAATATACAAATGAACCACATGAGAGTCTTTTATGATATACACAACAATCATAATTACTTCTATTGTAACCAAGATCAATCATAAAAGCATCAAACCGCTTGTACCATTGTCGAGGAGATTGTTTCAAACCATAAAGAGATTTTTTCAAACGACAAACATGATCTTATTTTCCCTGGACAATGAACCCCTCTGGTTGATGCATGTAGATTTCTTCCTCAAGCTCATCATGTAGAAAAGCTGTCTTGACATCAAGCTATTCAAGCTCCATATCAAACATAGCAACTATAGCAAGTAACACACGAATTGAGCTATGCTCTACAACTGGAGAAAATACTTTATTGAAGTCAATTCCCTCTCTCTGACTGTAGCCTTTAGCAACCAACCGTGCCTTGAATCTAGTTTCTTCAACCCCTGGGATTCCTTCCTTTTTCTTGAAGATCCATTTGCAACCAACCACCTTATGGCCTTTAGGCGGTTTCACTAACTCCCAAGTTTGGTTCTTGTGAAGTGATTCAATCTCTTCACTCATAGCAATACTCCACTCTGAAGAATTATGACATGTAACAGCTTGAGTGAAACTGGAAGGTTCTTGAACCTCCTCAATACCTTCAGCTACAGATAATGCAAATGAAACATAATCTGCATGTGCAAACCTTTGAGGTGGCTTGACCTGCCTTCTCTCTCTTTTAGTGGCAATACTATATTGCTCTTGCTCTTGTGGGACATTAGAAATATCAACAAGTTCTGTTTCATCTTCAACAATAGGCTGAATGGAAGTACTCTCTTGTACTTCTGAAATCGAAACCTCTAACTCCACCAGCTCAGGGACACCTTGATCTCCATCTGTATCATTTCCTCCAGCTGACCCTTTCTTCAAAAGAAGCATGGATTTTTCATCAAACTTGACATCTCTGCTGATAATAAATTTTGGTGAACCGGGCTCAGTACACCACAATCTGTAGCCTTTTACACCAGTAGCATAACCTAGGAATATGCATTTCTGTGACCGACGCTCGAGCTTTCCATTGTTAACATGAGCATACGCAGGACAACCAAATACTTTCAAATATGAATAATCAGCAGGAGTACCAGACCATACCTCAATAGGAGTCTTCAAACCAATAGGAACTGAGGGAGATCTATTCACCAAATAGCAGGCCAAATTAATAGCTTCAGCCCAAAATACCTTAGGTAAGCCAGCATTATCAAGCATACAATGAGCTCGCTCCAAAAGAGTCCTATTCATTCTTTCAGCAACTCCATTTTGTTGTGGTGTTTTTCTAACTGTGCGGTGTCTCACAATTCCTGCATTTTCACAAAACTCGTTAAACTGGCCATCACAATATTCCAACCCATTATCTGTTCTAAAGCGCTTGATTTTCTTGCCTGTCTGATTCTCAACAAGTGCTTTAAATTTCTTGAATGTTGGAAATGCTTCATTCTTGTGTTTTAGAAAATACACCCAGACATACCTGGAATAATCATCAATAAAGGTCATCAAATATTAGGAACCTCCTTTAGATTGTGTACGTGAAGGGCCCCAAAGATCAGAATGAATATAATCTAATGTGCCCTTTGTTCTGTGAGTAGCTGCTGAAAACTTCACCCTGCACTGCTTGCCATACACACAATGCTCGCAAAATTCAAGCTTCCCAATTTTATTATTTCCCAACAAACCTCGCTTGCTCAAAATAGACATGCCTGCCTCACTCATATGCCCAAGACGCATATGCCACAAACGAGTATTATCTGAATCAGAATTAGATGAAGAACCTGTAGAAGTAGAAACTGATGCAACACCAATAACAGTGCTACCTTGAAGCAAATATAGGCCATTAACCGATTTTCCACGGATCACAACAAGAGAACCACTGGAAACTTTCATAACTCCACCTTGACCAGTATACTTGTAGCCAAGTGAATCAAGAGTACCCAAAGAAATAAGATTTTTCTTCAAATCAGGCACATGTCAAACATTTGTCAAAGTCCTCACAATACCATCATGCATCTTGATTCGAACTGTCCCTATACCAATAACCTTACAGGATACATTGTTTCCCATAAGGACAACTCCACCATTAATTGACTGGTAAGAATAAAACCAATCTCTGTTAGGACACATATGATAGGAGCAACCCGAGTCAAGAACCCAACCGTCACTAGGTGAACCAACTGATATTGAAAGAACATTTGCACTTGAATTTTCCTCAGCAAAACTAGCAGATTCAGTAGCTGTTGAGAAGTCCAAATTCTTTTTCTTTGCCATGAGTTTTGGACAATTATTTTTCCAGTGTCCCTCTTCCTTACAGTAATGGCATTGATTTTTCTTGATCCTAGATTTTGATCTTGATTTGCCTCTGTCTTTCTTCATTCCTTTGTTAGTTGTCCTACCCCTCACAACCAAGCCATCAGCTTGCTCATCAACCAAATTTCCCGACACCTTTTTCTTCAATTCTTTAGAATTCAATGATGCTTTCACATCTTCCAAAGAAAGTGTGTCTCTGCCATATAGCATAGTATCAACAAAATGCTCAAAGGAATGGGGTAAAGAACATAACAAAATTAGAGCCTGATTCTCATCATCCATTTTCACATCAATATTTTTCAAAGACATAATGATCTTGTCAAAATCATAGAGATGATCCTTGACTGGTGTACCTTCTCTCATACGAAGAGTGTAGAGTTGTTGCTTTAAATAAAGTCGATTAATCAACGACTTTGTCATATATAAAGCTTCCAATTTGAGCCACAAACCAGCAGGGGATGACTCATCTGCTACTCCCCTTAATACATCATCGCCAAGGGATAATTGAATAGCACTAAGTGCTTTCTCGAGAAAATCATCCTTTTCTTCAACAGACATAGTTCCAGGAAGAGCCTCTTTGCCCTTCAATGCCTTAAGTAACCCTTGTTGAATAAGTGAAGCCCGCATTTTAATCCGCCAAAGTCCAAAGTCATTCTTGCCATCAAACTTTTCAATCTCGTATTTTGCCGTGTTTACTTTTGCCATAATAGCCAGAAACAGAGCAATACAAATATTAGCACAACAGAGAATCCCAAGAGAAAACCAAAATGCTCTGATACCAATTTGTTGAACAAAAGTGCTAATATAAGTATCTAGTGCAGAGTATATATACCAATTTGTAAACTGACTACTAGAGCAGCAAAATTATTTTCCCTTTCCTTGTTGTTCCTGAACAGAGACTTGACAAGTTTCTTCAATTCTTGGACTTGCAAACACAACAGAAAATACCAAGCATACATACTGAATAAAATCAAGAGGCAAGATTTACGTGGTTGGGGATAAATCCCTACATCCACGGGCGGAGGCAACAAGCTTTCACTAACAATTTGGGAGATACAAATACAATGATCTTGTGGCTCAATAAGCACAGCTACTGCCACACCCGATCACCCAAAACACCAAACCCAAATCTAGAACAAATGTATTGCAACACTTACTAGACTATCGAAGCAACACTCACAAATGATTTGGGAACAAAATGGCTCCCTTCAATCTGCTCTCCTCTCTCGTCTGGAAGAACTTAGAAAACCAGAACCTCAAATGGAAAAAGAGTCTCCTCTTTTCTCAAAATGCCCATCGATCAATTGAAACTTATTGGGCAAGCTTAGGAATAGAAATTACCCCATGTGGTTGAGAACACCAAAAGTAATGACCAAATAATCTCATGTGGACAAATGTAGGGCTGTGATTAATTCTAGCCATAATTAACAATATACGAAGTATATAGAGAGAGAACATACTAGTAAATTAGATTAGTCACCATTTAGCACTAGTAATTATGCCAAATATAGGGGTATTAATCTTGTTCACATAATGCTAATTGGACATTCACTAAATTCCCATAACATAACAAACTTTTAGCAATTTTTACAATTTATTCACATCAATCACCTTTTTCTCGAGTTCTATAATATAAATGAAATATACATACTTACATAGCAATAGAGTTATTGTATAGACAATTTATTTGTCTGTACCTACTAAATAATGGCTCTTCGAAAAAAATGATCTCCGCAGCCCTCACTCACACCCGCAACATAGATTGTATTGTTTTGGGGATGTTCGAGCATTAAAAAATGATGTCTATGTGCCTTGAAGTTATGTTCGCAATAGGATTCGTAATGTGATGCTATCCATTATTTTTGCTTGCGCGCTCATCATTTCCCATATTAACACATCATTTTTAGGGTTTTGGCATCAACAGCAGATGTTGTTGCTAGCAATTGAGCCATACCCCTTAGAAGTACTTCGTAGAAAAAAAATATATAGCCACTAAAAAAATATATGGGTTAACCAAATGAAAAGAATAAATTGTGCTAAAAAGATAAAATAATCCGACCATATATATTAGACCAATAAAATAATTTTTTTTATGATCCGAAGCCGGATAAAATAATGAAATAACTTGATAAGTAATATTTATTATTTATAAGATAGATAAAAACTCTTATAGTAATTAAATATTTAATTATTATTATTATGTACATAGAAATTAATTGTGCAACAAAACTATTATGGGTGTGGTTATGGTGCGATCAACGAATCCCGCATCACATCGAGGCAGCGATCTGAAGCGTCCATTTAAAATTCAAGGGTTGTAAATGAAAAAGGGTATAATTGTCATAATTAAAATATAACCCTATATTTAGTATGTTATCATATCTAATATTTGGTAAATCATATCAAATATTTGGTAAATCATATCTAATATTTGGTAAATCATATCAAATATTTGATAACCATATCTAATATTTCAAATAATAATATTTGGTAACAAATCTATTAGTTGATCATTTCAGCGATGCTATAAAAAATAATTCAGTTATGGTATCAAAAATAGTTCATGAAGAATTCAGCGACAGTTTATAGCATAATTCAGCGACAGAACCAAGAAGATTTCGGCAATGCTACCAAAAACCAAACCACTTATGCTGTCAAATATATTTCACCGACTATATGTAGATGAATTCAGCGATCATACCTAGAAGAATTCAGCGACCCTACCAAGAAGAATTCAGCGACTCTGCAAGAAGATTTCAGCGATGCTACACAATACAATGCAGCGATAATATAAAAAATAATTCATCAACGTTTTCATGAACAATTCAACGACCTTACCAAGAACAATTCGGCGATGCTATCAAGAACAATTCAGCGACTTTTCATCAACAATTCAGCGACTCAAGTAGCAGCATTTAGGGTACGCTTTCGAATAATTCAATGACTTTATTTAAAAACATTTCAGCGACGTATATCTATGTATAGCAGCAAAATTAAGAAAATTGGAGGGTAATGTAAGATGAAATACGGAGAAGAAGAACAAAAACATTCATTTTCCAATAATATAACAAATTTACTATTTTAACCTCCAAATTAATCTCAACCGTTGATTTACAAAGTTAATCAATGGTGAGAATTTGCCGCAGCACATCAAGTCAAATGACTTGATCGCACCCTAACCAAAACCAACTATTATATGTTCCCGCAAATGGAAGGCAAGTGCATGCATTCAAGTAGTGTATATTAATAGGCTTCCACCTCCCATTTTCTAACTTGTGTAGGTTGTTTAGAAGAAAAAAAAAAAAAAATAGTGCATATTAACGTTCCAATACGTGGAAAGTTAAGAATTATCATTATCATCTTCACCATAATGGAATAATGGAATATGCAATTTAATCACAAGAGCTTGACATGTGGTAAATTAATCACCAGTTTTGAAATCTCGAAGAATTAGAACAAGACTACTTGTTAGGTGTTCTAAAAAACAACAAGTGAAGAAGCTTTGGAATCTTCTGAAGGTGTTCAAGATATTCAAGAGTTCTTCATGCAACTGATAAAAAGTGAGTTTTTGATCTTAAAATAAAAAATATATATAGAAAATCACAAAAAAAAAAAAAAAACACTTTTCCCTGAAAACATCTATCAAAGCCTTCAAGTGGATCAAGCTAGAAGTTCCACTTGAAATACTTCGGGTCCGTTCTGCACGTCGAGCTGTAGCTGCGGGTTGTAGCTGCGAGCTGCAGCTGTAGGGGGCTTTGGGAGTTGTAGCTATCAGTTTTTGCATAAGTGTTCGGTACAAATAGCTGTAGCTGTAAAAAAATCATAATTTGAAGAGAAAAAATTAATTAAAGTTGGAAAGTAGCTTCCAAAAGCTCCCAAAAACTGCGTGCAGAACAGACCCGAATTCATAGTTCATCAAGTATCAAGCTTCAGCATCTTTTAATAAGTCTTAAAGCTTTCAAGATTGAAGGCTTTAAATCTTCAAGACAACCATCATGTTAGCAAAGAAAATCTTTAAACCTTCAGGTGGCTGAGGAAAATCTTCAAGTATTCACAAAACCTCAAATGACTTAAGAAGAAATCTCAACAATTGAGGATGAAGTTCCAAAGCAGGCATGTTTTGAAACCAAATGTATCTTTGAGTCTGTTTGGCAATTAGTCAAAATTAATTGTTTGGTAATTTCAAAACCAACATTTTCCCTACAATAGCTGAAATTCAAAATATTGATATTTGCAGCAGAGTGAAAAAGAATTGATTTGACACCATTTTAAGTTTTTTTTTTTTTTTAGAAAAGTTATTTTGTGGGCCTGTGTAGCTTTCTTTCACTCAAGAACAAAGGGGATTTCTCCGGCATGAACAAGCTAGAAAGAATAATTACCCACAATGTCTCACAAATGAGCTGATTCAGTTTAGCTATTTTGCCAAAAACACCCATGTAGCTATTTTGTCAGACACCCTTTTATTTAATTAGACACCCTTTTATTTAATTTGGATCGCCAGCTAACTAAGAAATCATTAAAAACACTGAAATTCAAGTCAAGTTGGAGGATTGAATGATCAAATTAGAGAATATGCACCACCAAACTAAATTCAATATTTTGCAATATCTATAAATTGTACATTTTTTACATACTTATAATAGTAATTTATTTGTCTACATTATAATCTAAATCAAAAGCATGCCTTGAAAATCTACAATTTTAGAAAATAAACCAAAGTTGTTTCAATTTTCAAAGCGGAAAAAATGCCAAAAAGGTAATTTTTCTTTTCAAAAAATTCAAATCAGTCCTTTTTATATTTTACTACCAAAACAGTCTGCTACAAATGCTAATTATGTCCAAATCAGTCCTTTGTTCACTAATTATGCTCTAATTACCGACGTGGCAAGGGTTTAAATTTAAATCTGACACGTGGACATAATATTAGTCCATTTTCTTTTATCTTTTGCCAATTCAGTCCTAAATTTTTATTTTGTTCCATTTAGTACTTTACCCAAATCAGTCATTTTTATGTTAATTGGCCTCCATTCTTTCAAATTATTTTATTTCAGGCCAAGAACCTTAATTTTTTTATTATTACTTATCCATTTATCAAATAAATGTCCAACATACTTCCGCAAATAAAATTAAACACCAAACCTCATGCTTTGGGTTTTATTGACCATGCTTCCTACATCCGTAACCTTCCAAAAAGTAAAATTAAATCATTTACACAAAAATTAAAATTAAATCATTTACTACATTTTAAGGTAGGAAACAAAGTATGATTGTGTTAATTGTTGCTGAAGGAAACCAGAACCATAGGTTACGGTCGGATGGTTAGAGAAAGTCCGTAAAATTCCGTTTCTTGGAAAATCCGATAACAAGGCAGTCAAACCTAATGTATGAGGTTTGGTGTTTAGTTTTATTTACGGAAGTATGTTGGCATTTATTTGATCAATGAATTATTAGTAATAAAAAATTTTAGGTTTTGTGTCTGAAATGAAATAATTTGAAAGGTTGGAGACCAATTAATATAAATGACTGATTTGGGTTGAGTTCTAAATAGAACAAAACAAAAATTTATGATTGAATTGGCAAAAGATAAAAGAAAATGGACTAATATTATGCGCACGTGTCAGGTTTAAATTTAAACTCTTGCCACGTCAGCAATTAGAGAATAATTAGTGAACAAGGGATTGATCTGGACATAATTAGTATTTGTAGCGGACTGTTTTGGTAATAAAATAGAAAAAGGACTGATTTGAATTTTTGGGGAAAAAAAAGACCTATTTGACATTTTTTCCATTTTCAAAGCACAGACAGAGGCATAATATGCAATTAAAATTTTTCAAACTTTATCCTCAATAATAAGTATGCAATAGCAAAGAAACATGGTATGATCGCCTCCCAGCTTTATTTTACAAGATCTACTGGAATTCAGTTGGTGAGGATGTTATCAAGTTTGTCCAAGATGCTATGCAGGCTGGTTATTTTGAGCCTGCCATTGCTCAAACGTTCATATGTCTTGTCCCTAAATTGGAAGTTCCTAGGGAAATTCGTCACTATCGGCCCATAAGCTTATGCAATGTCAGCTATAAAATTTTGACGAAGGTTATTGTTAATTGCCTTCGACCGAGCCTTCAGGATTACATCAGTCCCTATCAATCGGCTTTCTTGCCTGGGCGTGGCACGGCAGGGAATGCAATCATTCTTCAAGAGGTCTTGACTTTTTTTAAAAACAAACATCGTCGATCTCAGTCTATTTTGCTCAAGATTGATCTCGAGAAGGCTTATGATAACATCCAGTGGGATTTTCTGGAGGAGTGTCTTCATGAGATGTGCCTGCCTCCTCATCTTACGCGGATCATTATGTGTTGTGTCCGGTCTCCTAGCTATTCCATTCTGTGGAATGGAGCTATATTGCCACCCTTCATCCCGTGGAAGGGTATTCGCCAAGGGGATCCTCTATCACCGTACCTTTTCATCATTGTTATGGAAAAACTGTCCCGAACTATTTGTGTTCGAGTAGACGAAGGGAGGTGGCGGCCTATATCCATTGGTCGGGGAGTGCCCCCTATTTCTCATTTAATGTTCGCCGACGATCTTCTCTTATTTTCTGAAGCGTCAATTGAAAGTGTTAGCTGCCTTGATAATGTCCTCAACGACTTTGCAGGGCAAGCTGGCCTTAAACTGAACACTCGTAAATCAATTGGCCTTGCCTCAGCTAGTGTCCCGCCGCATGCCATCCATCAATTCTCGGCTTTGTTGAACATTGCTTTTGCTTCTGATATTGGCCGATACCTTGGCTTCCCAACCTTCTCTGGCGCTGTCCGATCGGTTTATTGTGAATTTCTTGTTGAAAAGCTCCACAAGAAAATGGCCTCCTGGAAGAGAGGTCTCCTTAATAAAGCAGGACGGCTTACCCTAGCCCGGGTTGTCCTATCCGCTGTGCCCACATACCTTATGCAGATTATGTGGCTCCCTTCGACCACGTGCGAGAATATTGATAGGGTGGTCCGAAGGTTTTTATGGAAAGATGGTCATGATCATGGCATCCACCTTGTTCAATGGGCTAAGATTGCTTCACCTCGGAAGATGGGGGGTCTTGGCCTAAGAAAATGTAGGGACATGAACATCGCTATGCTCGGTAAATTATTCTTTGAAGTCATTTCCAACTCGCCTAAGGCTTGGGTGAATATTCTTATAACCAAATATGGTTGCGGGAATGGCTGCTTCCCTCAACGGCCGGTTGCCTCTTCGACTTATAGAGGTCTCCAGCGCACGGCTCCTTTCTTTCGTGAGGGAGTGCGACTTCGGTTGGGAAATGGTGAGTGTAGTTTCTGGTATGATCATTGGCTGCCTGGGGGTCCGTTGGCAAATCGTATGCCTTATGTACATTACGCGGATGTTGACCTCCAGGTTTGTGACATGCTTGCTGATGGTCGTTGGTGTTGGGAAAAGATATCCATCCTGATGCCTCCTGTTATTATAGAAGAAGTCATGAATTTTGGCATTCCTTCCTTACACTGCTCTGCCAGGGATCGGATTTGTTGGCTGGGAGATTCGTCGGGGATATATACTGTCTCGTCCGGCTACGAATGGCTTATTCATGAGAGGGGTGTTCACAAGGACAAGTTCCAGGCTTGGGTTTGGAAGCTTCCTTGTCCTCAAAAAATCAGATTTTTTGTTTGGCTGCTTATCAACAATGCTTTGCCAACCAATGCGCTGAGGTTTCGTAGGGGCATGGCTGCCTCCTCTTGCTGCGCACTCTGTGGTGCGGCGGATGAGACTATTTGGCACATCTTCTTCGTCTGCCCCTGGGCTGTTCAAGCCTGGTCCCTACTTGGAGGCACTAACCTATTGAACCATCAAGTGGAAAGCCATGATTTCCCTCAGGTGTTTCATGGGCTTTGTCGTCGATGGCCAGGAAGATTTTGGGCGCTGCTGTAGCAGGTATGGCAAGGCAGAAACTCCTTCTGCATGCGTGGTGTGCTGCCGGATAGTCAGAGCACAGCCCGCAAATCCGAATATCTTGGTTTCAGTTTCGATAGAGTGTTCATGAAACAAGCTGCAACGAAACCTCTTCGTCTTGTTAATTGGAACCCGACTCGACAGATGGGCATTCTACTCCATGTTGACGGTAGTTCCATGGGTAACCCGGGGCCTGCTGGATTCGGGGGCGTTATTCGTACAGGGGACGGCCAATGGGTTGAGGGTTTTTCTGGATTCATTGGTCGGACCACAAACCTGGCTGCTGAACTTTCTGGAATTTGGCAAGGCGTTCGGTTATTGGATCAGAAAGGCATTCTGGTAGCGTCATGCTTCTCGGACTCGACTGAGGCCATCCGTCTTCTCCATGCAGATGTGAGTGAGGACCATCTTCTATTCCCACTTATCAAGAACATTCGGGACATCCTTTCTGCTCGCCCCGGTTATGCTTGGAACCATATCCTTAGAGAAGGTAACTCTGTGGCGGACATTCTTGCAAAGAACGGCGCTAAGTCTCTGGAGTTTTACACTACTTGGGCTTTCCCGCCGGATGATACGCGAGCGAGTCTTTTTGCAGATCAGTTGGGGACTTGGTTCCCACGCTTTTGATTTTTTTACTGCTTTTCTGTTCCTTCTCTTTTTTTGCTGTAGCTTTTTGTAGCCTTCTTTGCCGACGTTTTCACGTCACCCTTATCCAAAAAAAAAGAAACATGGTATGATCCAATAATTTTTTCGTATTATTTACAATTTTCAAAATTGTAATAGTCCATTTCATGGTAAAACATTATTTTTATTCAATCATAAAATCATAAAATAAAAATTTTAAATTTGACACAATTATTAAGGACCTTGGCAATAGCCGATTCAATAATTATTCCATGTATATATTTAAAAAAATATACTTCCTCCGTATTCAAAAAATTTTAACATTTCTTATTTTCACGCAATCCAATACATAATTTTAAAGAGTAATATCTCAAATTTTATGAAAGAAAAATTTTTAAAACTTTAATATTCTAAAAATATGTGATTAGAAGAATCTAACAAGATCTCACTTGACTATATTTTATCTTATGTTATTATGTTAAAATAACGAAACAAAGTAAGTCAATAAATAATGTTTATTATGCAAATATTACTTTTATTTAAATTTAAATACGGAGGAAGTACTTAGAATAATTATAGAATTTTGGATTGTAGAATAAAAGTAAAACTAGAAGTCGATGCAAAAATTACCCGAAAGGCCGGTCCACACTCCACATATAAAATTGGAAGCGGAAAGGCATGGAACAGAGAAACGGGACCAGTTAGTTTATTTCGTCGTTAAAAGTTCAAGGCGGTCTGAAGAAATTCGCCTCTATTTGTGAATTCTTCGGCCGCAATTGGTTTTCCGTTCCTTGAATTATTCAATTCGCCGGAGTTGCGTATAGATTCTTGGATTGAGTTGTTGCACGATACTACGGAACCAGCTAAGAGAAAGAATGGGCGACGATGCGGGCGGTGAACGGGACACGGATAGGGATGATCCCTGGCGGCGATCAGACAAGAGCTATCAAGAGAAGAGGGAAGAAGACATGAGAATTTGGGGACTTCTTGTTTTCGGAGTTATAGGAGCCACCGCAACCACATTTGCTGTAAGCCCTTTCTCATTTCTTCAATTTTGTTGGTATTAAATAAAGCATTAATTTTTAGTTGCTTGTTTTTTGTTGTAGGATTTGCTTAGAATAGAAAATCTTGAGGTCTTAGTTTGTGTTCGGGATCTATACTGGAAATTAGTTGCAGCTTTAGCAATTTTGAGTTTCAGTTTATTGAAGATTTTGATTATGAAGGTACTATGGATTATTTTATGATTAAGGGGTTATCAAGGGCATTATTTACGAAGCTTTCTGTTGGGTCAATATAAACAATGTTGAGTAGATTTCTATTTTTGTTTTGGTAAATTTTAAGTAGGTAATCCCTTGAACTTAATAGGTTTCTACATTGCTTGTCTTCAAAATGGCTGGAGTTTAGTTGGGAAAGCCTCATAAGTCATAATGGCATTCTATGCTATCCAAGCAAGGCTAACCCTTTCGCTAAAATTATGTACTACAATGATTCCCATCTTCAACTTGATTTCCAGTGCTAGTGTTGAGTTCATAGTCGTGACCAGTGAGGGCCATTGATTGAGTATGATTTCATAACTTCTCCTCATCCCAGCCATGAATTTCTATTCTATCTTCCTCCCCGTCATTAACCTTTACCCAATTCTGGGATATCAATTTTTAATGGTGTAATTATTAATGTCCCCTTGTCTACTTTTGGGTGGAAGGTTAATACTTTCTTCTGAAGTCAAATTTGCTGAATAATCTTTGAGGTAACTTGCAGTATTTCCTTGACTGTGCTCGATCTACTTTTAAGAAATCCGTCTCTATATTATCTTCATCACCCAGGGACCTTTTGTTTATTATTTCTTAAAGTATTGCTTTTTATATGTAATATTATTGTTTCTATGTTTGCATTTTCTGATCTTGTCTTCTTGATATTTTCTGTGACAAGAATTTGCCTTATGAAAGTTTTATTACTTTTTGTGCTTCATTTTTTAAACAAGTTTGTCCTGATTCCTGAATATCACTTCGAAACATAGCAACATTTTGATGCCACGGATAGGGGGGGAAGATTAAAAAATTTGCCACTTGTATAACGGATATCTTCACAAATATTGTGCTGACACGTTGGAATGAAGTATAAATAGTTATTTGATGGAGAAAGGTTTACTTTCCAACATTGAAATAGGAGGAACTAAAAGAATTACATAAGATAGAAAATCTAAATTAATCTAGAACCACTTGTTTGAAGGATCATGAGAGATTCCATTCGAGGTTTGACGAAATCAAACTGAAAGTTTTGAAATCTCAGCTCTTCTTCACATTTTTATCTTTATACATACATTGATGGGGGTTGTAAAAAGCTTCTATTCGGGTTATAATATTACTATATTGACAAAATTCCCTTGGGTGATGATAATTTGGCTGTTTTTAATCCCCAATTAATCATGTAGGTTACACAATTGCGAAGGACAGCTGATTGGGTATACAATCAGGTAATCATTGGTCATATACATTGACTTTTCCAGATGACGAATATAAATTGATTTATCAACATGCATTTGACTACGTGAATATCATCTTTGAAATATTGGTGGTTCAATTAATTCTACTTTTTTTCACCATAATTGTTTTCAATTGCAAAAGTTGAGCAGGTCTCAATCAGCATGGAAGGAGAGACAATCTTTCCGGACAAGTTATCAAGAGGCAGCATGGAAAAGATATAACCGTCGTATGCAAGAAGAATATGAAGAAGAAATGGAGCGAGTGGTAAGACTTTCTTAAAGCTGTTATTATTATGTTTCAAAGATGTGTACATAAATATGGATATTTACTGTTTATTTGTGTGTGCATGTGTGTGTTTTGGGTATCAAATGACCGTGAATTATAGTCATTTTTGCAAGTTTTTTTTATTTTTTTTTTTTATTTTTTATTTTTAAATAAAAAAGTAACAGTTTGCTGGGTCATCAGTGGACAAGGAGTGACGATGAGTGACAGTGAAGATAATTTCCTGTGCATCTGTTATATGGCTAATTCTGTGTTTGTTTGTAAATGGGACTATGATACCATCCTTTGGGAAGTCCTAGTTATTAGTCTGTATTTGGGGCTATACTTTTTCCATAATTTTGTTTATATTTGATAAAATTTGATTGCTGACAAGTCTCCTTTCCTTCTTTTGAAAACTAAAATGAACTGTGTCTTTAAACTGCTATAAATATCTTCATGTGTATTTTAACTTATCTAGAGAAAATATTAGTTTGCTGTTTCAGATTAGTGTTCCAAAAAATTTTCTTTTGATGGGTGATTTAGATAGTAAATAACCTTGATTTAACATATTTTGGAATATGGACAGTATTGATCTTCGTATGCTTCTTCTAGGAGCGAATTCGACGGATGCAAAGTGTTTTCAACCGAGAGAGAAATAAGTTCAAGAGGAGTTATGAGAGCTGGCAAGAAAATACCCAATATAGTCAGCATTTTCAGAGAAATGATTGGTACTGGAAGACAGATGCCTCATTCAGAGACCATAATAGCCATAGTAATTTTAGAGATGCACCTAGGACCAGTGCAAGAGCTCCATTATCACACCACTACTCTGTCCTTGGCCTTGACAGGTATGTTGTATCTCAGATAAACAGATCATCTGTAATATAACAAGGAACAGTAGGTGCAAACAAAATGTTGAAAAATAGTTAAACATGAAATCATAGCTTTTCTTTTTGCCTTCTTTTACAGACTGAGGACAAAACCATACACAGATGAAGAAATAAAGGTACATTGCAATGCATTTAGCTTACGTTAACAATCTTCAAAAACCTTACAATTTTGCATTTTTAAAAAAAAAGTTTGTGTAGTCCTTTGTCAATGGAAACTAAAATATGAAGTGCAAAGAATGGTGAGAATGTGGATGGGTTACATTTGATTTAAACTCCCTGTTACAAAAATTAAAATAAAAATGTTAATTATTAGCATATAAGATTAGGAAAAAATGTGTTGTTTGGAGGAAGGCTTCGGTTCTTGATGTTCTAAAAGAGTGTGGTTTGGAGGAAGGCTTATGTTCTAAATTTTTATGATTGTTTATAATATGTGTCCTTCATACTTAGAGAACCCCTTTCTTTGCCCTGATATTTGTTGAATGTTAAATTTTTTCATGTATTCTATCAGCTTTGATTTCCCATTCCTTATATCAGTTTTTCTTCTTTTGTATCACCTTGTATTCATTCCTGTGAAACTTGAGATGCAAATTTGCTTGGATTATTGAGCTTTAAGGTGTGGGTTACTGGTTTTTATTATTTTAGGCTCAGTAGTCATTTCCAGATCAATCAACTAGAAGTTGCATTCCAACTTTGCTAGATTGAAAAAAATAAATAAATAAATAAATAAAGAGAAAAGGAAGAAGAAATTGAATTTGAGGTTTTCATGGGTTGTAAAATGTAAATGAATACTAGTGAAATTATAGAGTATTGCCTGAGTTTATGATGGAAAAGTGGCCTGCAGAAACATGGACTTCTTGAAAGTAGGTTGAGGATAGTGTGTGGTTTTATTGAATTGGCTAAGGTAATTTATGACAAGTGTTTTTACAGAGTTCATGACTACCTCTTCAACTTTTTAAAGAAAATTTAGCATTCAAGTGCTTCTTCTTAGTATTTTGTCTATAAGTCCTACTATAACAGATATGCCAGAATGCTTGGGTTTTGAATATTCACTGCAATTATTACCTCAATTAATGTGTGAGGTTATAGCTTTTCCAAAAGAATAACTCCCCGAGGCTTTCAGTGGAAGGGTTGTGATCTAATCTGGACCTTAAATACTAAAATATTATATGCTGCAACTTTAAATTTTAACATATAAGAACATCCATTATAGAATTAACTAGTCCTTAATGTGATTATTTTCAGGAGGTTTGGTGACATCATACATTACTGATATTACTATTTACTAGGAGTCCAAGATTCAAAGTGAACCTTTCAAACTTACTGATACTTGTTTTTTAGACGCCCTTGCATTGTCTTGAAATTGTTGATCCCTATCCTTTAAAGTGTTGAGCAACAACAACCTCTAGGCCATCCTTCGCATTGATCCTCTGTTTTCTAGAGCATGGCAGTTTTATTAGGGTGCATTATAATCTAATCTCTGGTTCTTTACTTCATTAAGCTATGAGGTAATTATCTCATGGTAATGATATCTAAAACACTTTATTACCAAACTATTTTCATTCAAACTGGTGTCATACTAAATTCATCCATCTTAAAATTTCATTCATATTATGACACTTAAATTATGTTCCTCAAATTTGCTGCTTGGTTATTTTGGAGTCAGATGATTGAATTTTATAATAGAAATATTGCCACTGTTCTTTTGTCTGTTTCCCACTTCATCTACTTCTTCATTGACAGTCTGCCTTCAGAACAAAAGCCAAGGAATTTCACCCAGATCAGAATCAGGACAACAAACGTGCGTTCCCAACTCAGGACTCCCCACATATTTACTTGACTTTATCATATTTCTCTGTTTTGATAATTGGCATTACCAGTTCTCACCTTGTTCCCTTTCCAGAGTATGCTGAAGCAAAATTCAAGGAAGTCATGGTGTCTTATGAGGCCATCAAATCAGAAAGAAAGAAAAATGGGCTGCATTGAGTGAGCTTCGGGAGACAAGCCATTTCCTGCTGCAGAGTTGGAAAATTGGTTCGATCACTGTTATGATAACTCATTACCTAATTATTTCCTATATCTAGGTGATACTGTAATATGGTCACTCCAACAGCCATGATCTGGAGGAATCTGGCTGAGGTTTTTGCCTTTGAGAGCTGCCGGTGTATTTTCTGATATACACACGTTCAGGGGTCACTTTCACGCACCCGATGATGTAAAAATAAATAAAATGTGTAGATCATTAGCACTATATTTTTTTTGTATATCGTTATATTTCAGAGAATTAAAGCTTGCATTTTCCTGTATTTGAGCAATATACTACTACTAAATCACACCTGAAGGTGTAAAACTGTAAATGAGGATGTATGAAGGTGGGTGGGATAGAGCTTTGTTAGCATATTTGTGCATCTTGGAAATCAAGTAGTGCAACTTTTTTTTCTTTCTTGTGGATGACCTAGTTGAGGCACCCTGTAATTTGCCCACGACGTGATGGAAGAAGCGTTAAACAAGTGATACGAGGTTCTAACTCAAAATTTAATTGGTAATGGGTGAAGTACTAATTCACAACAACAGACACGTTTGTGGGATCTACTTGATAAGGAGATTTGTTGCATTTGTGCTACAAGGAAATGAACAGGGCACCCAAGATTGTGTATATCGTCTTGTTCCTTTGTCGCCAAGGAAATGAATAGTGCAGTCAACCAAGACTGGAAGGCGGCAAACAACTTTTGCCACCTCACACTACTATTCTTAAGTAGTAGTAGTAGTATATTTTATATCATGTTATGCATGTGAATGTCTAAGAAACCCATTTTTCTTATTCTACTAAGTAGGCTTGCATACATGTGAATGTACATGTATGATTAAGTTGTAATTGGCTACCTATAAATATGAGCTTTCATGAGCAATAGAAATAATAAGAAAATTCATCACTTACAATATTCTCTTTGCCCTTGTTTTCTATTGCTTTGTTATACACTATAGTATATTCACTACTACTACATCTTATAGATAAATATAAGAGCTAATACACTATAGTTATATTAATTCCATAACACGTTATCAGCACGAGCTACGAACGGAGCTCTGCCGGAATTTCTTTGAGGTAATATTTTGTATTTCAATAATTCTGTTATGGCTAACTTGACAAAGCAGGATTTCAGACCACTGATGGTATCTGGAGATAATTATCTATCTTGGAAAATGGATGTTGAAATCCATTTGGAATCAATGGGTCTTGAAAAAATAATTGAAAAAGATAATCAGGCTTCAAACCAAGACCGTGCGAAAGCTATGATTTTCATCCGCCATCATCTTGATGAAGGATTGAAAACACAGTATTTAACGGTCAAAGACCCAATTGAACTCTGGGAGAATTTAGAAAAAAGATATGATCATTTAAGATCAATTAATCTCCCTCGAGCCCAGTATGACTGGTCACACTTACGATTCCAGGATTTTAAATCAGTAAATGATTACAATTCTGCTCTGTTTAATATCGTATCACAATTAAGACTGTGTGGTGAGACAATTACTGATAAACAAATGCTAGAGAAGACATTCTCTACATTCCACCCCTCCAATACGGTGTTACAGCAAACATACCGAGCACAGAGTTTCACTGAATATTCTGATCTGATTACGTTTTTGTTATTGGCTGAAAAGAATAATGATTTATTATTAAAAAATCATGAAATGAGGCCAATTGGCAGTAGTCCATTGCCAGAGGCACATGTGACTGAATCTTCCAGCCGTGGTCGTGGCCGTAGTCGTGGCCGGGGTCAGAGACCTCGTGGTCGTGGGTATAATCGAGGCCGTGGGAAAAATCATTTCCGCAACAATGTTTACATTAGGCCCGCGACAGACACACGTAATCAGAATCAGGGCAACACCAGAGGTGATGTCCAAAAACAGAACTATGAAGAAGCAAAATGCGATAGATGCGGCCTAAAAGGGCACTGGTACAAAAATTGTCGCACCAGAGATCATTGGGTGAAACTTTATCAAGATTCCCAGAGGGATAAAGGAAAAAGGGTGGTTGAAACAAACCATGTTGACAGAATGAATTCTGAGGAGAATATGCCCAATATCCCAGAATTTCACGTTGAAGATTTATATAATGATTTGGTTTAATTGTTATGTTGTATTATTATTTTTATTACGCTTTGAACTTCTGTATCTGTCTTTACTTTTGTATGTGTGCTATCTTATTGTCTCTGTATTGTAATATTTCACTTATGTTAAATCTTGTTTTAATATTAATTATATCTTGTTTTAATTACAGCAAAATGGGGAATTATAAAAGTGATAATATATGTCTTATTGATAGTGCTTCAACGCACACGATACTAAAAGACATAAGGTATTTTTCCAATTTAAAAATGGGAGATACAAATATAAACACAATATGTGGTAGTGCAAATATTATACAAGGAATTGGCACAGCCAACCTTATTTTCCCAGAGGGAACAAAATTAATTGTGAAAAATGCACTCCTATCTCCCAAGTCTCGAAGAAATTTATTAAGTTTTAAAGATATCCGAGAAAATGGGTATCATCTTGAGACATCGACTTCAGAGAATGTCGAATATTTATTAATTACAAATACCACTCATGGTAAGAAATATATATTGGAAAAATTACCAGCTCTGTCTTCTGGATTGTATTTTTCAAAGATAAATACAATTGAAAATTATCACTTAGACCACAGGTCTAATATTCCCCAAATAAACCAGAGGTTTATTAATGGCCAGAGGCCCACTAATATATATCATCCCAAAATAGGCCAGAGGTCTATTGGAAGCCATATGTTTACTGATGAATATATGATATGGCATGATCGCCTAGGCCATCCCGGCTCTACAATGATGAGGCGAATTATTACAAATAGTCATGGCCATTCATTAAAGGGACAAAAAATTGCTGCAACATAATGATTATATATGTGTTGCTTGCTCCCAAGGAAAATTAATTTCCAAACATTCACCAACAAAAGTGGGAACTGAAAGCCCTAGTTTTCTTGAAAGAATTCAGGGTGATATATGTGGACCTATAGATCCACCATGTGGACCATTTAAATATTTTATGGTGCTAATTGATGCATCAACACGATGGTCCAATGTATCATTATTATCATCTCGCAACCATGCGTTTGCAAAATTACTTGCTCAAATTATTAAATTACGAGCACAGTTCCCTGATTATACAATAAAAAATATCCGATTGGATAATGCTGGTGAATATTCATCCCAGAGGTTTGATGAATACTGCGTGTCAATTGGCATAACAGTTGAGCATCCTGTTGCTCATGTCCATACACAGAATGGACTTGCTGAATCGCTTATAAAGCGTTTACAATTAATTGCCAGACCATTATTAATGAGATCTGGATTGCCATTGACAGCTTGGGGGCATACAATATTACATGCAGCAAAATTGGTGCGGTTAAGACCGACACATTATCATGAATACTCCCCTATACAATTAACATTTGGGCATGAACCCAATATATCCCATCTCAGAATATTTGGTTGCGCTGTGTATGTCCCGATTGCACCACCTCAGCGCACAAAGATGGGTCCCCAACGTAGATTGGGAATATATGTCGGGTATGAATCACCATCGATTATTCGATATCTCGAACCATTAACTGGTGATTTATTTACTGCGAAATTCAAAGATTGTCATTTTGACGAATCTCATTTCCCGACATTAGGGGGAGACAGAAATCAACCAAAGAAAGAAAAAGAAATCAACTGGAAAACACCGTTAGATTTCTTCGATCCTCGTACAAATGATTGTGAACTAGAAGTACAAAGAATTGTACATTTACAGAGTATTGCAAATCAATTGCCGGACGCATTATGCGACTCTAAAAGAGTAACAAAATCTCTTATACCGGCAGCAAATGTTCCTATCAAAATTAATGTCCCAGAGGGACCAATTACAAGTGCCAAAGATGAATCTACTGCACGCTTGAAGCGTGGTAGACCACCAGGTTCAAAAGATAAAAATCCTCGAAAGAAAAGAGGATCACAAATAATTGAAAGTGACAAAATTACAGAAAATATTCCAGAGGAAAAAGAAGCTCTTGAAGAGCAAGTAGCTCCAGAGGAGCAGGAACTTGCAGCTCCAGAGGAGAATGAACTTGAAAATAATGAAATATCAATCAATTTTGTCACAAGCAGAAATGTTTGGAATCGAGATGCAATTATCATAGATAATGTATTCTCGTACCACATAGCACTTGACATCATAAATGATGACGAGGATCATGAACCAAATTCGGTTGATGAATGTCGGAAAAGAAAAGATTGGCCAAAATGGAAAGATGCAATCCAATCTGAATTGGATTCCCTGGCTAGACGAAATGTGTTTGGACCGATTGTCAAAACACCAGAAAATATAAAGCCAGTCGGATACAGATGGGTTTTTGTAAGAAAAAGAAATGACAAAAATGAAATTGTCAGATACAAAGCGAGATTAGTCGCCCAAGGGTTTTCACAGAGACCCGGATTTGATTATGATGAAACATATTCCCCCGTAATGGATGGAATAACATTTAGATATCTTATCAGTTTAGCAGTCCATCAAAATCTTGAAATGAGATTGATGGATGTTATTACTGCGTATCTATATGGAAATTTAGATACAGATATCTATATGAAGGTCCCAGAGGGATTAAAAATGTCAGAGACATATGAATCAAATCCTAGGCATATGTATTCCATCAAATTACAAAAATCCCTATATGGACTGAAACAGTCCGGGCGAATGTGGTATAACCGACTCAGTGAGTCATTGATACAAGAGGGTTATACAAATGACCCAATTTGTCCATGTATTTTCATTAAGAAAAATGGACAAGGGTTTGTAATCATTGCAGTTTATGTTGATGATCTCAACTTGATTGGAACTCCAGAGGAGCTCCAAAAGGCTATTGAATACCTAAAAAAGGAGTTTGAAATCAAAGATTTTGGTAAAACCAAATCATGTCTTGGTCTGCAAATTGAATATTTAAATAATGGAACTTTTGTCCATCAAACAGCTTATACTCAGAGAGTATTAAAGCGATTTTATATGGATAAAGCACATCCATTGAGTACTCCAATGGTCGTAAGGTCACTTGATATAAAAAAGGATCCGTTTAGACCACAAGAGGAAGATGAACAAATTCTTGGACCAGAGGTCCCATATTTAAGTGCCATAGGTGCTTTAATGTATCTTGCAAACTGCACTAGACCAGATATATCATTTGCAGTAAATTTATTAGCGAGATTCAGTTCATCTCCTACAAGACGACATTGGAATGGAATTAAACATATATTTCGCTATCTCCAAGGAACTATTGATCTTGGGTTATTTTACCCAAATGACTCTCGACATGAAATAATCGGCTTTGCTGATGCCGGATATTTATCAGATCCACATAAAGCCAAATCTCAAACTGGCTATGTTTTTACATGTGGTGGTACTGCAATTTCATGGAGATCAATGAAGCAGACTTTGACTGCTACTTCGTCAAATCATGCTGAAATTTTAGCAATCCATGAAGCCAGTCGAGAATGTGTATGGTTGCGATCTTTGATGCACCATATATTGAAAAATTGTGGCATGGCTACTGAAGAAAAAATATCCTCAACAGTTTTATATGAAGATAATGCAGCTTGTATAGCACAATTGAAGGGAGGGTATATTAAAGGAGATAGAACGAAACACATTTCACCAAAATTTTTCTTCACTCATGATTTACAAAAAAATGGTGAAATAGATGTGCAGCAAATCCGTTCAGCTGATAATCTTGCAGATTTATTTACCAAGGCACTACCAACAGCAACATTCGAAAAATTGGTGAAAAGCATTGGGATGCGCCAACTAAAGAATCTCAACTGATGCTTTGATCAGGGGGAGAAGTAAAAATACAAGAATCATGTACTCTTTTTCCTAACTTGGATTTTTTTTTTCCCACTGGGTTTTTTCCAAGTAAGGTTTTAACGAGGCATATTCTTTGTATTGACGACATTCAAGGGGGAGTGTTATGCATGTGAATGTCTAAGAAACCCATTTTTCTTATTCTACTAAGTAGGCTTGCATACATGTGAATGTACATGTATGATTAAGTTGTAATTGGCTACCTATAAATATGAGCTTTCATGAGCAATAGAAATAATAAGAAAATTCATCACTTACAATATTCTCTTTGCCCTTGTTTTCTATTGCTTTGTTATACACTATAGTATATTCACTACTACTACATCTTATAGATAAATATAAGAGCTAATACACTATAGTTATATTAATTCCATAACATATCAAGAATTTTTTGGCATTATGTAGTACTTATATATTTCTATAATAGTGTAGCCCAAATGAATTTGAATGCGATTCGTTTAATATGTTGAATTATTTTGTATGAATCTATGTGGTGAAATTCATTAAGTTACACTATTTGGATATGCATGTGAATAAGCTTTTCATTTTTTATATCACAAATTCACAATCTAATTGGGATGGGATAAAATCATTTTGATTTGAATAACTCATCATGTTCCAAATTAATCATTCGTTAGACCATATACAAGTGGGTGATGCCAAATAGACAAAAATAAATAAAAATTTAAAAAAACTCTTGCCGTTAAATTAGTGAAAAAAGACCAAATGATACCTTGATCCCAATCCCTGTTGCTGCAAATGAGCAAATTTTAACTAGGCGTGTTCCTCCGTATATTTCATTTTTTTTTTCTGGGGTAAGCATAGTATTTCATTTTGTTAATCCGAAAAAATATACTTTTATATTATTTTTTTTTTGACGTATCCAAAATTCGAGATCTTTACTTAAGTTGATAGAGCCTTTAACCACAGGCCAACTACGTTGGTAATATATATTATTTTGATATTGAATTAAATTATTTAGTGGTTGATTTTTAATATATACTTCCTCCGTTCCTAAATAAATGCAACATATCCACATTTCACGCAATCCAATGCACATTTTTAATCCGTAATAACTCAAATTCCACACAAGTAAAAATTATGCAAATTTGATATTCTAAATCTATGCGATTAGACGAATCCAACAAGATCTCACTTGACTATATTGTATCTTATATAATTGTATTAAAAAGTCGAGTCAAAGCTATTCAATGAACAGTGACAAAAGTCAAAACGTGCAAATAAAAAAGAACGGAGGTAGTATGTTACTGTCGTTTCGGAGTAACGCTTAATTCTTAAACGGTTCTTTCAAGACGGAAAGCGGGATCAAGATTATCCAAAGGAATACTAAAAACTAGAGCATCACGTAAAAATTAAAGGAAATGAAAATGCGAGAAAGCATTAAAGAAAGAGATAAATAAAAGTAAAGTACAAAAAAAATAAAGATAAAAATTGTATTGAAATTTTGGATGGTGTTGGAACCGGATTACATGTTGGATTATCTTGTAAGAGATATGGCTGGCTCTTGTAATGTTCAACAATTACTCGAATAAAATGGCTTTGGTCCCCATTCTTTCGAAAAATAAAAAATAAAAACAAATTGGGTGGTGTTGTAACCCTTTTTACAGCATTAGATTTGCCTATTTATAAAAAATGAAGGTGTCTTCCTACGAAAAGACACATTTTGGGGAAAAGACATAAATGTGAACTAATGCTGGTCTCCTCCCGCGTTTATTCTGTTTGGCGAGGATGAGGATACGACTCCGCTCGGGATGACATCATCTTGCAGCGTTTTGGAATCGTTATCCTCGGCTCGTGTTGCCCGGACAGTTTAAGTGCTCGAGCTCACTGTCTTCGGGCTACGACTTTATTTAGGTAAGTGGCTTGCTGGGATGGCTTCCGCGGGTCCATGAACTGGTCCTCGATTTTATTTCTTCGTTCAAGCCTAATTATTGGGCCAGATATGTATTGGGCTTTATTAACACATTTTTTTTATATATGAATGTATGTATAAATAAAGAGTATTTTTAAATGGGTGACAATCAATAATATGAATAAGTGACATCTATATCTATATCTATATCTATCTATATATATATAAAAGTAATATAGTCAAGTTTCCCCCCACTTCCCCACCCCATTTTTTCAACAATCACATTTAATTCATCCAACAATGTTTAATCCTAAAATTTTAATATTATATATTGAAATATCCATAAATATATATTAATATCCAATATTAATTAATATCCGTTTAATATAATTCTTTTATCAATATTCATCAATATCCTAACAAATTCTTAATAAAATATTATAATATCTTTAACTAATTTAAACTATTATATATTTTTAGAAGATCACGTCAAATTTGATTTTATTCATCCAATATTTACATATATATCTCATCAAACCTCCTCCTATTTCTCTATAAATATTCCATTCATTTATCTAATATCATGGTTGTCTTGAAATTCTCATCACCTCACATTTTATTTCTTCATTCTTTGTTTATGTCTTCTCAACATTGATTTTATATTTAAAACAATGTCTTTTGTTTCTTCTCATGTATTACAATATTTCACACCCCAATATTTTCCTATATTTCTTTTGTTGCAGGTTAATTTTTCTCAGATTACAATATATTCTTCGTCTTGCTATTCATGTAAGATTTTTTTTACTCAAACGTGAATATTAGTGGGTTTTTTTATTTTTTCTTATGTACTATTAAATATATATTTCTAATGGTTTTCCAATGACTTTTACAGGATTACATGGTGTAATTCAAGATTGCAATTAAGTCATACTCTACAAATTATTTTTATGATTCTCCTTTGTATACTACTCAAAATCTTTGTATATCATGAATCTATTTTATGTTGATTTTTTATTGTTTGTTTTTTTTTTGTCTTTATTCAAAATTTGAAAAAAAAAAATGAAGAGAATAAATTTGGAGATATTTCCACTTTATTTTTATTGATGTATTTTTTCCATTTTGTTAATAGATTATTCCCTTTTTGACATCTTTCCTTTTGGATACATTTTTTTTACATATTTTTTAATTTATTTAAGTTCACTATAAAGTAGAAAACAATCATTATTTAATTGAATTGGAAAAATTGGGAATAATCTAATAAATTGGATAGGGAATGATTTAAATTAGTTGTTTATTTTTTCCCAACTTTTTATTTAGCATGGTGATTTGTTATTATTTTAGAAGATCTCAATCTAATTTTGAATGGTTGATATATATATATATATATATATATTTAAGGTGGATACCGATCCTATATTTTTAAGAAATTATTAATTAATATAAACGGTATAATAACACTACATAAATTAAAAAGATTTACTATGATATACATCTTTTAACTTCGTCTAATTGAATAAATATAGTACTATATATTTGTTTAATATATATACTTATAATTAGGGGTGAAAGGGGTACGGTCAATATCAGACCGATCCGATACTGTATCCGATTATATTCGAATTCGAATCTGTATCCAACTATCCAGCCAAATATTTCAATAGTCGCATCCAAATTTGAATCTGTAATTTAATATATGCATTTGTATTTGTATCCAAAAATATCTGACCTTATCTAAAAACTGATAGGATATTATCCAGATTTTAAATATGGATATCCGAATATATTAATATATTATTATTTATTAATTAAAAATTATCAATAACTATAACAAAATATAAAATTATTACTCCTATATAATTATCAAATTTTCAAAAAAGATTAAAAATTATCCGATAATCTGTATCCAATTAAATCTATATCCGACATGTATTTGTATCCGGCATATCTATATTCGATCCGAATCCGAGAAAAAAATGTGGGATAATATATATTCGTATCCAATACTATCTGATCATATCCATACCGTTTTCATCTCTACATATAATATAATACTCCCTTCATTTCAAAATAAGTGTAACATAAGGAAATGACCCGAGATTCAATGCAAGGAATAAAAGTGCTTTAGTGGAAGTTTTATATCCTTAAAGACATTTATATATGGTAATGTAACATTTATTATGAAACACCGAAAAAAAGAAAGTGTAACACTTTAAAAAAAATGGAGGAAGTATAATATAGTATAATATGATAATTATATATTCATGATTAGATTTGCATTAGTCACTCCATATGTATGTGAACAATGTTCTAAAATTATTAACATTATTTTGTGGGAAGCTGACGCCAAAAAACAAATTGAAAAGAAAATAAAGGGAAAAAAGAGCAACAAAAAGAGGTGTCCAAAAGCAGAAAGAAAAAAAAGAGCTAACACTTTGGCTCTTAGGAACCATACGCCGGAAGAATCCGCCGCTAACACACTGTGCGTGAAGTCTGGGGGAATGTCCAAGTAGTGTAGAATTCTTCTAAAGATGCACCACATTTTGCTAGACAATCCGCGACCATTTTACACTTGCAAAGTACATGATGAACTGAACATCGGTCAAAGACGTCTCGCCAGGTGCGGGAGGCATGCCATTGGTCGAGTAGTCCAGTAGCATTATTAGTGTAAAATGGAGTTAAAATTATATCTCGGAAATTATAAATTTAAAAATGTAAAATCAAATATATTACATAATTCGTATCAGGCAAAAATGTATTAATATAAATTAAACAATGTAAAATCAAATTGATTATGGGCTAAGAGGATGTTTGGATGCGCGTTTTAAAAAGTGTTGCAGCATTTAGAAAAGGATAATCAGATAATTGTTGTAACAAAACATGCTGTAGAAAATTAAGTGTTTGGGTGAGCTTATGTTGTTTCTAATCGCAATAATCAGATAATCATGAAAAAGTGTTTGGATTTGTATTTTTCATTACCTCAAAAGGCAACAATATGGTAAAACATATTTTTGGCTACAAGCAATTTTCTTGCAGCACCAAAGTGGGGCTGCAAGAAAATAGCGTTTTCATTCCCTCAAAAGGCAAATAATAGATTATTGGAAGTTAGTACAAAAACAGAATTAACTGATTATTTGCATTTTGCAAACGCAATAATCAGATAATTCCGCCCAAAATGCACAAACAAACGCCCGCTAAATCAATAAAACAACAATATTGGGAAAATAACTTAATTGACAAAGTTGCTAAACCAATTTGTCACATTTTTTCTCAATAATGTGGTCAGAAAATTAGCATGAACCAAATTTTTTTGAAGAAGCCATTGAAGGTTTGGAAATGGTGGTGGGAGCCCATGACACACAATTACAAAGGGAACAAAGGGAATGGATAGGGGACCAGATTGGGATTCGAACCCCTCAACCTAAAGGCTGGGAGTTGGGGGAGTTACCACATGATTAAGTCTCCAACCCCGCATGAACCAAATTTTATGTAATAAGTACAATATTTGAATTTTTGAAATCTTATCTTATTTTAAAATTATATATATAAATTTTACTTACCGCGCATTGCGCGGGCGGGTATGCTAGTTCTCAAAAAAAAAAAAAAAAATTATATATCCTGCCAAATTAGTATATCTCGGATATTTTATCCCGTGCAATTATTATCCTCCAAGCGACAACGCATAAATACTAGTACTCTTTAGCTTTGCTTTCAAGTTTCAACCACAACCTCACACAAATATACACCACAAGCTACAACAATATCAAAACTCCTCCAATTCCAGCCTCACACGCCATGCCATGCCATGCCATTTTTGTATAGACAGTCTTCTAGGACTATATTCTAATGCCAACCAAAAATTTGTTCTTCTTCTCAATACGTGACCAAATTATGGGATCAACTCACAACCTCGTTACTTCATTTTTTTCACAACAGAAAAAAGTTCTCTTTTAAGAGGACAATAATGTAGTTCAAAATTGTTGCTACTACTTTGTTACCTTAGAGTTAGAGCTTCCTCTTTTTCTTTTATCTTTTTCACATGTATTGTGGACTGTAGAGTACTACAATTATTGTTTCTCCCAAACAGGGACAATATTTTTGTAAATGGCTTCAATATCACATCCACCACACACTACCAAGTTTTATTTACATGCTAATTGAAGTCTTGCACGAAGATCTCTGAAACAACAAAAGTTACCAAGCCAATGTACCTAAAGAAATCACAAAGTTGCAACAACAAAGCAGGGGACCGATTGCAAACCATATGTGACGATTTGACATCTTGTTCATCTTTTCTTTTTTTTTTTTTCCAAAAAAAAAAATTAAAGAAAGAAAGTAAGAAAGAAAGAAAGAAAGAAAAACTACACACTCTTCTCAACTACATTGGATCATCAAACTATCAGACTTCAGATTCAAGTACAAAGTAACATTTTATTGATGTGGTGAGGCGCGACAGTGTTCTTAGTTTGAGCAGCAGCTATTCTTTAGCTTGAAGGTGGAGCTCTGTAATAGGCTGGTACTGTCGCGGGGAAGAACATTTGCCTGACTCCTTCAGCCTTGATGATGGGTAAGATTATTGCTGATGCACCCTGGTTTTGGCATCGATAACCAAGTTGGATATGGAAACTTGAGATAGTTGAAAGATGGCAGATTTGTATTAATGGATGGATATAAGCTTGTATGTACTCACCGAGATTAATCTGGCACCAATCCACATTCGTTTAGGCGAGGGGAAGGGCACCAATAATCTTCCAACGCCGAATATCGCAACAGCAAAGAAATGGCAAACAAGGGTGAGTGGGCGTGGGTTCAATCCTGAGAGCAAAGAAACTGGCCCATTTGCAAATTCGCCTCCGAGGCTCAAGTAGTCGAAGCATGCTTGTCGCATCTCGTTTTGTGCTTCATCAGGTGAAGCACTGAAGACCTTGTAAAGGGCACCAGCCAATGTGTTGATGGTGGATGCTACTGGCTGTGGATGAGATAATCGACATGAGAAAAAATGGATTTAAGGCAGAAAGAATGAGGCAGAACATTCATAAGCATTGAAAATTGACTCACCTTGCGTAAGGTGTAGAAAGATTCTAGGTATTTGCAGAGAGAGGGCGCATCTCTGAGGTCACGCAGAGGCCGGAGGAGATTCCGCAACACAACAATATCCGACAATGCAACTGTCATTCCTCCACCAGTCAATGGGTGGCGCATGTTGAATGCATCACCCATGAGCAAAGCACCGGGAGTTGGATGTGGAGCGGCTGGCATGCTCCTGTTTGGCATGGTCCTAATGTTTCCTTTCTCAATAGCTGCAATGAAAGCATCGTGCAATTGAGGAGGGACCTGAAATAATTAAGTGATGCATTAGCTAGTAGCTACAGAACCAAGCATCCTCTAGGTTTAGATGTAAATGAATATGATAAGCAATCACGCTAGCAATAGGTTGATGATATAAATAAAATCAACCGGAGGATGGGTCAAGAATTACCTGGGGAGCAACAACGTTCTTCAAGTATTTAGCCATTTCGCCATTTGATATGGAAGGCACCTTCTGACCAGGAACATCAACCAGACAGCGAATCTCAGTGCAGCTGATGGGATAAAACAGGATAGGTGATGGATCTGCTAAGATCACATGACCATGATTATCGTAAGGAAGCTGGCAGTTCTCAAGGACTAGACCAACAAAGCAAGACGGCACATCAACCTGTAAATCATAATGTGATGTTACAAAAAAACATCAAAACACATAACGTGATAAAGCATATAAGAAAGCATCACAAAAGCGATTGGAGCAATTTAAGTTCAGCCATGAATAATTTAAGTGGATGAAAAAATATGTTAGTTGCAAGGGACGCAACCCGACAGAAAAAGCTTAGTATAAACTCACCTTTGGACTGCAAAGGGTTTTCCGCAAGTTAGAAAAGCACCCATCACACACAACAGTTAAAGGAGCATAAGCTTTCAACTCTTCACCATCTTTTGTTTTGTAGAGTACGCCTCTTATTGTCCCATTTTCTTCAAGCAGAGATGTGACAGTTCCTTGCTCCAGTTGAACACTGTCAACAACATAGCAATAAGGAGTGGCTATCGATTAGAAGACGTGTCCCCAACAACGATTTAGTGTCAAAATCTTCTGTGTGTACACAACTACGATGTTCATGTTAACAAATATTGCTGTGGTTTAGTTACCACAAGCAACAGTTCCCCCTAACCCCCAACCCCCCACCAATACACTGTAGAAGCTCATCCTATCCCAAGTTCCCAACCATTCATAACATTTAACAGGGATGCAAACATGATCGATCCATGTGCTACACAGTACACAGTATAGATAATCCACATATAAACAATAAAAAACGAATCCAGTTCAAGCTATAATATTGCATAAACAAAGAGAAACGCGCAAAAAGCATATACTTTGGAAGAGTAGCAGCTTTCTCACGCATCCTTCGTATGAAACGTCCATTATGGAAGCTCCTCCCAGCCACATCAGAGTGAAATTTTTCCAAAGGGTAAGCAAGTCTAGTGGATTTTCCATCCTTGAATAGAGCATACCCGACCACCCTCTGTGCATCAATTCCATCTACACAGTCTAGATAAAAAGCACCAAGAGTTTCAACAAATAAGAACTCGACAAGCATATCATCTTAATTGCCATAACAAAATTTCAACCGTTAACGCAAAAAAAGTGCTTACCTTCCAATCCTAGCTCAACCAACTTAAGGTAGCCACCTGGCTGTAAAAGTTCTCCAACAATCCTGTCAGGCTCCGCCAAATCCCTTTCAATCACACGTACACGTCGCCCATCCTGGATTCAAATTAATAACAAAACAAAACATGTAAATCAGCCTAGCAAAATCAGAACACCAACCAGAATTATCAAATTCAAATATAAATGAAAACATCTACCAAAATAAAAAGAAAAAAAAAAAAAAAAAACAAACAACTGAGGCATCTACAAACCCTGGGTTGAAAGATTACTTGTTTTGCAATTGAATCAAGCTGGCGAAAAGAGAAAACGTAAAATTGATGGTTTATGGTTTATACAAATGTATACATGAAATAAAATTAATAAACATATTAATATTAGTCAAATATCGAATCCCGTGAACCATTCGGCTCCAGAAAAATTTTGAATACGCTTCCCAATACATAAACAATCACGAAGCCTAAATTGAAAACGGAAGACACAAACCAAAATTGCATAAAAAACGCAACCAAAACCCAAAGCAAGCAAATAGATACAAATGAAAACATATGTAAGAAAAAGTTAGTAGCACCTTCCCGAGGGTGTAAGCGAGAGCTGCGCCTGCAACGCCAGCCCCAACAATGATTACATCATCACCACCATCTGCGGATCCACATTCTCCCTCGCGAATGGCGGTAGTCTTTGTGGCAGTGGCCCCATCCTCCGCGGACGTGGTCGCGTCGCTTTTCCTCCACAGCAAGTAATAAAATCCGAGAATCCCCCAAAAGGCGAGGAAAAGCGAGAGTAGTAGGGTGAGATCCGCCATCTCTTCCAGCAATGCAGGTAGTTGAAGAGCAAACTGTAGACCGGCGGAGACAATGCGATTGGCGGTGGCGGTGGCGGTGAGAGGGAAGAGAGAAAACGGTTGGGGGAATTGGTGGTGGCCTCAGCGCCAGCGGCTAAGCCCTCATTTCTTCGGTGGAATATTATTATATACTACTGTGCAAAAAAGCTTTATCAGTTTTCTCACTGCGCTTCGCTGTCTCCCCTTTGGCAGTTTGGCGTAAATTAATGGCGTATTATACATTCCTTATGGGCACGTTTGGTATCCCACATTGGGATGTATAAAGCCTCACAGTATTAATTTAGTACATCAAAATAATACATACTCATGTTTGGCACTGTTTGAGGTATGTACAAGTATTATTTTAATACAACATATCCTGTATAACTTAATACCGAGTAGGAGTGCGGGTTTGGAGGGTATTACATTCTTTTCCCTCATCCAATTCTTCTCCCATTCTTCTACGCAGCCGTTCCCCACTCTGTTCCCCCAAACCCCTTCCCTAAATCCCGTCGACGGAGACAGGCGATCGACACGACACAGGTGCTCGAGGGCGGCGAACGGCGACGGCGAACAGCGACACAGGTGGGCGGCCGAGAGCTTATCTTTTCTTCCTTTTTTCTTTTTTCTTTTTCATTCTCTAGGAACTAATCTTTATTTATTTCTTAAATCATATAATTATTAATATAAATATATTAATAATTTAAAAGAATTTTGATCAGTTTGTTTTGAAATTTTTATCCAAACAAAATTATTACTATTTTGTAGTAGCATTTTGATAATTTTATTTTGACATTAATATATATATATATATGTAAACATAACTCTAAATTTGTTTACCTATTGCGATCTATTTTTTTGGCGAGGATCTGGTGGGCATTAAAGGGTTGCCTCTTCCAAAGTAGAATTCTGCATATACAAAAGCTCGAATCCCAGACCTTTGCTTAAGCTGCCAGAACCCCATACCACTCAGGCCAACTGTGTTTGGTTATTGCGATCTATTTGAGTGGTTATAGTATATAGTTATATACTTCTACTATATACTTTGGCCTGATAACTATAAGACTATTTATTTATTTATTTATTTATATATACTATACCACATTATTAGTTATTATATGTCTCGGATAGGATAGGTCAGGCTACCCGACAGGCCTACAGCCTAGTTTAACCTTTCTTTTTTAAATAGGCTAGACCCGGATAATTTTAAAAGGCATATTTATTATATATAGGGGATGTTTGGGAGTCAACAAATCCACTAGCAGATAGCAGATTCGAAGAGAGAATTGTGAAAGAATATGCTCTTCTAATCCATTATATACTACCAAATATGCTAACATCCAAACATACTCATAGGCCTATGCGGGCCTCATTGAAGGTTTGTTATGCCTACTAGATTGGCCTATTTAGGTTTTTATAATTTATTAATATATTTATTAACATTTTTATTTATTATTTATTTAATAATTAATAAGTTTAAATAGACCTCTAAAAATTTAAAATTCAGTCTATTTAAACAAAAAAGTCAGGTCTGGGCTTATAAATTAGACCTAGTCCGTTCAAAGAGAAGCCTGACCTATTCCAATCCTAGCCTCGAACAGGATAGAGGTTCTTGGTTCATACTAAAAAAAATTATTTATTTTTTATTATAATTAAAATATTACATTTTTTTGCAGGACAAAATATTACTACATATGTTGAGCCTTTGTTTTTTTTTGGCGAAGATGTTGAGCCTTTGTTCTAGTTATTTCAATCTAATAATAGTTATTGTGAAAACTAATAAAATTTAAAAATTAATCCATATACGATCGATGACGTTAAATTATATTAATTTTTAATAAGAAAACCTTTTTTTAGAATGAGAAACACTAATTGGATTGATGAAAGCTTTTGCCTTTTAATAGTATTGCGTCCCGTGAAATTCTTGAGGAAAATTCTAGGATTAAAATTTTCCGGTAATCCTATATAATTTATTTATTTTGGCTTTATAAAAACGTTTTGTACACTTTTCACATTATTTTTGCTTTTGGCAACTTTGTTTATTAAAAAAAGTACTTCTTTTTCTAAAAAAAAAAGAAATTAACTACAGAAGAGAATAAAAATATGAAAATACGTAGACCAATAAATTGTGAAACAATTTGTACTAGTACATATTCTCATCGGGCCCATATCCCTCCATGTTATAATTTTTGTGGCTTTGGCTATCATACATATGCCGACACATAGGGTTAACGTTTAAAAAATATATATGTTATTATGTTACAAACCAAGGTTGTTAAGATCGGGATCCTATATGGGATCATTTTTCTCTTTGCAAGATCGGGATCGCAGGATCGAATCGGGATCCTAAGATCTTATGAAATTGCAATAATAGATAAACTCAGTTATGCATACTGACAAGTAAAAGCATTATTTTGTGTATTTATGAATCTTGCAAGTTAATTAATACAATACAATACAAAAATATTACAATCAAACATAAAATATTTCCACATACATACATATTATGTTTTTTTACACATCATACATAAGGAATACAAGCTCTTAAGTTTAAAATTAAAAGAAACAAGTTATTTTGATCCCAAATTATAAAATACTACAAAAATTTTATGCGTTTAAGAGGGTAAGATCGTAAGATCGTAGAAGCGTTTGAGAGAGTATGACTATAAGATCGTAACATTTTACTACCAGGATCGGGATCTTACGAATTTTAAGATCCTACAAGGATCGGAATCGTTTTAGAGAGGTGTGATCGTAAAATCGTAAGATCCTAAGATCAGGATCGGGATCTTAACAACTATGTTACAAACACTTCTAATATATTAGTGCAATAAAATGTCTCAAATTATTATGGATATATGACAACATAATGAAATCATAGATTTAGACCAATTAAAAGAGCGCAAAATAACATTAATGTAAAATGATACTATAATAGTATTTAAAGTATGATGGTATAAATAAAAACAAAGGACGTGTCACGTGTGGGGAACACAACACATATTCTACCAACAAGCACACAGCTCTAGATGTTGTCTTCTTTTGATTATATTCAATTAGGTTACAATGGATAATTGCAACATTTTTCCACTACAGAATGTTAATTAGAAGAGTAGGATTATATTATGTAAGATCGAGTAAAATTATGTAATGAGTTGAAAATATCGTCACAAAATCAAATATATATCACTGTTGTCATAAACATCACAAATTCACATGGGGCACATTTTCACCTTTATCATTATAAAATTCACTCCAGTTTACACAATTTGTATGTGCAGAATCTACATCACAACTAATACCCTTTTAATTACTGGAGTGGTATTTTCCACTTTTTGTTATGCCTAAATCGCGAGTATATCAAATTAAACTAACTAATGTGTTTGGTACATAGAATAAATGACAATAAAAGAATTGTATAGAAAGGAAATTGGTAATGTGTTTGGTACATAGAATAAATGACAATAAAAGAATTGTATAGAAAGGAAATTGGGACAGGGAGAAAGAGAATTGATTATCTTGTTTGGTAAACCAGAGAATTCAACGGATAATAGAATAGATAATCAATTCTCTTGTTTTGTTGATTAGAAAATTCAACATAGAAATTGAACATGCAATAAAATTTATTGTTTGTCTTTGATTAAAAAAATATATATAAATATAAATAAAATATTTTTCTCAATTATAATTTTTCTATAATAAAAATAATAATAAAATAAATATGCACAAATTAAAAAAAAAAAGTAAAAAAAAAGTAGGGAAAGCCCAAGATGCAGAGGTATGGTGTGAGGAAGAGAGAATCAATTTCTCTATTTTAAACCCAATACACCAATTCTCCCCAATTCTCTCTATTTGGGAGAGAATTAAAACTAGAGAAAGTTGGTGTAATTCTCAATTAAGGATTTTCTTGTGTTACCAAACAAGGGGATTAGGCTCAATTCCTTTTCCCTAAACCCAATTTCCTGTACCAAACATCTCCCAACTTTTTGGTTGTTATTATTGTTTTTTACAAGTACAATTGTTAGATATACTACCTCCGTCTCGTAATATTCTTTACGTTTGGTAATGTGTTTCTATTCACAAACAAACTTCCACTTAAAGATTTATCATAGTTATACAAGTTAAAATATAGCCAAGTGAGATTTTATTAGATTCGTCTCATCGTGTAGTTTTTAAATATAAAACTTTTATAATTTTTACTTATACCAAACTTGAGTTATTGATGGTTTAAAATATACATTAAACTGCGCGAAAAAATGGTATGTAAAAAACATTATGAGACGGAGGAAGTATAATTTTATTTGTGTTGTATATTATCTAAGTATCTAATCAAACAAGATTATCAAATTATTGTCATGATTGTATTTGATTAGGGTGCGATCAAGTCATTTGACTTGATGTGCTGCGGCAGATTCCCACCATTGATTAATTTTGTAAATCAACGGTTGAGATTAACTTGAATGTTAAAATAGTAAATTTGCTATATTATTTGAGAATGAACGTTCTTTTTCTTCCTTCCTCTTCCGTTCTTCTCTTCTTCTCTGCATTTCAAAGATCGATATTACATTACCCTCCAATTTACTTAATTATGCTGTTATACAAAGATATACGTCGCTGAAATGTTTTTAAATAAAATCGTTGAATTGTTCATGAAAACGTACCCAAAATGTTCATAGTTGAGTCGCTGAATTTGCTGATGAAAAGTCGCTGAAGTGTTTAATTTTTGATAGCATCGCTGAATTTTTCTTGACAAAGTCGCTGAATGGTTCATGAAAACGTCGCTGAATTATTTTTGGTATTATCGCTGCATTGTATTTCGTAGCATCGCTAAATTCTTCTTTACAAAGTCGCTGAATTCTTCTCGCTAGTGTCGCTGAATTCTTCTAGGTATGGTCGCTGAATTCCTATACATATAGTCGGTGAAATATATTTGATAACATCACTAAATTATTTTTGGTAGCACCGCAGAATTGTATTTTGGTAGCATCACTGAATTCTTCTTGATTGTATCGCTGAATTCTGCTAGGCAGTGTCGCTGAATACTTGTAGGAAGTGTCCCTGAATTATTTTGATAGCATCACTGAATTGTTTTTCTGTTGCACCCCGGAATTGTATTTTTGTAGCATCGCTGAATTCTTCTTGATTGTGTCGCAGAATTACACTACGCACGGTCGCTGAATTCTTCATGCAATATCTTTGATAGCATCACATAATTATTTTTTTGTAGCATCGCTGAAATGATCAATTAATAGATTTGTTACCATATATTATTAGATACGATTACCAAATCTTTGATATGATTTACCAAGTATATTAGATATGATAACATACTAAATATAGGGTTATGATTTCATTATGACAATTATACCATTTTTTATTTACAACCCTTGGATTTTAAATGAACGGTTGAGATCTTCGCCTTAATGTGCTGCGGATTTTTCAATTGCACCATAACCGACTCATATCCAAAGAATTTATTGTGATGAAAATTAACCTTAGGTACATTATTTATCAATTATGTTAATATGTGTGTGTACTTTTATTGATGTTCATGATCCCATCTAGCATGCCCATGGTTCACACACAACAAAATAAGACATTTAAAATATATCGGTTAGCACGTGATTTCTGTGTGGCCGGTGACGTTTGCAATGGGTCATGACTCATGGGTGTGTAGTTCGGATCATACACGTACTCATCGTTTTGCACAATATAATGGGCAATTAGTACTCAATTCGAACTCCATCGGGAAAATTCTACTTGTATCCTTCCCCTTCTCATGTAGACGAACCTCACAATATTAAGTGGGTGTTTCGATGTGCGATATAAAAATTATTTGATTATTACGTTTTTAAAATACAAATAATCAGGTTTACAGCACTATTTTTTAGCAGTTAAACTGATTATTTGCGTTTTGAAAACACAATAATTAGATAATCTATTTTCCTGCAACTTATCCAAATACCCACTAATTTTTAATATGAAAAACCTAATAATAATAATAATAATAATAATAATAATAATAATAATAATAATAAAGAAGGGTATAAATAATAAATTGTGCGAGTAGTCTCAGAACACTACAATTTTATTTATTTATTTATTTATTTTATCGAAGGAAAAGATTTAATCAATAATGAGATTAGCGATCTGCCGATCTACCTACCAAAATTTTAGTGAATGAAAACACGAATGTTGTTATATAGTAATTCTCACTTAATGGACGTGCAGGCATTGGCATATGATGAAAACAGGCATGACAGTAGTTGTTTGGACTTAGGAGGTAAAGTTGGAAATTGGTATGGGAAAAGTTTTGGAGTTATTGTAACCTTTTTTCTTTTTTCCCCTAACACCTTTACATACTAGTACACTAGGAAATGAGTGGTAGGAGACCATATCTCACAAATTACAAAAAAAACAAAGAAGAGTGATAAAAAACCAGGTGGGGAAGGAAGTAAAGAAGAGTGATAAAAAACCAGGTGGGGAAGGAAGTAAGACGGCTTTACCAGTTGACAAACCCTCATCCCCTATTGTAAACAAATTAATATGCAACGTGAAATAAATCATGCTATAATTTACGCAAGATCGACTGCTGAAATAATTATTAATTACGACAAAATTGTTGGTAAACTGATGTAAGAAACTGACCTTTTCTTACTTAAAAACTGCCAAAAAAGAGAAATTCATCAGAGAACTTCAAAAGGGATGATTTATATATTTATGTGTGATGGAAAATTGAAATGGACGTGAAATGTAGTGGTCAGGAGTTAATATTTAGGTTGGTATATATGTATGTCGTCTAGAAAGTTCTTCAATTTAAATTCGAAAGTTAATGTAGGGAGGGTTTTAATTTAAATTTGAATTGAAAGGGTCACAAAAAGGGCAAAAAAAAAAAAGAAAAAAAAAGATACTATTATTATATTTATTATTATTATTATTATTTGGATGTAACAAGTGAATGTGGTCCAAATAAGAACAAAGCGACAGGTGAATATAATGGGATATGAGTTGGCTTTTTGCAGTCCTTGTATAAAAAAAATAATAATAAATAAAATAATATGGTATAGTTTGTCCATTGTGTTTCTTTGTCGTCTATATGTGGTCAATTTCAAATATGGCCCTGGATTTGGTCCCGTCATGATATTTATTATATTTATAATAAAAACAAAAACATGAAAATGAATTACTTGCAAAAGGATGATAACAATTTTGCATGACCACATGGAAGCATTTACATGAAAAGAAATTTGAGTAGCAACACACACAAACACACAAAAATACTAGTACTAGTATACCTAAGACGATTTTCAGGCTTTAGGTAAAAATCAGCTAAAATTACAAAAACTAAGCGATAATAATTAATAGAGAATGACGTAAGTATAAGATTAATTAATTAAATATATGAAAAGATATTGAGTATGTTTGTGAGTAAGCACATTTGCTGGCATATAGCATATTGAAAGATCATATCCTCTGATAGTTCTCTTTCCGAATCTGTTATCTGCTGACTCTCAAACATCCCCATTATGTCGTCCTAGCAATTTGCGAGGCTGCTGGATGTTGAGTCGATCATTCAGTTGTTCTTCTCTTAATTAGCTTGTCCTATGGCGTCGTCTGCGGGTTGGAGGCTCATTGGCAACTTAATTACAGGATGAGTCCTAGCTAGTGGTCTGGTATGAGTATCATCCATTGGGCTTTTCATGTGGACTGTAATAGGAACAGGAAATGTCTTATTACTGGAAATGAGGTGAAGAAACCTGTGGAGCAGCGAGTTGTTAATTGGCATCCTAGCTAGGCCGGGGTTCTAACTTCTATGGGCGTATATATTGTTACATGTGGACGGGAGCACGCCTAGAGGAATTCGGGACATGCTGGATTCGAAGATGTTATTCGTGGAATGGATGGTAGGGTTTTCATCGGTGGGTCTCGCTTGTAGTGGCGAAATCACTTTGTGGTGAGGGAGGGCATGTGCCCTCCATGATTGAGAATGTTAAGTAGGTACAGTTGTGTTAATAGGAGAGGTGATATCGAGTTGAGTCGAGCCCAAGTAGTGAAGATGGGAAAATATGGCTACTTAAGCTCGAGCACGAGTTGAGTAGTGAAGCTCGAACTCGAGTCATCGAGTTCGAGTTCAAAGCTCGAGTAGCTCGAGTATATATATATTTCAGCGAGTCCAGTAGTCGAGCTACTCGAGCTCGACTAATTTTTTTTTTATATTGTTTTCATTCTCGAGCTCGAGCTCGAGTACTCGAGCTTATCGAGATTTTTTTTTGGCATTTTTCCTTTTAAATTTTTAAAAAAAAAATAAAAACGAGTCAAGTACTCGATACTCGAATCAACTCGAGTTCGAGTATCATATACATGTGCTCGAACTCGAACTCGATACTCGAATGCCCTACTCGACTCGACTCGAATTTTTCTAGTACGAGTCGAGGTTTTTTCTAGCCAAATCCCGAGTCAAGTTCGAATAGCTCTACTCGTTGATCACCCCTAGCTAGTTGTGTACCCCAAATAACGATATAATATAATTATACAAAATATTTAACAAAATATATCAAGTAAAATTATATTCCCGCCATTTTTTTGGAATAGCACCATTTCAATTTTAGCCGCTATTCATGCACGCACTTTAACTTAAAGTTTTATCATAGTTATACAAGTTAAAATATAGCCAAATGGAATCTTGTTATATTCAACTCGTCGTGTAGTTTTTAAATATCTAATTTTTAAAATTTTACTTATATCTAATTTGAGTTATTAATGGTTTAAAATATGCATTGGAATGCGTGTATTGTGGGTCCGTAGTAAAAAAAATATGAAGTATATAATAATTTGAATTATTAAAATTTATCAATTTACCAAGATGAGCCAATTTGGTTCATTTTTTTTCAAATATTAAAATGTGTTGGAAGAACTAGCCGAGCTCAAGCCAACCCTGAATAGATTTATTTATTTTTATAACTTCAATATAAAGTCTTGGTTCACCCACTAAAAAGCTATATTTGGGTCATCCCTTCTTTTAAATTCTAGTTTCGCCATTGCTTCCAACCTTGTAGCTGAGCTTTATAGCATATGGCATGGCCTAAGGCAGCTTCTGAGGTTAGGGACTACTCAGGCCTATTGTTTTTCACACTCCTTGGAAGCTTTCGTCTCGCAAAGCCATCTTTGAATCGGACCACCTATTATTTCCCTTGATCACAAATATCGGGAACTTGTTGGAAGCACATCCTGGCTGGCTTACAGTGGTTCCATATTCTCTGAGAGGCAACTCAGTTACATATTATTTGGCGAAACGAGGAGCTTGAGGAGATGACTTTTTCAACCTTTTCCCCCGGATGATGTGCTGCCTCTTTTGAGCATGGACATGGTAGGGGAGTGGTACCCCGGGCTTAATAGCTTTGTTTCTCTTCTTTATCTCCTTCTGTAGATTTTTCTTAATTTTCGTTTTTACAGAAATCTTGTGTGCATCATGTTAAAAAAAGAAATAAAAAAAAAAGAAGTTATAGAAGAATTTGTGTTTGATAGCGTTCGCAGTTTTGTGATTGCTGCTTACTTGGTTACTTTTTTTTTTGCTTTCTCCTTTTAGCTGCCTGCCTTGTGGCAATATGTTCAACAAGAAAAAGAATATTATAAAAAAAAAAATATGTTATTTGTTGTGGAATATATGCTTATTAGCTATTAGATTAATTAGATAGTATTGATATTCAAGAGAAAGAGAAAGATGGAGAAAGAAATGAATGATGGAGTTTTTTGGTATCTATATGATGAAATAAAGAAAAATATATTAACTATGATCTAGCAAGAGATACTGGAGACTGGAGTGGAAGAGAGACAGATATATTAATTTGATTACAATGATCAATATATATATAGGGAAAAGGAAAAGTCATAGCCGCCCACGTTTATGAAATGATAATTGATAATGCATCCAAATCCTCTGTATGTCCACTGTGTGTTGATTATTATCACACTCCCCCTTTTGGTTGCATTCGATACAAAGAATATGCCTCATTAAAACCTTACTAGATAAAAACCCTCTGGGAAAAAAAAATCTAGTGAAGGAAAAAGAGTACATAATTCTTGTATGTTTATTTCTCCCCCTGATCAAAACATCAGTTGAGATTCTTTAGTTGGCGCATCCCGATACTTTTCACCAACTTCTCGAATGGTGTTGTTGATAGTGCCTTGGTAAACAAATCTGCAAGATTATCAGCTGAATGGATTTGTTGCACATCTATTTCACCATTTTTCTGTAGATCATAAGTGAAGAAAAATTTTGGTGAAATGTGTTTCGTTCTATCTCCTTTAATATACCATCCCTTCAATTGTGCTATACAAGCTCCATTATCTTCATATAAAATTGTTGGGGGTATCTTTTCTTCAGTAGCTATCCCACAATTTTTCAATATATGGTGCATCAAAGATCGCAACCATACACACTCTCGACTGGCTTCATGAATTGCTAAAATTTCAGCATGATTTGAGGAAGCAGCAGTCAATGTCTGCTTCATTGATCTCCATGAAATTGCAGTACCGCCACATGTAAAAACATAACCAGTTTGAGATTTGGCTTTATGTGGATCTGACAAATATCTAGCATCAGCAAAGCCGACTATTTCATGTCGAGAATCATTTGGGTAAAATAACCCAAGATCAATAGTTCCTTGGAGATAACGAAATATATGTTTAATTCCATTCCAATGTCGTCTTATAGGAGATGAACTAAATCTCGCTAATAAATTTATTGCAAATGATATATCTGGTCTAGTGCAGTTTGCGAGATACATTAAAGCACCTATGACACTTAAATATGGGACCTCTGGTCCAAGAATTTGTTCACCTTCTTCTTGTGGTCTGAACGGATCCTTTTTTATATCAAGTGACCTTACGACCATTGGAGTACTCAATGAATGTGCTTTATCTATATAAAATCGTTTTAATACTCTCTGAGTATAAGCTGTTTGATGGATAAAAGTTCCATTATTTAAATATTCAATTTGCAGAACAAGGCATGATTTGGTTGTACCAAAATCTTTGATTTCAAACTCCTTTTTCAAGTATTCAACAGCCTTTTGGAGCTCCTCTGGAGTTCCAATTAAGTTGAGATCATCAACATAAACTGCAATTATTACAAACTCTTGTCCATTTTTCTTAATGAAAATACATGGACAGATTGGGTCATTTGTATAAGCCTCTTGTACCAAAGACTCACTGAGTCGGTTATACCACATTCGCCCGGACTGTTTCAGTCCATATAGGGATTTTTGTAATTTGATGGAATACATATGTTTAGGATTTGATTCACATGTCTCTGACATCTTTAATCCATCTGGGACCTTCATATAGATATCTGTATCTAAATTTCCATATAGATACGCAGTAATAATATCCATTAATCTCATTTCAAGATTTTGATGGACTGCTAAACTGATAAGATATCTAAATGTTATTCCATCCATTACAGGGGAATATGTTTCATCATAATCAAATCCGGGTCTCTGTGAAAACCCTTGGGCGACTAATCTCGCTTTGTATCTGACAATTTCATTTTTGTCATTTCTTTTTCTTACAAAAACCCATCTGTATCCGACTGGCTTTATATTTTCTGGTGTTTTGACAAATGGTCCAAACACTTTTCTTTTAGCCAGGGAATCCAATTCAGATTGGATTGCATCTTTCCATTTTGGTCAATCTTTTCTTTTCCGATATTCATCAACCGAATTTGGTTCATGATCCTCGTCATCATTTATGATGTCAAGTGCTATGTGGTACGAGAATACATCATCTATGATAATTGCATCTCGATTCCAAACATTTCCGCTTGTGACAAAATTGATTGATATTTCATTATTTTCAATTTCCTGTTCCTCTGGAACTGCAAGTTCCTGCTCTTCTGGAGCAGTTTTCTCTTCAAGAGCTTCTGTTTCTTCTGGAATATTTTCTGCAATTTTGTCACTTTCAATGATTTGTGATCCTCTTTTCTTTCGAGGATTTTTATCTTTGGAACCTGGTGGTCTACCACGCTTCAAGCGTGCAGTAGATTCATCTTTAGCACTTGTAATTGGTCCCTCTGGGACATTAATTTTGATTGGAACATTTGCTGGCGGTATAAGAGATTTTGTTACTCTTTTATAGTCGCATAATGCGTTCGGCAATTGATTTGCAATACTCTGCAAATGTACAATTCTTTGTATTTCTAGTTCACAATCATTTGTACGAGGATCAAAGAAATCTAACGGTGTTTTCCAGTTGATTTCTTTTTCTTTCCTTGGTTGATTTCTATCTCCCCCTAATGTCGGGAAATGAGATTCGTCAAAATGACAATCTTTGAATTTTGCAGTAAATAAATCACCAGTTAATGGTTCAAGATATCGAATAATCGATGGTGATTCATACCCGACATAAATTCCCTATCTACGTTGGGGACCCATCTTTGTGCGCTGAGGCGGTGCAATCGGGACATATACATCGCAATCAAATATTCTGAGATGGGATATATTGGGTTCATGCCCAAATGTTAATTGTATAGGGGGGTATTCATGATAATGTGTCGGTCTTAACCGCACCAATTTTGCTGCATGTAATATTGCATGCCCCCAAGCTGTCAATGGCAATCCAGATCTCATTAATAATGGTCTGGAAATTAATTGTAAACGCTTTATAAGCGATTCAGCAAGTCCATTCTGTGTATGGACATGAGCAACAGGATGCTCAACTGTTATGCCAATTGACATGCAGTATTCATCAAACCTCTGGGATGAATATTCACCAGCATTATCCAATCGGATACTTTTTATTGTATAATCAGGGAACTGTGCTCATAATTTAATAATTTGAGCAAGTAATTTTGCAAACGCATGGTTGCGAGATGATAATAATGATACATTGGACCATCGTGTTGATGCATCAATTAGCACCATAAAATATTTAAATTGTCTACATGGTGGATCTATAGGTCCACATATATCGCCCTGAATTCTTTCAAGAAAACTAGGGCTTTCAGTTCCCACTTTTGTTGGTGAATGTTTGGAAATCAATTTTCCTTGGGAGCAAGCAACACATATATAATTATTATGTTGCAGCAATTTTTGTCCCTTTAATGAATGGACATGACTCTTTGTAATAATTCGCCTCATCATTGTAGAGCCGGGATGGCCTAGGTGATCATGCCATATCATATATTCATCAGTAAGCCTATGGCTTCCAATAGACCTTTGGCCTATTTTGGGATGATATTCATTAGTGGGCCTCTGGCCATCAATAAACCTCTGGTTTATTTGGGGAATATTAGACATGTGGTCTAAATGATAATTTTCAATTGTATTTATCTTTGAAAAATACAATCCAGAAGACAGAGCTGGTAATTTTTCCAATACATATTTCTTACCATGAGTGGTATTTGTAATTAATAAATATTCGACATTCTTTGAAGTCGATGTCTCGAGATGATACCCATTTTCTCGGATATCTTTAAAACTTAATAAATTTCTTCAAGATTTGGGAGATAGGAGTGCATTTCTCACAATTAATTTTGTTCCCTCTGGGAAAATAAGGTTGGTTGTGTCAATTCCTTGTATAATTCCCCTTTGTAATTGTGTGGCATGGGCTCCCACCACCCCTTTCCAGGCCTTCAATGGCTCCTCCAAAAAAAAAAAAAAATTCCTTGTATAATTTTTGCACTACCACATATTGTGTTTATGCTTGTATCTCCCATTTTTAAATTGGAAAAATACCTTATGTCTTTTAGTATCGTGTGCGTTGAAGCACTATCTATAAGACATATATTATCACTTTTATAATTCCCCATTTTGCTGTAATTAAAACAAGATATAATTAATATTAAAACAAGATTTAACATAAGTAATATATTACAATACATAGACAATAATATAGCACACATACAAAAGTAAAGACAGATACAGAAGGTCAAAGCATAATGAAAATAATAATACAACATAACAATTAAACCAAATCATTATATAAATCATCAACTTGAAATTCTGGGATATTGGGCATATTCTCCTCAGAATTCATTCCGTCAATATGGTTTGTTTCAACCACCCTTTTTCCTTTATCCCTCTGGGAATCTTGATAAAGTTTCACCCAATGATCTCTGGTACGACAATTTTTGTACCAGTGCCCTTTTAGGCCGCATCTATCGCATTTTGCTTCTTCATAATTCTGTTTTTGGACATCACCTCTGGTGTTGCCCTGATTCTGATTACGTGTGTCTGTCGTGGGCCTAATGTAAACATTGTTGCGGAAATGATTTTTCTCACGACCTCGGTTATACCCACAACCACGAGGTCTCTGACCCCGACCACGGCTACGGCCACGACCACGGTTGGAAGATTCAGTTATATGTGCCTCTGGCAATGGACTACTGCCAATTGACCTCATTTCATGATTTTTTAATAATAAATCATTATTCTTTTCAGCCAATAACAAAAACGTAATCAGATCAGAATATTCAGTGAAACCCTGTGCTCGGTATGTTTGCTATAACACTGAATTGGAGGGGTGGAATGTAGAGAATGTCTTCTCTAGCATTTGTTTATCAGTAATTGTCTCACCACACAGTCTTAATTGTGATACGATATTAAACAAAGCAGAATTGTAATCATTTACTGATTTAAAATCCTGGAATCGTAAGTGTGACCAGTCATACTGGGCTCGAGGGAGATTTATTGATCTTAAATGATCATATCTTTTTTCTAAATTCTCCCAGAGTTCAATTGGGTCTTTGACCGTTAAATACTGTGTTTTCAATCCCTCATCAAGATGATGGCGGATGAAAATCATAGCTTTCGCACGGTCTTTGTTTGAAGCCTGATTATCTTTTTCAATTTTTTTTCAAGACCCATTGATTCCAAATGGATTTCAACATCCATTTTCCAAGATAGATAATTATCTCCAGATACCATCAGTGGTCTGAAATCCTGCTTTGTCAGGTTAGCCATAATAAAATTATTGAAATACAAATATTAAATATTACCTCAAAAGAAATTCTGGCAGAGCTCCGTCAGTGACTCGTGCTGATAATGTGTTGTGGAATATATGCTTATTAGCTATTAGATTAATTAGATGGTATTGATATTCAAGAGAAAGAGAAAGATGGAGAAAGAAATGAATGATGGAGTATTTTGGTATCTATATGATGAAATACAGAAAAATATATTAACTATGATCTAACAAGAGATACTGGAGACTGGAGTGGAAGAGAGACAGATATATTAATTTGATTACAATGATCAATATATATATAGGGAAAAGGAAAAGTCATAGCTGCCCACGTTTATGAAATGATAATTAATAATGCATCCAAATCCCTCTGTATGTCCACTGTGTTGATTATTATCACACTATTTGTAATGTAAACCATAAATAGATTTATTACATAAGGATAATTAAATAATTTTATTATTACATATACTATGTATTTTATGAGTATATGTATGTGCCATATGAATGTAATTACGTGCAATATGAGAATTTTATATATTTGCCATATGAATGTAATTACGTGCAATATGAGAATTTTATATATTTGTAATTTCTCTAGGAAAGAAGGGGTGTCATAATCATGCCTTTCGTTCATATTATTATTTTACAATCTATTGTTAGCTCATCACATTAACTTCATTTTCTTCTCACGTGTTTAGTACTACTATATTATATTCGAATAGCCAAAAATCACACACAAATGAGATCATCGTGTAAATTAAATGAGAATATTTGAACAAAACCTAACAAATTAATTAAGAGATTTCCACTTTGATGGATGAGATTGATTAACTTAATCAATTTCATTAATTTAATATAAATTCCACTAGTATAATTTAGTTCTATGTAATTAGTATAGTATTCACTTTAATTAATTAAATAATCTCATGTAGACATGCATGTTAAAAAACGATAGGATTACTTCCATCATACCACTTCAGGTGAAATTATAATCATATGATCATTTAGTATTTAGTACTATTATATTGCCCGGTTCATGATTAATCAGGGGCTTTAAACTACAAAGCAAACATTTATTGGATTGGGTAAATTTATTTATCACACTTAATCCTAAAAGGTGAGCAAGGTCTTAAAGCAAGTACACTGTATTTATATTGATTTTATTTTATTTTTTCCCCTGCTGGCTAAAGCTGTTATAGGAGGGTGCTCGCTATTTTTCCCCCTAATGCCAGCTAATTAGTTGATCGTGCCATATTAAAATACAATTCAAAAAGATAATGCTAGTATATATATACTTCGTATTCCATTTGTTCCAACCAACTTGTTACAGTTTTTTTATGGTACATAATTCAATGCATAATTAATATATGTAGAAGTAAGTACTTCTATTATATAAATTACACTAAGAAGACTCAACTTGATTTATTTATTATATATACTTGTAAAAAAAATTAAATCCAAATTAAACAGTGAACAATGTAGAAGAAAAATAGTAACACACTTGTTGGGACATAGAAGTACTGAAATTTAGCCGGTGGTGTGGCCATGACTGATAGGTAGTGACCGTGCGTGATGTATATTTTTTTCAGTTACATGAGGTCTAAAGTCTTTTGCTTAAAAGTTAGTGAAAACTTATGTCACATAAATTACAAATGAAAAATAAATGTATGAGAATAGGGGGGGTCAATACAAATTCGAACCTTCAATTTTAAGGTTGGGAAGTAGGGATTATATCATTGTCAAAAACACATTCCTAGGTATATGAAGGCTGCCTTTTGGGAGAATCTTCAGCGTTTAATTTTTAAAATACTAAAAGTTACCACACATAATAAATATTTTTAGCTTCCTAATTTTAGTTTTTCAAACTCTAGCCTTTAAATTCTAATACTATCATATATATCCTCACTCAAAACTATCTAAGTTTGAAATATTTTTTACGATTAACTCTACACTTTAAATTTCAAATTCCAAACACGGTCGAAGAAGTAGGATAGAGATAAAAAGAAAAAAAAAATTATAAATTTATTTTTGTTTTTAAAACTATATGTTTCGCACTTAATTTCATTTTTTAGCGTATACGGGTATCCCGAGTCCACATTAGCCCTAAACTAATTCCTGGAGAATCTTGTGGGCATTGAAGGGTTCTCTTCCAAAGCAGAATTCTGCATACACAAATGCCCGAATCCGAGACCTTTGCGTAAACTATCAGAACCCAATACCACTCGGCCAACTGTATTTGGTGCATTTAATTTCATTTGGATAAGCTTGAGATTTATTTATTTTTCAGATTTAGGATGAGATATTGAGATGTACAGGCAATTAATTTCATACATGACCCAACTGTTTTGCGTCCATTTTACTCTTGTAGAACTTTACAGGCAAGTAATTAGTTCGAAGTAGTAATAGTCAACGGGGAGCTCTGTAATCTGTACGTACCCATATGCAATAAAAACAAGGGTCAATAGTCAACGGTTAGCCCAAACATCTCAAATGAATCACACAGTACACAAGTCACACCATTAATTTCGTGTGGGAGTGGGAGTGGGAGTGGGACTCATCTTATCGATAATTTAAATAAAAATAGAAAATAAAAAATGAAAAGGAATATACGTACATATTGTCTTCTGCCGTTCCTTCCTTCTCCTTCACCCTCCAGGTCACAAAAATTGGTGGTGGATCTAGAATTTTTTTTTTTTAAAGTGATTTAACAAAAACTGATGTAAATTAAGTTAAAATATGGGATAATAGTGCCCATACAATAATATCAAATGAGCTATACTGAAATGGGAAATAAAAGTAGTACTAAAAAGATTACTTCTATTAAGTGACTATATACTAAGCTAAATATAAAAGTTTAAGGTTAAAACAGCAATTCTATCAATTTAAATAGCAGTATCATCACAAAAAATTAAGTAGGTGAGTGCACCTAACCAAATATTAAGCAACATTTTTTTCAATGTAAATGGTTTCATGTGCATCTACTTAGTAGACGATGGTTAGCAATGTTTTTGCCGCCATAGTCGTCGTCACCACAGGCAAAGGAGGCTCGAGCTTGTTAAGTATAGGAGGTCCTAATCCAAAATTAACTTGGGAATGAATGTAATATCTTCTATCTATATATATACACAAAAAAAAGTGATCCCACTTTACAAGAAGTGGGATACTTAACCCAACTCGAAAGCGAATCTTATATCTAGTAACTTTGAAAAATTGATTTGAAAAAATTGAAAAATTGATTTGAAAGAAATCTATCCACAAAGCTCACTTATACCTCCAAACGTTAGTCTTGGGTCTCAAAGGTAGAGGACAAAGAAATTCCATTAGTTTACAGAAAATTAATTATAATTGTTCACAATGAAATTATCATATTTTTAAAATTATTGTACAATGTCATAAATACCGACATTTATGAACAAATTATGTTCTATAAAAATTTCATAACAATTGAGATTGAAACTCTCTCAAATGAAGCGAGCAGCAAATGGGATTTAGATTAAAGATACATATTGGAATTTGGGAAGAGTGAAAAAACAACTGAACATGAATTTGCAAATTGTAGCACCAATTAGGATTTAAGGGAATATGCTGGAAAAAAAATGCCAAATAGGTCCTTTTTCTTTTCCAAAAATTCAAATCAATCATTTTTCTATTTTATTACCAAAACAGTCCGCTACAAATGCTAATTATGTCCAAATCAGTCCTTTGTTCACTAATTATGCTCTAATTATCGACGTGGCAAGGGTGTAAATTTAAACCTGACACGTGGACATAATATTAGTCCATTTTCTTTTATTTTTTTCCAATTCAGTCCTAAATTTTTATTTTGTTCCATTTAGTCCTGTTGTGGAAATCGGGTTAGTTTCCACCAAAATTATACCCGAATAATGGAGCTATTAATTAAACAATAAAGAGAACACCAAGATTTAACGAGGTTCGGCACAAATTTGCCTACGTCCTCCGGGCCCCACTGAATTATTATTTCACTATGAGGAAAGAAATAATACAAAGGGTTTTGGAAACAATTTCCTGGCACAAAACCCACTCGACAAGAGACTTACAAAAGCTACTCACTAAAGAAGAGTCTACACTAGCATTTGGTGTTTATTGCTCTCTTCTGGAGTGCTATGAGATGAAATGACTTGGGTTGTTTCAAATGAAATATTTTTGCCTCTATTTATAGGCATTCCTAGCCGCAATATGCATAGTAGTCCACAGCCGCAATATGCATAGTAGTCCACAGCCGCAATATGCATAGTAGTCCACAGCCGCAATATGCATAGTAGTCCAAAGCCGTAATATGCATAGTAGTCCACAGTCGCATTTTGAATAGTACTAGGCATGTGAACAAATCAACACCTCATTTTGGAAGGCAATAACTAACAAATCTCCACCTTGTTGCGTCCCAAATCTCAACCACAGTATCTCTTTCGAAAATTCTCCTCATCAAAAATTCGGCAGGACCTCCAAGTGCGCTTTCCAGCGCCAATTTCAAACTCTTGAGACATTTATCAAGTTCAAACAGTGTTCGAACTTAATACATGTTACAGCCTTCGTCAACATATCTGCAGGATTCTCGGTGGTCTTGATCTTTTGTACCTTGACTCCACCTTCTTCAATTATTTCCCGCACAAAATGGTACCGCACGTCGATATGCTTGGTTCTAGCATGATATACCTGGTTCTTTGCTAGATGAATGGCACTTTGACTGTCACAAAACACTGTTACATGTTTCTGACCAACTCCTAAGTCATCCAGCAATCCCTGTAACCAAATGGCTTCCTTCACAGCTTCTGTAATGGCCATGTATTCTGCCTCCGTTGTTGACAAAGCAACGGTTGACTGTAAGGTAGACTTCCAACTAACTGGTGCGTTTGCAAGAGTAAATACGTATCCAGTAGTTGATCGACGTTTATCCAGATCTCCTGCATAATCTGAGTCACAGTACCCAACTATATGTTGACCAGTAACATTAGTCTTCTCAAATATCAACCCAATATCTAAGGTTTTCAAGATATACCTTAGAATCCATTTCACAGCTTGCCAATGATCTTTACCGGGATCATGCATGTACCTGCTCACTACTCCAACTGCATGTGAAATGTCTGGTCTTATACACACCATTGCATACATCAAGCTACCCACCGCATTTGAATAAGGAACCTTTGACATGTATTCTCGTTCCTCTTTCGTCTTCGGGCATTGTGAAGCAACAAGTTTGAAATGAGGAGCAAACGGTGTACTTACAGGTTTGGTTTTGTTCATCATGCCAAACCGCTGCAATACTTTCTTCAGATATTGCTTCTGAGTCAAACTCAGAGTGCCCCTCTTCCTGTCTCTCGTTATTTCCATACCGAGAATTTTCTTTGCTTCACCAAGATCCTTCATTTCAAACTCCTTGCTGAGTTGGGACTTCAACCTGTTTATCTCTTCTCTATGTTTCGAAGCAATTAACATATCATCTACATATAGAAGAAGATAAATGAAAGATCCATCATGTAGCTTACGGAAATATACGCAATGATCAAAACTGCTCCTGGTGTACTTATGGCCAATCATAAATTGATCAAATCGCTTATACCATTGTCTTGGTGATTGTTTCAATCCATAAAGCGATTTGTTCAACCTGCAAACCCAATCTTCTTTTCCAGCAACTTCAAATCCTTCTGGTTGGGTCATGTAGATTTCCTCCTCCAAATTACCATGTATGAATGCCGTCTTTACATCCATTTGAACTAGTTCCAAATCAAGCTGCACTACCAAGGCCAACAAAATACGAATAGAGGAATGTTTCACAACAGGGGAAAATACCTCATTGTAGTCAATTCCCTCCTTTTGAGCATAGCCTTTAGCTACCAATCTTGCCTTGTAGAGAACGTCATTCTTTTCTGGAAATCCTTCTTTCTGAGCATAGACCCACTTGCAACCAATTGCCTTCTTTCCCTCTGGGAGTTTAGCTAGCTTCCACGTGTGATTTGTTTCAAGGGAATGCATTTCCTCGTCCATGGCTTTCTTCCACTTTTCTTTTTCCGGACTCATTCTTGCATCAAGAAAAGTTTGTGGTATACCTTCTTCAATAACAGGAAGTGCATAGGCCAGCATACTTTCGAAACGAGCAAGTCTCATAATTTCTCTTCTTGGCCTCCTCATTGCAATTGGTAAGTCTTGTTGCTCCTGAGGTTCTTGGGTTAAAACCTCACTTTCTCTGGGCTCTTCTTCGGTACTTGGACCATCGTCTTCTATTGGTTGACCATCTACCTCTCTGGTAGTATATGTCTGAAACTCCACCTGTTGAGGATAATGCTCCACCTGCTGAGGAGTACTATCCGTCTGCTGCTTGGTTACTTTATTCAACATTATCTAACATCTCTGCTAAAGATCACATTTTTCATCTCCGGGCACCATAGGCGATATCCTTTTATTCCAGAAGATATCCCTACGAAAACAACTTTTCTCGCCCTCGGATCCAGCTTTGATTCTTTCACGTGATAATAAGCAGCGGAACCGAACACACGTAAAGAATCATAATCATTTGCAGGTTTGCCAACCCATGCCTCCAAAGGTGTCTTGCCTTTAAGTGCAGTTGATGGTAGTCGATTGATTAAATGGCTCGCATATGTCACCGCTTCAGCCCAGAACTGCTTGCCCAAATTAGCATTGGACAACATACACCGAACTTTCTCCAACAAGGTTCGGTTCATCCGTTCAGCCACACCATTCTGTTGTGGCGTGTCCCGCACAGTGAAATGTCGCGAAATACCTTCCTTCTTGCACAAATAAAAAAAAGGGTCATTTCGATATTCTGTGCCGTTATCAGATCGAAGCACTTTAATCTTCCTCTCGGTCTGGTTCTCCATCATTTTCTTCCAAGCGAGGAATTTCCCGAATGCTTCATTTTTTGTTCGCATGGGATAAAACCATACTCCCCGGGAAAAGTCATCAACAAACGTTACAAAATAATGGTTTCCTCCCAAAGAAGCCATCTTGGTAGGTCCCCACACATCTGAGTGAATGTAATCCATAATGCCTTTAGTGTTATGGATTGCTGTTCCGAACTTCACCCGCGTTTGCTTTCCCAGAACACATTGCTCGCAAAATTCAAGTTTGCAAGTCTTTGCACCCTTTAATAATCCTTGCTTAGCCAGAGTCTGCAAGGATTTTTCCCCAGCATGCCCAAGCCTCATATGCCATAGCTTGGTCATCTCCTTTTCCTTGTCTGCTTCTGATACTGCTGCTGCAATGCCAACCAATGTATTGCCCTGGAAGTGGTATAAGTTATTTTTCCTTACACCTTTCATGACGACAAGTGCTCCTGAGATCACTTTCATAATCCCATTCTGAATGCTGATGGAGTGGCCTTTAGCTTCCAAGAGTCCCACAGATATGAGATTCTTAGCAAATTTTGGTATGTACCGAACTTCCGTCAGCACCTTGGTTGTTCCATCGTGGTTCTTCAGATATACTGAGCCAACTCCAGCTATCTGGCAATATCCGTTGTTGGCTAGGTAGACAACTCCACCGTCAACACTTTCAAGGTTGACAAACCACTCCTTCCTGGAACACATGTGGAATGAGCATCCTGAGTCTAGCAACCAGTCGTCAGTGCACGTCGTTACCGATGAGACACAAGCTAAAGAATACTCTGTCTCATCACTATCAGCAACACAAGCCTCTGCTACTGCTTTCCCTTTTTTTTGCAGCTTAGGACAATCTTTCTTCCAATGTCCTTTCTCGTGACAAAAGATACATTCGTCTTTCGACACTCTGCCTCGTGACTTGGATCTGCCTCTTCTGTCCGGCTTGTACTTGTGGCTACGGCCCCGAACGGTATGAGCTTCACCAGTCGAACTCCTGTGTTCTAACTTATCCTTCTTTCTGATCTCGTTAGAATATATGGCAGTGGTAACTTCTTTAAAGGAAATTGTTTCATTTCCAGTCAGCATACTAACAATTATATGCTCGTATTCATCAGGGAGCGAAGCTAACAGTATCAACGCCTTGTCAACGTCATCTATCATCTCGTCGAGATTCAATAAATCGGTGACCAAAGAATCGAATCTTGTTATGTGTTCATTCATCGTGGTACCGGGCAAATACTGGAATCGATACAGCTTCGTCTTCATGTAGAGCTTGTTCTCCGTGCTCTTTTTCATGAATTTATCCTCCAGCTCTTTCCACAGTCTGTGCGCCATCGTCTCTCTCATAAGCGGGTACTTCTGCTCCTTTGAGAGACATAGCCGAATTGTACCACACGCAAGGCGGTTGATCCTCGTCCAGTCTTTATCATCAACACCATCTGGTTTGGTTTCTTCAAGTGCCCCATCCAGCTCCTGCTGGTACAAGATGTCCAACACCTCGCACTGCCACATACCAAAATTATTGGTACCATCGAATTTTTCGACATCAATTTTGGCATTTGAAACCATTGTCCGTGATGACGATGTCACCAACGGCTTCGAATCTGAAGTTGACGTTTCACTGGACCTATCCGCCATTTCTGCTTCAAAGTTTAATTAATAGCTCACAAACGGTAGCTCAACCGAGATGCGTTTCTGATGTGGAAGATCAGCTTAGCTGCGACCACAGAGCATACTATGCAACCAAGGCTCTGATACCAATTGTTGTGGAAATCGGGTTAGTTTCCACCAAAATTATACCCGAATAATGGAGCTATTAATTAAACAATAAAGAGAACACCAAGATTTAACGAGGTTCGGCACAAATTTGCCTACGTCCTCCGGGCCCCACCGAATTATTATTTCACTATGAGGGAAGAAATAATACAAAGGGTTTTGAAAACAATTTCCTGGCACAAAACCCACTCGACAAGAGACTTACAAAAGCTACTCACTGAAGAAGAGCCTACATTAGCATTTGGTGTTTATTGCTCTCTTCTGGAGTGCTATGAGATGAAATGACTTGGGTTGTTTCAAATGAAATATTTTTGCCTCTATTTATAGGCATTCCTAGCCGCAATTTGCATAGTAGTCCACAGCCGCAATATGCATAGTAGTCCACAGCCGCAATATGCATAGTAGTCCAAAGCCGTAATATGCATAGTAGTCCACAGTCGCATTTTGAATAGTACTAGGCATGTGAACAAATCAACACCTCATTTTAGAAGGCAACAACTAACAAGTCCTTTACCAAAATCAGTCATTTTTATATTAATTAGCCTCAATCCTTTCAAATTATTTTATTTCAGGCCCAGAACCTTAAATTTTTTATTATTACTAATCCATTTATCAAATAAATGTCCAACATACTTCCGTAAATAAAATTAAACACCATACCTCATGCATTGGGTTTTATTGGTTCATTGGTTCTGTTTTTCTTCAGCAACAATTAACACAATCATACTTTGTTTCCTACCTTAAAACGTAGTAAATTATTTTATTTTAATTTTTGTGTAAATGAATTAATTTTACTTTTTGGAAGGTTATGGATGTAGGAAGCATGAACAATAAAACCAGGTTTGGTGCTTAATTTTATTTACGGAAGTATGTTGGATATTTATTTGATAAATAGATTAGTAATAATAAAAGAAATTAAGGTTCTGGGCCTGAAATAAAACAATTTGAAAGGATGGAGGCCAATTAATATAAAAATGACTGATTTGGGTAGAGGATTAAATGGAACAAAATAAAAATTTAGGACTGAATTGGCAAATAAAATAAAATGACTAATATTATGTCCACGTGTCAGGTTTAAATTTAAATCCATGCCATGTCGGTAATTAGAGCATAATTAGTGAACAAATGACTGATTTGGATATAATTAGCATTTGTAGAGGGCTGTTTTGGTAATAAAATAGAAAAATGACTGATTTGAATTTTTAAAAAAGAAAAAAAACCTATTTGACATTTTTTCCGGAAGATGCATATTGAAATTTAGGGTGAAAAAAGGAAATGCCAAAAAAAAATATGGGTTTAATGGATGATTTCCAGCCGAGTTGAATAAAAATGTACTCGAGCTTGACTTGACCATACAAGGTACTTGAGCTCGATAGAGTGTGATTGATCATTAATACCAAACCAAATCAAACCAAACCACGTGTGTTGCTTGTTTTTAGTTCAGGATTCCATGGCCATCGACGATCGGCCGTCACGTGGCTATTTAATAGTATTAGTACAAGTATATGTTAATGTTTATATGGATCCATGTTGACTTGACACCGCCTACTTAAATACGGTAAGAATGTGGAAGACGCGACCCCCTGCCCTGCCCGTGCCTTTAATTTCCCTTCAACCACCACCCACCCGGAAAAAGGAAAAAAAAAAAAAAAAAAAGTCATTCTTTTACAAGAAAATCAAATCGTTTTTTTTTTTAAATTTTTTTGTACAATTGATATGCTATATTATCTAATCATGTCCCAATCAGTCTATTGTTCACTAATTATGTCCTAATTACTGATGTGGTAAGGATTTTTGCCAAAATAGTCCATTTTCTTTCCAAAATTCTAAATCGATCAATTAGTAAATTGTTGTCACCTTTCATGCAGTTCAATGTATATTTTTAACCACTAATAACTCAAGTTCAGTATAAGTAAAAATTCTAATATTTCGATATTTAAAAGCTATACGACGAGACGAATCTAAAAAGATCTCATTTGGCTTATTTTAATTTATATAACTATGTTTAAACTTTAAGTCAAAACATGCGTATGAATAGTAGCAAATTCGCTAATGTACTTTCCTTATTCAGATTATATATATAGGAAAAAAGGCCAAATACATCCGTTTTCTTTTCAAAAAAGCCAAATCGATCCTTTTTTAATTTTATTGCCGATTTAGTCCGCTACCAATGCTAATTATATCCATTTTAGTCCAAAAATCACTAATCCTTCCTAGGACGCTGACGTGGTATTGATTTATTTTGGTCCTTTTCATTCTTAAAGGCAATTCAAGATTAAACACAAGGAGACAAAAGGCACGTGACTGTCCTTTTCATTCTTCGGCCCTCAGTTTTGAGCCAAACGTCCCCATTATCGTTTCTTTGTTGCTGGAATTTGAATATGCCCTGCGGGATTAGGGTTCGAATTGGGGGTACTGCGATATGGGATGTGATTGAAATGAAGGGCTTCGAATTGGGAGTGATTGAAAAGAAGGGCTTCGAATTGGAGGTGTTGCGATATATGAGGTGATTGAAATTAGAGTCGGGTCGGGTTGCACACTTATTTGGCAAAAACGTTGGAGTGGCAACAATTCAAAACAGATCCAGCGTGTATGGTTTATAATAAATCATTGTCACGTCAGCGTCCTAGGAAGGATTAGTGATTTTTGGACTAAAATGGATATAATTAGGATAGGTAGCGGACTAAATCGGCAATAAAATTAAAAGAGAACCGATTCGACTTTTTTAAAAAGAAAACGGATGTATGTGGCCTTTTTTCCTATATATATAGGAAAAAAGGCCAAATACATCCTTTTTTCCTATATATATATAAAGAATTGGAGACTGATATAGTGTAACTACCCTTATCCATTCCCCTTTATTCACATTGGAATGAATGTTCACAATCTCTTTATGGAAAAAAGGCCAAATATATCCCTTTTGTTTCAAAAAAGCCAAATCTATCCTTTTTTTATTTTATTACCGAATTTATCCTCTACACATGCTAATTATATCCGGAAATATCCTAAATTCACTAATCGTGGAATGGCTGCTCACGTGGCAATAAATTAACTTAAACCCTACACGCTGGATGGGATTTGAAGTGTCTCTCAATTAGGGCTAGGGAAAAATACCGAGTATACCGCATACCACATACCGTATCGAAAAAAGAAATATCGAAATTTTCGGTATACCATAATTTTCGGTATGGTATCATACCGAAAAAAATTCTCCATACCGTATACCTTACCGAACTTTACGATATGAAAAATTTCATACCGTTGCCGTACCGAACATTTCGGTATACCGATCTTCGGTATACCGAAAGTTTCGGTATGAAATATTTTCATACCGTTTCCATACCGACATTCCAGTAAGTTCGGTATATACCGCTATACCGAACATTCAGTACATACCGACATACCGTATCGCGGTATATACCGACATACCGAACATTCACTACATACCGACATACCGGTATTGCGGTATATACCGGCATACCGAACTTTCGCTGTATTCGATATATACCAACATACCGATACTACGGTATATAACGGTATCGCGGTATATACCGATACCGTGGTATATACCAAAGTTCGGTACGGTAGCGATATACCGCGTATCAAAAAATTTATACCGTTACCGTACCGAAATCTTACGGTACGGTATGATACCATACTGAAAATTACGGTATACCGAAAATTTCGATATTTTCGGTATTTTTTCGATATGGTATGTGCGGTATGCAGTATATTCGGTATTTTTCCCCAGCCCTAATTGAGACACACTTCAAATTCGATCCGGCGTGTAGGGTTTAAGTTAATTTATTGCCACGTCAGCAGGCATTCCACGATTAGTGAATTTAGGATATTTCCGGATATAATTAGCATATGTAGAGGATAAATTCGGTAATAAAATAGAAAAATGATAGATTTGACTTTTTTTTAAACAAAAATGATATATTTGGCCTTTTTTCCATCTCTTTATTAAGCAAAAGTCCAGTCAATCTTTATATCACTAAGTCAAATCTCAATCTCAAAATATATTAAAATTATATTCATATAATGTTTTAAAATTTTTCTATTATATAGACTATCCGCAGTTTGATTAAATTATTCAATGTTTTAAATTCAATTGTAAAAGTAATAGATTATTTCCATTATTTTGTCTATATTGTAATTATATGATGTCCCATAACATTCATATAGACATATCATCATCAATAGGTGAAAATATGTATATATATATATATATATATTTCCACTATGCGATCAGTTTCACGTTGAACCTGATATGTGATGAGTAGATTTTTATGGACAAGGTGGAGATGTTAATAATTCAAAAAACCCACATTATCTTCAGCAAATCTTTCGTTTATGACACACTGTTTGTTCGCACATAATCACACTTGTTCAATTATTACAGAATATATAAAAAGGAAAAAAAAAAAAGCAACTACTTTAACTGTGAAATAGACGTAAAGGAAAATGGTTTGTGTGCCGGCGACCTGTAGTTGCTGGTACATTTAAAAGTGATTGGTATGTGTATATGAAATGATGTGTGAGTATAAAAAAATGATGGATGGAGGTTATGAACAAAAAAACTAATAAAAAAACAAACTAACGTCTATACATCATTTTATAAGGTTTATACATCACTTTACAAACTGCTACACATCATTTTTACCTCTATCTGCACTGCTGACAATTGTTATGCCATTACAAAAATCGAATTGGACGTAAAGTATTGCTGCAATAAGACAAAGGGTTTTTTTTGTCCGAGCAGCAGCAACCTCGATACAACCTCGATCGAAGACATAAACATCATGTGGCACACGATATGCTGATTCAGATTCTTCACAGCATGAAGATGCGGGTGACAACCAAATAATAATCACATACTCCCTCCTTTCCAAAAAATAGTAGTCTTTTTAGAGATGAAAAAGTGTTCCACAATAGTTGTCATTTTGGGTATTTTTATGAAAGTTTCCAATATTACCCCTTTATTCCCCCTAATGATGTTCATTCTCTCTCTACCCCAAGTACATGAAGTGGGAGGGGTAGAAATGGAAGATTGTGCGGTAATAATTATATTTCTTGATTTGTGTAATATTTGCTAGAAACACAACTAAAAAAGAACGGAGGGAGTAGTATCATACTATTTGTCTTCATATGTCAAAAAATAAAGAAATGATAGTATATGACTTTTTAACATAAATTTTAATGTATACAGATATATAATGCCCTTCAATATACTTCCTCCGTTCTCAAATCTTTTTTACATACTCACTGCGCACGCAGTCCAATGCACATTTTGAATCAATAATAACTCAAGTTCGGTATATGTAAAAATTCTAAAAGTTCGATATTTAAAAACTACACGACGAGACGAATCTAACAAGATCCCTCTTGACTATATTTTAACTTGTATAACCATGATAAAACTTTAAATCAAAGTACATGGGTGAATAGTGCCCCAAACCCAAATGTATCAAACATTTGGGAACGGAGGAAGTATCTTAGTAGGTATGATAATTGTCAAGATCTCGATCATGATCTTAAAATCTCAGGATTTTACGATTATACCTATCTAACACGATCCCAATCCTTGTAGGATGTTAAAATTAGTAGCATCTGGATAAGATCTCGATCCTGGTCATAAAATGTTACGATCTTATAGTACTCCCTTAATCGCTTCTACGATCTTATTCTCTTAAACGCTAAAATTTTTATAGGATTTTATAATTTGGTATTAAAGTAACTTCTTTTATTTTATTTTATACTTAAGAACTTGTACTCCTTGTGTATGATGTGTAAAAAAACATAACATGAGTTTTTTAACTTGCAAGATTCATAAACACACGAATTAATGCTTTTACACTTGTTAGTATGCATAATTGAGTTTATCTTGCAATTTTATAAAATTTTAGGATCCCAATTCGATCATATGATTCCGATCTTGAAAAGAAAAAAACGATCCCATATAGAATCCCATATTAACAACCTTGGTAGGTATAACGAAAATACTTGCTCAGAATGTAGTTAGTTTTTCTTCTTGTATTGGAAAATATTTGTATTTTGAATTTATTATTTTGGATTGCTTTTTTAGTTCGGTTTTCGGTTTTTTTTCCATATAATTTCGAATTTTAGTTTGATTGGTTTTCTTTTATTTTTTTTTAAAAAATCCGTTTTCAAATTTGTAATGAATTTTCAGTTCGGTACGGTTTTTAAGCTTGGTTTTTAGTTTTGTTTGGTTAACTTTAGTAAAATTTTGATAATTCAATTTGGTTTACTTATAGTCAAAATCGAACCAAAGTATTGAATGCTCACCCTAAATCCAATCCCTTTTTCCTTCAACAAAAAAGGGGGGGAAAAAAAACTCATTGCAACAACCACATTCAATCTTCTTTTTCTCGCCTTCCTGCAAATTTCTCCATAATCAAATTGTCCACCAAATGAGGCATTTAGGCTTCGTATGATTCGTCTTATTGATAAGTCCATTGGACAATTGATCCACTCCCATTATGAGTCAAACCATTCATAACCCACACTGGACAATCTCTTTCTTTTTTCTAAGTGTAAAAAGTGAAAGAAAAACAAAAATTGCAAAAGAGTCCTAACGGACCCAAACAAATGGCGATATGTTTTGGCTCAATAATTTTCACTTTTTTCATGCATGAAATAGTGAAACAATGAAATAATAGCTAGCCCAGAGAAGGTGTGGGGGTGTATCATTGAAAGTGACCCTAAATAATAATTTAACATTCTTAATTGGTTTAAATTGGAGCCATGAGTTATTGTGTGTTGGCAATGAGAAGAGATCAAGTCATTGTCTTTACTCTTGAGTCTTGTCTTGAGTCATGCATATCATGGGACTGCCACAACTGCAAGTTTAAAGGGGATGAAAATAATACTTCCTATGTCTCACTGTTTTTTTTTTTTTTTTTTTTTTTTTTAAAATTATGGATCCACCAGACATGTATGCCGATATATATTTTTAACCGTTAATAACTTAAATTGTGTATGATAAAAAATTATAAGATATTGATATTATAAAACTACAAGATTAGACGAATCTAAAAGGATCCCACTTGACTATATTTTTTCTTGCATAACTATGCTAAAAATTTAAGTCAAAGTTAAACAGTGAATAGCGTCAAAAAATCAAACGTAACAATTAGAACGAGACGGAGGGAGTAATTAAGATACTAATAATAATAAATAAAAACATGAATAAGCAACCCATCCAACCAATTCCATTAAATATAAAGACAAATTGGACACCAATTGTTGCCAGTTGTAATGTAATGCATCATGACACATTGACACCAACCTTTATTCACGTCTTCCTTCATCCTCCTTGTAGCTTGAGCTGTTAAAATAAATGAGTCGATTTGGGTGCAGCTTGATTCGGTTTGGGGATAGGTTCGAGTCAGTTGGCTCATTTAATAAATGAGTCAAATTCGAATACATTTTGGTACTAGGAAAAAAAAAGAGCTTACTCGGCTCTGCTCATTAGGCTCAATAAGAATTTGATAATTTTAGGTCCCTGACTTTTAATCTTATGATTAAGAGTTCGATTCTCACTCGATCCTCTATTCCTCCCTTTTATCATTTTTATAATTTGTGTGGCTTATACTTCCATACCCATACACCTTTACCGGCACATAAGTGCCAATGTTTACCAAAAAAAACTTGCTTACTAAGTTCATAAATTGGATTTTGCCTCGAAATAAAAATTTAACTAAAATTAGTTAGTTTGAATTTGAGCTTGATTTGACTTACTAAGAACTCATGCTTGGCTCGTTCGTTTAGCTTAAACAAGCCATGCCCTTTTTCTTATTTATTTATTTTTTTTATAAAAATAATCGTATAATAAACGAGCCAGGCTTAACTCAACTTATTTACTCCCTACATATTTAAAAAATTTTAACATTTCTTGTTTTTATGCAATCCAATACACATTTTTAAAGAATAAAATTTAATAAAATAAAAAATTATAAAACTTTAATATTTTAAAACTACGTGATTAGACAAAGCTAACACGATCTCACTTGACTATATTTTATCTTATGTAATTGTGTGAAAAATTCGTATCAAAATCACTCAAATGAAAAGTGTTTACTATGCAACCGTTAACATTATTCAAGGAGGAAGTACTCCCTCCATTTCTATTTTGAAACACATGAATAGTTTTTACTATTCATTGAGTCGTTTTGATTCAATCTTTTAACACGGTTATATAAGATAAAGCATAGTCAAGTGAGATCTTGTTGGATTCGTCTAATCATGTAGTTTTAGAATATCAATTTTTTTTATAATTTTTACTTTTATACAATTTGAGATATTAAATATTAAACATGTGCATTGAATTGCGTAAAATACATAAATGTTCTAACTTTTTGAAAACGGAGGAAGTATTAAATAAGGTGAATTCACGTATCCCCTTTCTTGTATTTGCTCGGTTGGTTTAACAATTGTACCTCTGTAGACTGTAGTAGCCCTCCCTCTCTAGGCATACATTTATAACTCACTTTCAATATTGCCCATAGGATTCTACCACACTAGGCAATTATGGAATTATTATTTAAGTTTCTAAAAGTACCAATTTATTATTAATATCATTTTCATTGGATTTAATAAAAAGGAAATGAAAAATAGTAAAAGAAGAAATCAGACACCTTGGTCCCCTCGTGTGTTAGGTGTCAATTATGGGTGACATGTATTGCCATGTACTAGTATATTTTTTAATACATAACAAAATTCATGTGAGGACATATGTCATCTTCACTTGTGTAGAAACAAAAATCTTGTAAACCTTCCACTTCATTGACCACTTGATTTATGGGTCATCAACATTTAATATAGTAGTTTAAATTAATATAATTAAGTACTCTCTTTATTCGTGAAAAAATGTTTATATCTATCCTTTGGTGACCACAATTTCATCATATTTACCTCATGAACAATATTTCGTTAATAAAGTATATATTCCCCCGTTTTTTAAGGTGAAATTTTTGTTTTGTTTTGTTTTTTTATTGTTCATTGTAGCATTTTGACTTCTTTTTTTGTCATATTTATACAAGAAAAAATATAGTCAAGTGGGATAATATTGGATTCGTCTCATCTTATAGTTTTAAATATTAAATTTTGAGAATTTTTACTTGTATCGAATTTAAGTTATTAATAATTTAAAATGTATATTGGGATATGTGCAAATAATAAACGTTACACTTAAAAAAATGGAGAAAGTATATAGTAAAATGTTTATACTTTAAAAAGTAAAAAAAAAAAAAATACTACGTACTACTTAAGTCGTTTTTTTTTTTTTTTTTTTTTTTTTTTTTTTTGGATGAGCTACTACTTAAGTAGTTATGCTGAAGCCACCATTTCAACCATTAATGCTCATTCATATCGTTAGCTACCATACAACCGAAAGGGCCTCTTGGGATCATAAATTTTTGATCATGTTTGGTGTTGGTTAGTAGTAACTTACAACTGATCCCATCTTTTTTCACCTTGGTGGGAATGTTTACCATTGACCAGAATTGCTCCACATTTTTGAGGAAGACAAAGGGAAAGCAAATCCCTCATAGTTCTAAAATTAGATATGTGCCACTGTTTTACCTAAAGTGAAAATGACAATGCAAGAAAAAATAATTCAAACATAGGAGTAGAAGATATGTAAGTTAAATGCTGATAGATACTCCTAATTTAGCAGTGAAAAGGCAGGCAGAAAGTTATTTTGATATGTACAAACCTTTCACTTATGAATGTAAGACACTGAGGTTCTGGATGGTGGGGCTAAACTTTCTTTCTAACATCCAGAAGAGTCTCACAAGACAAAGCTAAACTTATTACTTCCTCAGCTATGAACAGACTGACTCCGGGTCGATTCGTGTTTTCACAACAGAAAAGAATCCAAGGAGAAAGAACTTCAGAAACAGCAAAATGAAAGGAAAATTGCGATGGCATGTCGCCATTTCCTATTTTTTTTTATTTTTATTTTCCCAGGAGATGCCGTAAGAGCATGTCCCAGTTTTCTTGTGTACAAGTCTTGTAGACTGGCGTCTGCTGCATCTGCTTATGCTTGCCATACGGTTTTGGACTTCTCCTTGGGCGTTTGTTTTCATCTTCTTCCGTTTTCATGTTGAATGAGATTCCAGTGTCTGCATCCGATCCAATTATCATCTTCATTTGGAGTTTTAACTTTGCCTTACTCAACCTGCTCGCCAATCAAGTCCAGCCCCACGATAAAAAATGTGACGCCTTGGAAAAGCAGGAAGTAAAAATGGATTCCCTGAGCGGACAGGAGACTTCTCGCTGAAGCTGTCAACAGAAGGAAAGCTAGCGCCAATTCCTTCGTGTATATCCTGTTGTGCTTCTCTCGTGAACCTGGCTTCTCTTGCTTTTTAATTTCTGTCCGCATTTCCTCTAGATTTGGCTCCGAGCAACCTCTCACGGGCTTTGACTCTTTCTCCACTAATGATATGAGATCGCCCTCAGAGGACCTCCCAGATTTCTTGGTTACAATCCATTCATATGCACTTCCTAGCTGGAAGAGACCGGATATCATGGCATTGAACTTGGTCACGGACATTGTGTTTTCAAACAGCAGGTAAGGAACTATGAAGGGAAATGATCTCGGGGCAGGCAGTATATTCAGGAAAGACATCATGGCGGGGATGTAACAAACGACCCAGGACGGAAGAGTGGCCTCTGGGATAAACATAGTCATCGGAAGAATGACACAGAAAAGGGTGAAGGAATAGAATGGGAGAATCAATTTTCTTAGGAGGAAGAAGAGAAAAATCAAGTTGGCTTTCTTCCAAATGCTTATCTGCACAAAACCAATTTGGAAAGAACATTCAAATTTAAATTTGCCAACTTTACAAGTCGCAACGATGCAGGTGGATTTCGTCTGAACTGAAATTTATCATCGAGTTAAAACCACATACCTTCGCTTGGATAATGGCAGGCAGACAGAGCCGGAACAACTGCATTGGTCCAGAATGCCATCTGTGTTGTTGCTTCCGGTAAGCTTCAAAAGACTCAGGTACTTCACACTGGCACTGAAATCCCATGTTAACATAATTAACAATATATCCTTACAAGAAAAGTTTGTATGGACGGAATCAAGCCAAACAGAATGTAGCAGAAAAATACCTCAACGTCATTGAGGAAGATGAACTTCCATCCGTGAAGATGAGCACGAACAGCAATGTCCATATCCTCAACGGTGGTCCTTTCCATCCACCCGCCGGATTCTTCCAATGCTTTTATTCTCCATACCCCAGCAGTCCCGTTAAACCCAAAGAAGTTGAGGAAAACCCCATTAACTTGTTGCTCCACTTCAAAATGAAAAGCCAAATTAATGAGCTGCAACCGTGTTAACAGATTTTCGTCCTTGTTCACAAAGGACCACCGTGCCTGAACCAACCCTAGTTCCTCATTGTCCTACAATTCAAAGTAAAATCATAAAACATCTATACACTCAAGCAAACACATGGATGCCTATTGTCAAAAGCAAAACTCAAACATGCCAACAACATGCAATAAATAGTAATCCCTAATAAATATGTCAAAGCATTCAACAAAAGATTATCTCAGAATGTCGACATAAAAAGGATCCTCGAAAATACAAGTTTCGACATTCAAGAAGACACATTCAACACCAATGCCAATTTCCCTTCTAGTTCCCGCACGCAATCAAACTTCACATGGTGAAAATTGATACCTTAAAGTGAGGAACGGTCTTCAAAAGAAAATCAGAGGCAGGCTGGAAGTCGGCATCAAATATGGCAACGAACTCATAATCCTTAACGTAGCTGCAACTCATAGCGGACTTGAGATTGCCAGCTTTATAACCCTCCCTGTTCACTCTGTGCCTGTATATAATATTGGCACCATTCTCCCGCCATTTATGGACATCGTCTCTAATCAATGACTGTGTTTGGGGGTCATCAGAATCGTCTAAAATTTGAATCAGTAATCTGTCCTGAGGCCAGTCCAAAGAACACACAGCCGCAATGGATTGTTGATAAACCTAAAACAATCCACATTCAACAATGCACAATTCAAGTCACACTAAAAAGTCACGTTTTTCTTATTCAGGTAAAACATGAAGAAGATAAGGAGCTACATAAATGTCTAGTAACAGTTCTTAATTACCTCTTTTTCATTGCACATGGGGATCTGAACTAGGACCATGGGAAAATATCCATCTCCATCCCCGGACTCAAGATCAACAACAATGGCTTGTTTGGGAACCGGCTTGATTCTCATGATCTTGATCCACAAGCAACCCAAACACAGAATTAGCCTATCCAAGCTCTGGATTAGGAAGAGGATTATGCAGACATTAGCCAAGAACTGAAGCGGTGGGGCAAGATACTCCACCCTGACCCAAACCCAGTAGGTATAAAACAGATCAAACAGGCTGTTGACCGGTAAAGGATCTGTTAAACCGGAAAGGTGCTTTAGGTGAAGATCCGCCGCCCCAAAATGCCAACCCGTGTAATAATAAGCCGCCATTTCAAAACCAAGAAGAATCAACGACAGCCAAAGGAAGGCCTTGATGAAACCGTAGAATCTTGATTTGAACGCTGGACTCTCTGACGAAGAAGTGTCGGTGGAGTCGGTGTGTCCAGAGGCGAGGCGGCGGCGGACGACGGCGGCAAGGGAGAAGAATGTGGCGCCAAGTGAGGTCAGGCAGCCCGCGGCCTTGTGGGCTTTCAGAAGAAGAACCCAAGTAAGCTGCTTGGCGTTCTTGTTGCGGCCTCCTTTGGGGACAGCATCGTTCAGAAACTCTTCATCTGAGGGAGATTCTAACTCCACCATCGACCAATTGTTGGGGTTATCCATTTTGACCACCACCGGCGTCCCCCTGTGGGTATCCTTTGCCCACCAGAATGGAGCCATTGTTCGGAAAAATGTCTCAAAACCCCAGAATTCAGACGAAATGGAGGAAAACCCAGAGGGGAAAATAAAGACCTAAATTTTATAAATTTTATAATGTAAGCCAAGAAAATCTGCAATGTCAACATAGAATGCTATAAAATCTTCATTTCTGAACGAAATCAGACGCGTGGGAAAGATGAAGAACATTGATTCTCCAATACATGGAGGCATTTGTGTGGGCACTACAAAAGACGCTAATTTTTGAAGAAACTGAAGGCAAAAAAGCCATGATTCAGATGAACAGAGTAAGGAAGAAACCAATGGGGATTTGGTCTTGTTTTTTTCAGTGGGGAAAAAAATGGTACTCAAAAGTTTATCCGAAATCTGATTTTTATTCAATTTACAGCCTGCAACAAACAGATTAAAGAAAGAAATGAAAAGGATTGAGAAAAATAAAGGGTGAGGGGAAACAAACACTTCTTTGCGAATGATTCCCTGCCCAAAAGAAGAAATTGTAAAACTTAAACCAAAAAGCAATAAATACACAAAAACATAAAAACCCAAAATGTGTTATAGAAATAACTATCTTTATTTATGTATGTGTACAATAAAATGGTATATGTTTATTAGCTTGTGTTTATAGTGGAAGTATTGTAATGGAAATTGGGATTAAATGGTGAAAGAAAGGAAGTTTAAAGGTGGGATAATAAAATGGATAAAGTGTAATAATTATGGCTATGAAATGAAACAAGTATTAAGCTTGCATAAAATTTTTCTAACTTAACTTCTCAATACATTACATAGGCTATTTATAAACTTTTTTATCCTCTCACTATTTACTAACCTCATAATCAAGGCATATACATTTCAAGACTTTCACATGTCTAACCTTATGATCAAGGCATGAACATGGATGTTGAACACTAGACATTCACATGTTTTGTTTACATGCATAATACTCCCCCTTGAATGTCGTCAATACGAAGAATATGCCTCGTTAAAACCTTACTTGGAAAAAACCCAGTGGGAAAAAATCCAAGTGAAGGAAAAAGAGTACAGTATTCTTGTATCAGATGCTCCCCCTGATTTGGACATCATTTTAAATCTCGAAGCCGCCGCATTCCAATTTTCTTCACGAGCTTCTCGAATGTTGCAGTCGGCAATGCCTTGGTAAATAGATCCGCTAAATTATTTTCTGATCGAATTTGTTGCACATCGACTTCACCATTCTTTTGAAGATCATGAGTGTAGAAGAATTTTGGTGAAATATGCTTCGTTCTATCTCCTTTGATATAACCCCCTTTCAACTGGGCTACACAAGCCGAATTATCTTCAAATAAAATTGTTGGGGGCATTTGTGGTTCAATGATTAAACCACAACTCTTCAATATATGTTGAGTCATTGACCTCAACCAAACACATTCTCGACTTGCTTCATGGATTGCTAATATTTCGGCATGATTAGAAGAAGTAGCAGTTAGAGTCTGCTTCATTGACCTCCAAGAGATAGCAGTTCCACCACACGTGAAGATATAGCCTGTTTGAGATTTGGCTTTGTGTGGGTCTGATAAATAACCTGCATCGGCATAGCCAATTAACTCATGTCGAGAGTCTTTTGGGTAAAATAACCCAAGATCAATTGTTCCTTGGAGATAGCGAAAAACATGCTTTATGCCTTTCCAATGTCGTTGAGTAGGGCAAGAGCTGAATCTTGCGAGTAGATTGACTGCAAACGCGATATCAGGTCGCGTGCTGTTTGCAAGATACATTAACGCACCAATTGTGCTTAAATATGGAATTTCTGGGCCAAGTTGCTCTTCATTATCTTCTTTTGGCCTAAATGGATCCTTTGCAGGATCAAGTGTCCGAACGACCATTGGATTATTTAGCGGATGAGCATAATCCATTCGAAATTGCTTTAATACCTTTTGGGTATAAGCCGATTGATGAACAAATATGCCCATTTCCAAATGCTCAATTTGTAGGCCAAGGCAAAATTTCGTTTTCCCAAAATCTTTGATTTCAAACTCCTTTTTCAGATATTCGACCGCCTTTTTCAACTCTTCAGGAGTTCCAATTAGATTTAAATCGTCAACATAGACTGCGACGATCACAAATTCTGACCCATTTTTCTTTATAAATACACAAGGGCTGATCGGGTCATTTGTATAGCATTCCTTTATCAAACTTTCACTGAGGCGGTTGTACCACATTCGACCAGATTGCTTGAGCCCATACAACGATTTTTGCAATTTGATGGAATAATTTTCTCTGGGTTTTGAGTTGCAAGACTCAGGTAATTTAAACCCTTCAGGTATTTTCATATAAATATCATTTTCCAATGAGCCATATAAATATGCAGTAACAACATCCATCAGCCTCATTTCGAGATTTTCTCGTACTGCTAGACTCATTAGATACCTGAATGTTATTCCATCCATAACTGGGGAATATGTTTCCTCAAAATAAATTCCCGGTCGTTGTGAAAAACCTTGGGCTACAAGCCTTGCCTTATATTTGGCAATTTCATTATTTTCATTTCTTTTTCTCACAAACACCCATCTGTAGCCAACAGGCTTCACATTTTTTTGGTGTTTGGACAATAGGGCCGAATACTTTTCGTTTATTCAGTGAATCTAGTTCAGACTGAATCGCATCTTTCCATTTTGGCCAATCATTTCTTTTCCGACATTCTTCAACTGATCTTGGTTCAGGATCCTCGTTATTTTCCATTACATCGAGTGCAACGTTGTATGCAAAGGCATTATCAACGTTTGTTTCTTTTCGGTTCCAACATTTCCCAGTATTGATATAATTGAAAGAAGTTTCAATAACTTCATTTTCTTCTGGGTGAATATTTTCAGGTTCAACCTTTTCGGGGGTTGAATCAATTTCTCCTTCGGGAGTATCATCTGTGATTGATTTATCACCCATATGGATAATTTTCTTCTTTCGTGGATTTTTATCCTTGGAACCCAAAGGCCTACCACGCTTCAGGCGTGCAGTAGGTTCATTTGCACTTGGAATTTGTCCTTCTGGGACATTTATATTGGCTGGTGCATTTGCTGCATCATTTATATATGATTTTGTGACTTTAGCAGCATCATTAAAAGCATCGGGTAATTGATTTGCAATTCCCTGCAAATGGACAATTCTTTGAACTTCAAGTTCGCATTGCCTTGTACGAGGATCAAGGAAATCAAATGGACTTTGCCAAGATATTTCCTTTTTCAGTTGATCATTTCCTCCCCCTAATGTCGGGAATTGAGTTTCATCAAAATGACAGTCTGCAAATCTTGCAGTAAATAAATCACCCGTTTTTGGCTCAAGATATTTAATAATCGAGGGTGATTCATACCCGACATATATGCCCAACCTTCTTTGAGGTCCCATTTTTGTGCGTTGTGGTGGCGCAATCGGTACATAAACCACACACCCAAAAATTCGCAAGTGGGATATATTGGGCTCCTTTCCAAACACAATTTGTGTAGGGGAGTAGCTATGATAGCTTGTCGGCCTTATTTTCACAAGTGCGGCTGCATGCAATATAGCATGTCCCCAAGCAGAAACAGGGAGTCTTGATTTCATTAACAAGGGTCTTGCAATTAATTGCAATCGCTTAATAAATGATTCTGCCAGACCATTTTGCGTGTGCACATGAGGCACAGGATGTTCAACAGTAATTCCAATCGACATGCAGAAATCATCAAATGCATGTGATGTATATTCTCCAGCATTATCAAGGCGTATTTTCTTTATCGGATGATCTGGAAACTGTGCTCGCAATTTTATAATTTGTGCAAGTAATCTTGCGAATGCCAAATTGCGAGTTGATAATAAACAAACGTGTGACCAGCGTGATGACGCATCAATTAATACTATAAGGTACTTGAAAGGTCCACACGGTGGATCAATAGGTCCACATATATCGCCTTGAATTCTTTCTAGGAATGTAGGGGATTCAATTCCCACTTTTACTGGAGATGGTCTGGTTATCAATTTCCCTTGTGAACAGGCTGCACAATTGAACTCATTTGGGTTCAATATCATTTGCCTTTTCAATGTATGGCCATTTGAATTTTCAATAATTCGCCTCAGAATTACACTGCCAGGATGCCCAAGTCTATCGTGCCAGGTAATAAATTCACTAGTAGCTTTCAAGCCTACTAGGTTATGTATTTCTGCGGCATATATTTTTGTATAGTATAAGCCAGAGGAGTAACATGGCAATTTTTCATTCACAAATTTTTTGCCATTTTCAATTCGAGTTATCAAAAGATACTCGTGATCTGCCTCTTTTGAAGTTTCAATGTGATATCCATTTTTTCGAATATCATTGAAGCTCAGTAAATTTCTTCGAGCTTTGCATGAGAACAAGGCATTTTCAATTGCCATTTTTGTCCCTTCTGGGAGAAATATAACAGCTCTACCGGAGCCTTCAATGCATTTTGCATTACCGCTTATAGTTTTCACTGCGGTCTTTTCCAATTTTAAATTGGAGAAATAGCTTTTGCTTTTCAAAATGCTATGCGTTGTTGCACTGTCAATGAGGCAGATATCATCTCCGACTTTTGAATTTCCAGCATCCATTTCTTTACAAGAATATAAGAATGTTATTAAACATCAGCAATATAAATATTATTAATGCAAAAGCATATTTATATTATACATGGATAATAAAAGGGAAGTACAAGATATCATTATTTATATTAAACAGGAATTATAAAAGACAAGTAAAATATATATATAGCTATATAATATATTATTTAGTAACAGTATCTGGCTCAACAAAATCATCAGCTTCCAGGTGCGTGATATTATCATTTAATATATCATCATAAGTATCATCGTGGGCATTATGGTGTGCTTCAACACCTGGTCTTTCTTTTCGTTTCGAGGCCTGATACAGTTCAGCTAAGTGTTTAGCTGTGTGGCATGTTTGAGCCATATGGCCTTTAATTCCACAACGATCACAAATTTCATCATTTTGTTTATGCTTTCTTGCATAATTTCTTTGTTGTGGTTTGTAAGGCCTTCTGGTATCATATCTGCGATTTTGCTCAAATCGAGGCTTATTTCGATAATTATTTTGACGAGATGATTCACCTCTGCCTCGATTGTGATACCGATTTTGGCCACGATCATCATTTTGATTTTTAAAGTGCCCACGATCACGCACATATTTCGATGATTGAGCCGCGTTCACCTCAGGGAACGGTTTTGCACCTGCGGGCCTAGATTCATGATTTCTCAACAACAATAGGCTGTTTTGTTCAGCCAATAATAAGCAGGTGATAAGATCAGAATATCTCTGAAAACCTTTTTGATGGTATGTCTCACTCAATACTGTGTTTTTAGCATGAAACGTAGAATACGTTTTTTCAAGCATTTCTGCTTCAGATATCTTTTGCCCACATAATTGCAATTGGGCCGTAATTTTGAACACATCGGAATTATATTCCCGGACTGTTTTAAAATCCTGAAGTCTCAGGTTTGTCCAGTCATCAAGGGCTTTTGGAAGCACCGTCTTTTTAAGATTATCATATCTTTCTTTCAGTTTTTCCCACAATGCCAGTGGGGATTCCACAGTCACGTACTCCATTTTAAGTGCCTCTTCGATATGATGGCACAAGAAAATCATGGCTTTTGCCTGATTTTGATGGCTGGGATTTTTGCCTTCAGCAATAGTATCTTCCAGACCCATTGAAGTAAGATGCATTTTTACATCTCGGGCCCAGGACATATAATTGCTTCCTTCAACAGTTAAGGGAGCAAATTCCTGCTTTGCAAGGTTAGCCATAATCTTATTGAAAGTTTAGAAATAAGAGATTATACCTCAAATGATAATCTGGACAGGGTCTCCTCGTGCTGATAACGTGTTATAGAAATAACTATCTTTATTTATGTATGTGTACAATAAAATGGTATATGGCTTATTAGCTTGTGTTTATAGTGGAAGTATTGTAATGGAAATTGGGATTAAATGGTGAAAGAAAGGAAGTTTAAAGGTGGGATAATAAAATGGATAAAGTGTAATAATTATGGCTATGAAATGAAACAAGTATTAAGCTTGCATAAAATTTTTCTAACTTAACTTCTCAATACATTACATAGGCTATTTATAAACTTTTTTATCCTCTCACTATTTACTAACCTCATAATCAAGGCATATACACTTCAAGACTTTCACATGTCTAACCTTATGATCAAGGCATGAACATGGATGTTGAACACTAGACATTCACATGTTTTGTTTACATGCATAATAAAATGCAAAATTTAAAAAGTCAGCAGCTCTGGGAACCGACAAACAATCAACTTCTTGGAACTAAACCCTACTCGCAATTTAATCCAAAATTCCCACAATTACCATAAATAACTCAAATTAATCAGCAATGCAGTTTCCTCTCTCCCCAATTCTCCAGAACAAAAACATACTAACAACAATGGCGCTGATCAAGTTCAATCATTTATATCACGGATTTATAGCAATCAATTCGGGACACGAAATTGACAATCAGTGTTGATCGCATGGCGTTGACAATGATTCGATACCTGCTATGGTCTCTCGCCTTTGCCTTCCCAGATTGAATTCGAACATGCAGCCATTAACAGCCCAGAACTTCGTCTGAGATGAGCGAAAAACGCTCTAGAAATACACCCCAATCAAGAATTCTTCGATTTACGTGAATCTTTTCGTATACAGAAAAGATTACAGAGGCAGTAAAAGTAATTTAAAGGGTACTTTATAGAGTAATAAAATTATGGGGCGAAGAAAAATAAATGCATGAAGCTATATATGAAGATTTGGCAGGCAATAAACCGGTAAAAAAAAAACAAAAAAAACAAAAAAAAAAAAAAAACTATACTAATATATAACCCTAAATTCACATTCCTCGTAATTCTCGTCTTCCGGGAATAACTAAAGCGAGATTATTGATCTTTGATAGATTTTTGCCCAATAAAAGCATGTAGAAAGAGATTTGTAATTATCAAAATTTAATTTTCCCTTTCTTACAGTGGCAAGAATGAGTAAAAAGGGAAGCTATTATGCAGTAAAAATTGGACTTTGAATAGTTAAACTGAATTTTATGGTGTGCGCTTTTGACTTGAATGCCATCATTCACGCTTAGCCAGAAGTAAGTATATATACATATATACTTATATATTTATTTATTTTATTTTAATTTTAAAAAAAGTGTAATAGTTATATTGAGGGAAAATTTTTAGTTGATTTATAATACTAGTATAAAATTGGTCACCAAAAAAATACTAAACTATAAAATTGTGTTTTCAAAATCTATAGGAATTATTTGATAATTGGATTTGATTGAATACTTTTCCATGTAAAAAGTATACAGTGGAGTTTATTTTGGCAAGTTATACTAATATTTAGGGAGAATGAAATAAATCATTTTGATCTTCTAAATTTTAGGTAGATCATGGAAAATTCAAAGAGTGGTTCTCTGGGTGTGGCTTGTGTGTTGTTAATAGCATATACTTGTAAAAATAGAATGATGGATACACATAGAAAAATAATATCAGAGCAATAAAAAATGATAACGGTGTGAAATAATGTGTGCGTATGAAAAAATGTTGAATATTATAAAATAAGCAACATCATTTTTCATAGCTTGAACATCATTTAGCATGTACAGACAAATTATATTGTCGCTTATATTGTTTTAATATATATAAATAATACTCCCGCCGTCCCATTAAAAGTGACCCCTTTTGACTTTTGACACTGTTCATTATTTAACTTTGACTCAATTTTATTGTATTGATACAAGAAGAGAAAAATAGTCAAGTGTGGTCTTGTTAGAATCTTCTAATTGTATAGTTTTAAAATATACATTTTATATAATTTTTACTTATATTGATTTTGAGATATAAAGCGTTTAACAATTGCATTAAATTTTGTGCAGAAGAGAAAGTGGCCACGTTTAACAATATAAAAAGTTATATTAATAAATTTATCAGAATTTATTATAGTACAATATAGATATTAGATCTATTAATATATATTCATGGCCGATTCTTATTAGGGGTGCATTCCAATAATAAATACTCTGTACTATACTAGATTTTTTCACCCGCTGCGCACGGATGTTGAACTTATATGAGGATATAAAATGAGAATATAATATTTTTTGAATTACATGAGATTCAAAGTCTTTTGTTTGTGTTTTCGATTTTTCATTTTCTTTTTGCTCTTTGCCCGCCTTCTCAGACTTGTTTACCAAAAAAAGTCTTGCTTAAAATGGTGGTTGGAATGCATGTAACAAAAATTTAAAAGTGAAATAAATGTGAGAATAAGAGGATTCAAGGAAAATTCAAACCCACAATCAAATGAACATAACATAAAATAAAGGTTTTGATTAGGGTGCGATCAAGTCAAATGACTTGATGTAATGCGGCAAATTCCTACCATTGATTAATTTTGTAATCAACGATTGAGATTAACTTGAATGTTGAAATAGTAAATTTACTATATTATTTGAGAATGAACATTCTTCTTTTTCTTCTTCTTCTTCCTACTTCTTCCATTCTTCTTCTCTTCTTCTCTGCATTTCAAGGATCGATCTTACATTACCCTCCAATTTGCTTAATTATGTTGCTATACATAGATATACGTCGCTGAAATATTTTTAAATATAGTCATTGAATTGTTTATGAAAACATACTCAGAATGTTCTAGTTGAGTCGTTGAATTGTTCGTGATTGCATCGCTGAATTGTCTTGATAATATCGCTGAATTATTTTTCGTATCATCGCTGCATTGTATTCTGTAGCATCACTCAATTCTTCTTTGCAAAGTCGCTGAATTCTTCTCAGCAGAGTCGCTGAATTCTTCTTTGTATGGTCGTTGAATTCATCTACATATAGTCAATGAAATATATTTGATAGCTTCACTAAATTATTTTTTGTAGCATCACGGAATTTTATTTTGGTAGTATCGCTGAATTCTACTTGGTTGTGTCGCTGAATTATGCTATGCATGGTCGCTGAATTCTGGTAGGCAGTGCCGCTCAATTATTTTGATAGCATAACTGAATTATTTTTTGTAGTACCGCAGAATTGTGTTTTGGTAGCATTGCTGAATTATGCTATGCAATGTCGCTGAATTATGCTATACACGATCGTTGAATTATGCTATGCACTTTCGCTGAATTATGCTTGTCGCTGAATTCTTACTAAAATATTTTGATAGCATCACTGAATTATTTTTTGTAGAATCGCTAAAATGATCGATTAATAGATTGTTACCAAATATTTTTTGAAATATCATATACGGTTAGCAAATATTAGATATGATTTACAAAGTATCAGATATGATTACATACTAAATATAGAGTTATGCTTTGTCTATGACAATTATACCCTTTTCCATTTACAACCCTTGGATTTTCAATGAACGATTGAGATAGTTGCCTTGATGTGCTGTGAATTTTCCAGTCGCACCCTAACTGAACCCTAAAATAAATTATTTTTAATGTTATAAATAGTTTCGCTTTCATATCTAAAATAATGAGAGCAAGTGGAAAACTTGATAAGTTTAGTATTATATATTTATATTTATGTTAAATGTTCACTTTAGATTATTCTTTGCGAAAAATAAAATGGTAAATATGTGTGCTTGAAAGTTTATATTCACATGTTTTGTATCATGTTTGAACGTCATGATCACTTCAAAAAGTATTAGAGCTTTTAGGTAAATGAATGGAGTATTTATAGAGCAATATTTTTTTTTTGGGGGGGGGGGGGGGGGAGGGGTTGGTGGAAGGATGCAAATCTTAGAGGAATTAAATCGGATTAAATGTGATCTCTAAAAATATACTTCATAATTATAAATAAATATAATATATGTGTGATCTTAATTAGGAGGAATGTTATGCTTCCAAATCTCAGAGTAGTGAAATTAAGCCATGTATGTAAAATTCACTAAATTTTTATAATTCACAATATTTCTTAAATTTAATTATTCAATATATAGTTTGAATGAAATATTTTTTTAAAAAATTTGGTAATTATATTCCATTGATACAAGAGTATATATTTTATAGAGAAAAATTTTTAACCAACTTAATTTATTTAATAATATTATAATATTAATATTTTTTTACAAAATTATATATATCAAAAAAATATACATGAAAAAATAATTTATATTATATGTATCAAAAAAATTGTTATATTAATAGATTGATTTATATATACAATCAAAATAATTTATATAAAAAATTATATCTTTTAAATATGTATGAAATTTTTTTTCACGCTTTTGTTATATTAATAAAAAGATTTATTTTCTAAATATAGGTATTGGTGACGTAGAAGATGACATGGCATTATTCAGCGATTACTCAGCAGTTATCAGTCTGTCTATGTGTTTTAATAAGGACCATTGATCTGAAAATAGCATATAATGACTGATTAACCCTTTAAAATTAAGAAGGATGAATTAATTTTAATAAGGACAAAAGAGTCTGTACAGACCAAAAAATATTCAGAATTTATTATGTAGATAGATGATAATGGCCAAAATTGTCCATTATTTCCAATCCATTTCCGTGTCTGAGACGGACATTCTGATCGTGATTCCATCTTATTTCAATAAGAAAGCAGTTGAATTTGACAGATTAATGCGAGTTTGTAAAAGCATCGAGCCGGTAATAAAAAGACACAAAACATACAAATTTTTAATTGTATTTGTGTTAGAAAAATCCAAAAACATGAAAAAAGGAAAAAGAAAAGAAAAAGGAATGAAAAGATGGGCAAAAGAATAAAAGAGCCCACAAAAATCCAAAAAGATGGGAAAAAGATTGAAAATCCCACAACTGAAATTTGGTTGAAGCACAATTCGAATTGTGTGCAATTCGAGTTAATTCGAATTGCACAACAATTCGAATTGCTAAAGAGAGCAAAGAATTGGTTAAGTGTTGGAAGGGATGCAGAAGTCTAATTCGAATTGTTCAAGTTCGAATTAATTCGAATTAGGGAATGAAGAGAGAAGAAACCCAAAGGCAAGAAGAAGATGCAATTCGAATTGTCCAATTCGAATTAATTCGAATTAGCACAAACAATTCGAATTGCCAACAAGTGCAAGGAAGCCAAGCAGAAACCCTCATCCAATTCGAGAAAAGACCAATTCGAATTATCCTAACAATTCGAATTGATAACTGAATGCCAAAAACCCAGCTCAAGGAAGAGATCTTACAATTCGAATTAATTCGAATTGGTTGAGAAAGCATCGAGCCGGTAATAAAAAGACACAAAACATACAATTTTTAATTGTATTTGTGTTAGAAAAATCCAAAAACATGAAAAAGGGAAAAAGAAAAGAAAAAGGAATGAAAAGATGGGCAAAAGAATAAAAGAGCCCACAAAAATCCAAAAAGATGGGAAAAAGATTGAAAATCCCACAACTGAAATTTGGTTGAAGCACAATTCGAATTGTGTGCAATTCGAGTTAATTCGAATTGCACAACAATTCGAATTGCTAAAGAGAGCAAAGAATTGGTTAAGTGTTGGAAGGGATGCAGAAGTCTAATTCGAATTGTTCAAGTTCGAATTAATTCGAATTAGGGAATGAAGAGAGAAGAAACCCAAAGGCAAGAAGAAGATGCAATTCGAATTGTCCAATTCGAATTAATTCGAATTAGCACAAACAATTCGAATTGCCAACAAGTGCAAGGAAGCCAAGCAGAAACCCTCATCCAATTCGAGAAAAGACCAATTCGAATTATCCTAACAATTCGAATTGATAACTGAATGCCAAAAACCCAGCTCAAGGAAGAGATCTCACAATTCGAATTAATTCGAATTGGTTGAGATAATTCGAACTACACTCAAAAATTCATCAAAAGCTGTGGAGCATAGACACAACACTGGTGGGCCTAGGATTTCGAAGATTGTCTATAAAAGCAGACCTTCCACAACAAAATTAGGAGATCAAGAAATTTTTGCCAAAAAGCAGCTTGGGACAAAAAGAACAGCAGGAGGTTCCACACCCCTTAAGGGTTAGGTAGGTAGTTAGTTTAGTTTATTTTCTTGCAAATAGTGTAATCTTTACATGCTTTGATTTTAGTTTAGTATAGAAGCAGTTTGTGTAACCCCTAGAGTAGCCATTTTCCAGAATTTTTACAAGCTTTTTTTAGTTAGAATAAACCCTACCTTCAAGTTAATGATGGTCTTGGATTCTTTATTTTGCTTTCAAAGTGTCAATACAAGGAAAATTTCCAGAAATGGTATTATTCATGTGTTTTGGCACTCTTTAATGCTTCCTCTAGAAATAAATGCTTAGTATGTTTGTTTGTTTCAACTAGGTTACATTTATTATGTCCTAGTTAACATTCAAACTTAATAAATGCATGTTTGGTGGGTATTTGGTTTGATCTTGTACCTTAGAGCTTCAAATAAGTGTTCTTAGATTTTAGATGTTTTTAGGCTTGTTGATATTTATTTTTATGCTTTATTTTTCCTGCCTTGATTCTATTTCATGCTACCTTAGATAACTTGAGTGTTCTTAGTTTATTCATGCAGTTCTTAGATAACTAGATGTTTTAGGTTCTTTGATCTTTGATCCTTTGTTTGTAGAAATAGGGTTTGAATCTTGCCAATACCCACTGGACATGTATTTGCTTCTTACTTGGAAATTTCACTAGGGTGGCTGTGAAATGACATTGATGTGAGATGAAGGATTTAGTAAATCTAAAACCATCATTACAGCACAGTGTTCACCTAACCCATACTTGTGAGAACAAAAATTGTTGTTGTTTGAAAATGTGTAATTCGAATTGAGGCAATTCAAATTATCTCGAATTGCCTAAGAAATTCGAATTGCACACCCAAAAAGTTCCCTCATGTGGTTTTCAACCAATTCGAATTCTCTAATTCGAATTAATTCGAATTGGTTCAACAATTCAAATTGGGAAGGGAAACCACATTGTATTGCATACCATCCATTCATGCCTTAGTTTATTTTTCCATCTCTTACCAAATTCGAATTGTGCAATTCGAATTAATTCGAATTACTGAACAATTCGAATTCACCCTCCTCTTGAGGTATATGCCTTAGTCGATTTTGAGCAATGAAAGGACTTCACCAATTCGAATTGTCCAATTCGAATTAATTCGAATTGCTCAACAATTCGAATTAGACAATGTCTCGTTTCTTTGCAAGGATTAATTGGTTAACATCATACTTCATTCTTCATGCATCCTCAATTCGAATTACCCCAATAATTCGAATTGAATTATCCTTTTATTTTGAAAACTCCAAAAACATTTTCTTTCATGATTTGTGTAAGTTGCATGGGTGTATTGGGCCTAGGCCCATTTCACCTAACTCTTATCCATTACACATTTCAACCCATTAGTGTTTATTTATTGTGTGCTTAACACCCACACAATACCAAAAACATTTTCCTTATTTTCAAGTTTTCCTTTTCATTATGTGTATGAACGGATAATGAGAAACGCATAGATTAATGTTGGTGAAAGGTCCCTTCACAGGGATATCGACTAACCCGTCTTCTGTGTGTCAATCATTATCTGTTATTTTGCATGGTCTGATTAGTGGTTGGTGGAAGCTTCGGCGAGCGTTCTCTTCACTAAGAGTTTCGATTAGTCACTCAGCCAATTCCTAATCAGATACAGTTTTAATTTTCCTTATCTTAATTTCTCAACCTGAATTCAAGTTGCAATAGTATCAACTGATGTCGACCAACATCAGTTGAGAAATATTACAGCAAGAAATATGTGGGTTTTTCTTCCACTCACAGACAAAAGAAAACTAAATGATGGCGGTCACCGTTGTTTGGAATTCTTTTTTGTCTAAAATCAGTCATCTGGGAAAATTGGGAACCGGACAGCAGATGTTTGCAGTCCGGAAAACCCCAACTCTCTCTGGCACTCTTTTTAGCCGATTTCTTCTCATCTCAGGCTAATCCACCTTTGTGTATCGCATTCTGTCTAACCCCACCATATATTTTGGGGTGTTTTATTTTCCTTTTCATATACTTGTATGCATGATACTATTATGTAGATGTTTCAGTCATATCATTATTTTGGGGATCCTTCCCCTTGGACACAGAAGTCTTGATTTAAATCAGATGCTGCATAATAAATTTCCAACAAAAATTCCTTTATAAAATCCGGATCTGAGTAAGGGATAAATTCGACAGTTATGACTAATTCATCTTCCACTGGGGGTTGATTTTGAGAGCTTAGAAGCAGAGTCAGCGATTAGGTCTCATCTAGACTGAAAGGATCTGTGTTTTAATTGAGAGTCTAGTACCTGTCTAGGGAATGATTTTCAAATATTCATTTGCTTCTCAAAATTGCTGTGTGTTGGAAATCTGATATTAGATATCGCATTAAGTCAATATCCACTTGGGTATAGATGAGATGTGATAAATAATATTAGAGGAACAACATATAGACCTTGGTGAATTTATAAGGTAAGGTCGAGTATTCCTTCGACTACTATCTTCTTCTGCCAAAGTCTAAAATTGAGTCTTGAGTGAGTACATCCGGAACAGATTCATTTATGGATCTGTTTCATTTAGTTTGTATCTCATAACTACCCCGAGGTTGTAAGCCCTGTGGCTTATTGATATCTTGGGGGTTCTTGATCTGCATCTGGTCACCAAGACCAGGGGCTCTTTTATACTAACGGAAAGAGACGTTTTTAACGCTTCCGAGTGATAGATTTAAATGCTTTCTTTACAGCTTTCTTTACTGCTTTCCTTTAAATGCTTTCATAGAGGTCACTCGGAAGAATTAGGGGCTGTCCATCTGTTAAAAGGTTTGAGAGTTGTGGAATGGTTTGGGGCTTGATTTGAAACTTTGGGTGTGACATGGGGGAATGATAGGAGTACTTGGCATGTCAACTAATGATATGTTAGGTGTTGCTTATCCACCACAGATGAATGATACGCCTTAGCATGGCCATGTGAGGGCAGTTGTGAGTCTGTGGTATCTTAGAAATTGAGGTCGTAAGAGCATGTAAATTCTCACTATAAGTACCTGTCTGTTAAAGGGAACATGGTGTAGAAAGCATGAGAGTTAGCTAACTAGAGAATTATCCCAAGCTAAGATCTGTGTATAAAAAATGGAAGTTTAATTGTGTTTCATCTGAATCTTGTCCAATCTTTATTATTTACTCCCTGTCCCTTCTGTCATATTTAAACCTGCTTTCTAGACAGTGTAGCATAATTTTATATTGCTTTCGTAGTATAGATTTAATTGCTTTCTTCGATCTAGTTTACCATGCTTTGTAGAATAATTTTTTACTGCTTTCATGATCTGGATTTAAATTATGTCAAGTAGTTGATAGAAACCCTTGCAAAACTTGAAACGAGTAACCGAGTGGAAAATCTTAGTAAACGACGTGGGCCCTGCTTCCATCGCACATCCTCCAGTGAACGATCCGGTACTTACTATAAATTACTGCAATTTTTGACTCCGTGCGCTTTCGGGATGCACAGTTTCGTGACACGAGTAAATAAAGACACAACATTTTAGAAAATACTCATGTAGTGGGAAGATGTTCAAAAGTTTCATAGCAGGTATCTTCTTGACATGAAATTAAGAGAAGCATCATGGTGCAGATACCAGGGACTTTCAGGGTGACAGACTGAAGGTCAATCCCGGTTGCACCGTGATATTTGTCAAAAGTTTCATGGCGGGAAGGACCACAACGCCGTTTGAGATTAAAACACCCCACATGAGTAATAAAAAGTGGGAGTTTTAACATATATCCTTAAACCCCTTCCCTACATCATAACTCTTTTCATTCAATAAATCCAAACCTGATATTTCAGAAAATTACTCGTGTTAATGAAACTCGTCAAAAGTTTCATGGCGCCGTCGCCGGGGAAACGCAGACAGTTGTAATAAATAATACTTTATTAAGTATTGAACAATGGTGTCTGGTAAGATTGAATTATTTACCCCGGCTGCACCATGAAACTCGACAGGGGTGCAAAAGTTTCATGGCGCCGTTGCCGGGGAGGATGCAGCGCCGTTTACTAGGAGAATTACATTCCTGATTTACTCATAGATAGTTTTTGTATATATTCTTGAACCGTTACTAACCTGGGGGTTGTACAGGTACTGTCAAAAGCTTGATACCAACTGCTTATGCAACGGAGAAGGAACACATCACCGGAGCTACCGTTCGATCTAGAAATAGAAAGGACCGCTCGCCAACTGAGGGCAGAAGCCAGAAGACGGAAAGAGCAGGAGCGTCGGATCCGCACTTCACCCGAAACATCAAGCAGCGATTTATCAGACATGGCAGATAACCAGAACATTCCCCCGATCTTACCCATAGACCAACCACAAAATAACCCTGGTAATGGAGCTGACGGAGGAATGGTAGAGCATCCTAATCGTGCCAACGAAGAGGAGAATCTACCAAATCCCAATCAGCAACAATACTAGCAATTCCACCAACAACCACCACCACCCTTAAACCAATTTCACCAAAACCAAAACATACCAAACCAACAATACCAAAACCAAGCTTTCAATCCAGATCAGTTTCAGAACAACCCACAAGATCCACATAACTTCCAGCAATTTCCCAATTACCACCAACAGTACCAGAACCAAGCTGAACAAGGAAATCAACAACAACAGCAAGCAGCAGCAGACTTCATGCAACCGATAGTGGAGCCCTATCTGGACGGACCTGGGAGAGCACATTTTCCTGCGCGCAATTTCGAGCTCAAACCGGCACTCATTAATTTGGTGCAAAACAATCAGTTCTGCGGTGCAAATCATGAGGACCCTCATGATCATCTCCAGACCTTCCTGGAGCTCTGCGACACGATAAAAAATCAGGGAGTCTCTCCTGATGCTAAAAGGCTAATGTTGTTTCCATTTTCTTTGTATAGTGGTGCCAGGGACTGGTATAAGTCATTGCCTATCAATCTAAGGAGCACTCTGGCAGACTTGGTGAGGAGCTTTTTGCTGAAGTATTTTCCAGAGTCAAAGATTGAGGAAGGACGAGCTAAGATTGGAGATTTTAAAATGAAGCCAGACGAATCATTATATGATGCGAAGGAAAGATTCTTGGGCCTCATCAGGCGATGTCCCCAACACGGATACACACCCTGGGAGCAATTGAGGAAATTCTACGAAGGACTCACCCATCCATGGAGAACAATGTTAGACGCTGCTGGCGGACGACATTTACTCCACTTGCCTATGGACCAAGCTTGGGAGAAGATTGAGACAATGTCTGTCAACAGATCCATCCTAAACACAGATGATAGGAAGGAGGATCCTCCTAGAAAAGTCTTTGCTGTAAGTGAAGGGAAAACAGATTTTGAAAAATTGCAAGAACATGTAGCTGCGATACAGCTAAGCCAGGATAAAGGGAAGGGAATAGACGCTCCTCAGGCAGGAACATCATCTGATCAAGTTCAAACACAGCAATCGGGAGCTGTCTGTGGACTGTGTCAGGGACCTCATCCAACTGACACATGCCAACATATAGCTACCGAGAGCTGTAATTATGCCGGGAACTACCAAAATCGCCATCCCAATCTCTCTTACTCCAACAACAATGCACTTAACGCGCATTTGTTGCAGCCAAACCAGCCCAACCAGTTCGCAAATCAAAACCCACAGCAAAACTTCAGACCTCAGAATCAAGGATTCGTCCAGCAAAGAGTGCAGAACTTTCAAAATCAGAATCAGAATTTCCAACCTCAAATCCAACAGAGGCCTAATCAGAACCAAGGCCAGAATTTCCAGAATTTCCAATCCCAACCTGATCAAACTCAACAATATAACCAAAGGCCACCATCTCGTCTGGAGAATCTGATGACGGAGTTTATAGCCAATCAGAAGGATATAAACCAACAACTACAGTCATCAATCAAGAATGTGGAGACGCAGGTCACCCAGTTGGCCAAGGAACTTCAGAACAGGGGAGGCAAGACTCTAAAGGGAATTGTTGGATATGGAAAAGAGACGGCCGAGAAGGAAAAGGATCCAGTGGAGGGTGAAACAGGAAGTGAAAGGATTGAAGGAGGAGATGGTATTGGACTGGTCGAGGACAAATCAGAAACAACTATTTCGCAGGCTGAAGCTGCAAAGGGAGCTGAAAAGGGTAGGGTTGAAGGTACAACTTCCTTCTCTTTACCACCAAAAACAAACAATAATAAGTACATGCCAAGGGTGCCATACCCGGCACGTCTTAAAAATAAGGAACAAGATGAAAAATTTAAAAAGTTTTTAGAAAGACTGAAAGCTGTCGAGATCACTATTCCATTGGTCGAAATGATTTCAGAAATGCCCGTCTATGCTAAATTTCTTAAAGAAATGATTTCAGGGAGGAGAAAAATTGAGCAGGAGGAAGTAGTGATTTTGAACAGCAGCTGCAGTGCCATTATCCAAAGAGTGCTACCGGAAAAGAGGGAAGATCCAGGATGTATTACACTGCCGATCCACTTTGGGAAAACTAATGTTGGAAAAGGATTGTGTGATCTGGGTTCGAGCATCAACGTTATGCCACTTGCCATGGTGAAACGTCTTCACTTGGGAACAATCGAACCGGTTACAATGAAGCTACAGCTGGCAGACCGATCAATTACCCATCCAATCGGAATCCTGAAGGACGTAATTGTCAAGACGGGAGGGACCCTCTTTCCCGTCGACTTCATTATTCTGGATATAGAGGAGGACTACGAGATGCCACTGATCTTAGGCCGCCCCTTTCTCTCAACTGGTGGTGCACTTATAGACGCGCGATCAAATCAAATCAAGCTCCGAGTCGGAGAAGAAGAATTGAATTTCAACATGGGAAAGCTGCAGAAGTTCCCGTCTGAGGGATCTTGTTCCTTATTTGATGTAATAGAAAGTAGGAATGAGGATGAGAGCATAGACTCTGTGACTGATGAGCCAAGCAAAGTTTCAAAACAGGTACTGAAGCCTGAAAGTGCAGAGCAACCAAGGAGCTGCAACGCTGTCCACTTCGAGGATCCTATCTCTGGAGACCTTGAAGAATTCGATGGGGTTGAGTTCATCCCGGAGGAAGAGGAAAGCACTGCTGAGGAGGAAATGGATCCTGTACTGACACAGGATCCTGAAGGTAAATCTGATCTCTCTCTCCCATCCATTTCTCGCAAATTACTGCCTTCCGTTGAATGCCCACCAGAGCTTGAACTTAAAATACTTCCGGATCATCTTAAGTACGTCTTTCTCGCTGAACATAAAAGATTACCGGTGATTGTGTCAGCCAAGCTGACACAACAACAAGAAAAAGCTCTGGTAGACATTCTAAAGAAATATGTACATGCAATCGGATGGACCATTTCTGATATAAAAGGAATAAGCCCCTCTGTTTGCATGCACAGAATTTTAATGGAAGAGGAGTACAAGCCCTCAAGGCAACCACAAAGGCGTCTGAACCCCCATATGCAGGAAGTGGTAAGGAAAGAAGTTATCAAGCTCTTAGATGCTGGTATCATCTACCCTATCTCTGATAGCAAATGGGTTAGCCCAGTGCAGGTCGTACCGAAACGCGGGGGGATCTGTGTAACTACTAATGAGCAAGGAGAAGAAGTGGCGACGCGTCCAGTGACCGGTTGGAGAGTTTGCATCGACTACCGGAAGCTCAATACCGCTACCAGGAAGGACCATTTCCCCTTGCCATTCATTGATCAGATGCTGGAGAGGTTGGCCGGAAGGGAGTATTACTGCTTTTTGGATGGATACTCTGGCTATAATCAGATTGTAATAGCTAGCGAGGATCATGACAAGACCACATTCACTTGCCCATATGGAACTTTTGCGTACAGGCGCATGCCTTTTGGACTTTGTAATGTGCCTGCCACATTTCAACGATGCATGATGTCAATTTTCTCAGAATTTATCGAAAAATGCATTGAAGTTTTCATGGATGACTTCTCTGTGTATGGAGATACTTTTGATGAATGCTTGACTAATCTTGCACAAATTTTGAAAAGATGTGAGGACACCAACCTAGTTTTGAACTGGGAGAAGTGCCATTTTATGGTCACCGAAGGAATAGTGTTGGGTCACCGCATCTCGCGCGCAGGTATCGAAGTCGACAGGGCAAAGGTCTCAGTCATCTCAAACCTGCCATTGCCTAATTCAATAAAAGCAGTTAGGAGTTTCTTAGGGCATGCCGGTTTCTACCGGAGATTCATTAAAGACTTTTCTAAAATTGCCAAGCCGCTCACTAACTTGCTGTGTAAAGAAAATCCTTTTGTAATAAATGAAGCGTGTGTTCAAGCCTTTGACACGCTCAAAGGAATGTTGATTTCTGCTCCAATAGTACAACCACCCGATTGGTCATTGCCTTTCGAGGTAATGTGTGATGCAAGTGATCTCGCCGTGGGTGCAGTTCTTGGGCAACATAAGGAAGGGAAGCATTGCGTGATTCATTACGCAAGTCATGCCGTGAATGAGGCCCAAATTAACTACACCACCACGGAGAAGGAGATGTATGCTGTGGTTTTTGCGTTTGATAAATTCAGACAATATCTTATTGGTACAAAAACCACAGTGTACACAGATCACTCTGCACTAAGATACTTGTTTAGCAAACAAGACGCCAAACCTCGATTAATCAGGTGGGTACTTTTGCTGCAAGAATTCAACATTATAATAAAAGATAGAAAAGGCAGAGACAATGGTGCTGCTGACCATTTGTCTCGACTAGAAAATGATAAAAATGAGTTAGCCGTAAATGAGAATTTTCCGGACGAGCAACTGTTTGCCTTGCATCTTCATGATCAAGCTTGTCCGTGGTTTTCCGATATTGCTAACTTTTTAGCATGCGGAATAACCCCACCATTTCAAAGCAGGGGCCACAAAGCGAGGTTCAACCGAGATGTAGTTAACTACTTCTGGGAGGACCCTTACCTCTTCAAGCATTGTGCAGATTCGATTATTAGACGATGTGTAACTGAGCACGAGGCTTATCAAATTGCTAAGAAATGTCATGAATCGGAATATGGAGGTCACCACGGCCCCACTCGAACAGCCCATAAGGTGCTCGAGTGCGGTTTTTATTGGCCTACCATTTACGAGGATTGCAAAGCGTTTGTTAAAGCTTGCGACAGATGCCAAAGACTAGGGAATATCTCCAAGAGGGATGAGATGCCTCAACAGGGAATTCTCACTCTCGAGATTTTCGATGTATGGGGTATTGACTTCATGGGACCATTCCCAACATCTGATGGGAACCATTACATCTTGGTAGCTATCGATTACGTTTCCAAGTGGGTTGAGGCCGTTGCACTGCCAACCAATGATGGCAACCAGGTCGTCAAATTTTTGAAAAATAACATTTTCAATAGATTTGGTGTACCCAGGGTGATCATATCAGATGGAGGAACCCATTTTGTTAATAAAGCATTTGCAAATCTTATGAGCAAAAATGGGATTCTCCACAATATCGGCACGCCTTACCATCCCCAAACCAGTGGTCAAGTCGAGGTCTCTAACCGCGAAATCAAACACATACACGAGGCCACTGTGGGGACAACTCGCAAAGATTGGTCACGTAAGCTCAATGATGCTTTATGGGCATACCGCACTGCATTCAAGACCCCCATTGGGATGTCTCCATACAGACTCGTCTTCGGAAAAGCCTGTCATTTGCCCGTGGAACTAGAGCATAAGGCTTACTGGGCCGTACGAATGCTCAATTTTGACTCACGAGTTGCTCAGAGTAAGCGCAAGTTGGACCTCAATGAAATTGAGGAAATACGTGCGCAAGCTTATGAAAGCTCGAGGATTTATAAAGAGCGGACCCAGAAGTTACATGATCGTCGTATTAAGTCTAAACACTTTTATGTTGGCCAGAAAGTCTTGTTATTCAATTCCAGGTTGAAGCTGTTCCCCGGAAAGCTTAAATCCAGATGGGAAGGGCCATACGAAGTGGTGCACGTGTTTGAAAGTGGGGCTGTCAGGATTCGGACTGACAAAGGAGAGCTGGTGGTGAATGGACACAGATTGAAGGAGTATCTTGGGCAGTTCGACCCCGAAAAAGAAGCTCAAATGACAACAGAACCGGCTTATGCTCAATAAATATTATACATATATCTATGTTTACTTACTTATTTATTACTTACTCCACTTATTTTTATTGGGACAAAGTATCCAAAAATCAATTGAACATTTAGAGTACTAAGACTCTAAATGTGAGGATGTTGATATTTGGAGAAAACCTAATACCTTTTCATAATTGTTTTGCAGGAATTCGAGGAACCCACAAAAAGAAAGATACAGCTTCCAAAAACCAGGTTCCCGGTTGGGTTAACATTATATTTAATGGAGGTTAATTATGGAATTTAGAGGAATCTAAAATCCAGAATAAATTCATAAAATAAAATTGTTAACCCAACCTAATTTCTGCAAGCATTATGTTTTAAATTCCAAGTCTGTGTCGATATGTTTGCTCTTGAGTTCATCTTGATGAACATAATTTTTGGAAAACCTAAAAAATTTTCCTGTCTTGAATGTGGTTTATTTTTCATTTCAAGAAAGTTCGAATTAATTCGAATTGCTTGGAACATACCACATAAGAAATTTTGCCTTGGAAACTTTCACATTCGGATTAATTGATTCGAATTATGCAGGCAATTCGAATTAATTCGAATTGCCATGCAAATTCGAATTGGCACCCAAGGCAGAATTTTCGGATATTTTATTTGGCCAAGTGTTGCAATTCGAATTATAAGGCAATTCGAATTAATTCGAATTGCCTGACTAATTCGAATTGGCACACAAAAGGCATTCTCTTATGCAAGTGAGCAATTCGAATTGTGGGGAAGTTCGAATTAATTCGAACCACACCAATAATTCGAATTAGCTCACAAAAGCATTTCCATGCGAAGTCACTCCCCACCACCAGGTTTGAATTATGAGTCAATTCGAATTAATTGGAATTGATTCAGAATTCGAACTTGTGCGTGTATTTGGTCTTTCAAGCCAATTCAAATTAATTCGAATTGGCCTGAATAACTCGCATCCCTCACAGAATGCATCAATTCGAATTAATTCGAATTGATGCAATAATTCGAACTCCCCTTCCGAACCCCTTTTTATACCCTTTTTCCCTCTCAGTTCCCTCACTTTCACTTTTCGCATTTCCAAAAATCATCCGTTCTCTCTCTCGCAAACCCTTCTTCCTCGCGAAGCCAGTCGCTCATTTCAAGCTTTCCTCCGGCCAAACCATTTCGGAAATGGCTTCGTCGTCGTCAAACCCTAGTGGGAGTCGGGGGTAAGTGTCTCTGTTTTGTTTTCGCGCTTGGTCTCAAGTTTACAGTTTTGTCTTTTCGTATTCCCTGCGAAATCGGGACAAAGGGGGGGGGGAATGCGTGTTGATTTTACATCGGAGAGAGCCGGAAAGTGGTCGGAAATGATTGGGAGTAGCATAATAAGGGGTAGAACCGCTTAGGGCACAACCCAAGTTTCGAGGGCCTTTTGTTGAAACTGCCACTCTAGGGTTCGAATTTTTTTTTTTTTGGTGATATGAGGGATGTTCATTTTGAAAAATGAGGGTTGCAAAGCCCCAAAAAATCTGTTTTTGTGTGTTTTCGTGTAGTGTTTTAATGTTCTTCTCATATTTTTATGATTCTGTGAATATAGGGAGAACACTGTGATTTTGTTTCCTAGTCGCTATGTTGCTTTGTTCAGTAGATGTTTGATTATGATGACTGAAAATGCATATTGATGATAGCTACAAAATTTATGTTTTTAAAGCATGAGTTTTGTTGGTAACATTAGTGTAAATGGATCAATTTTGTCTGGTTGTTTGGTGTTTGCATGTATATTATTATATGAGTATATTGGTAATAAATGTTGTTATTGGGTACCTGTTGCCCATACATTGCAACTTCAACTCTAGAAGTTGACGTTTGCACATCCGGGAACATGGTATTACAGACAAAGCCATGCCAAAAAATTTTCCAACACTTTTGGTATGGCATTTATGTGTAAAAAGACAAAATGGTAGACTGTTCTTTGCTTTAAAAGTGTGTGACCTTTGTCACCTTGGAACAAGTGGGAAATACTTGTAAGGAATGTTTTGTTTTATTCCTTAAAAAAACCCACCTTCCAAAACAAAATCCAAATGGGGGACCACTTACATTCCCAATTTCATTAAATAAACAAGTCAACACTTTTTCATAAAAATCCAAAAATCACCTTTTGTATGTATGCATGTCTACTTTTAATTTCATTTTTTTATTTTATTCTTATTTTTAGTCATGGTCCATCGTTACATACTAGTAATTGCATAAGTTGTCACTTGCATTTGCTTTTCATCATTAATCTCTCATCTCCCATATCTCATCTGATTTCAATCACTTTTCTAAGTGATAAAAATCAAATTCTTTCGTAAGCTCAATAGCCCACAAATTCCTCTTTTTGGTCAATTGACCACCCAAAAACATCTTAGACTATTTATAGTCTAAGAAAAATTTCTAAGGATCCAAGATCCTTATCTCTCTCTTGCTTTCTTTATTTTTGCTGTAATAAGAGTTAGATTTAACAATCCAGCTCTATGTTTTCCTTTCTATAAATACGATTAGAAACCAATTAACTCACATTTAGAGCTTAGCTCTAAATGTGAGGATGTTGACTTTCAACTCGGATCCACTTATCAAAAAATTGTTAAAAATAGTTCCAACTCTTTTCTCTCCAGGGATCAATTCATTATAGATTCCCTGATGGGTCTTCCAAAGACAACTCCAGATCGTGCTTTCTTGGAAATTGAGAGGCTGAAGAAAGAGGCAGAGGAAAACAGGGTGGCTATAAGGAATGAGCATAACCTGCCTATGGACCACCAGATTGAATGGAGGTTCGAAATGAAGGACCATTGGTGGAATGCGATTCCAGAGGAAGAAAAAAATGATAGAGCAATAGGCCTCGAAAGAGACTTTTGCCAACATGTATGTAACTTCTGGAACCAAGAGTTCGATGAGGCAAGGTACGATCAACGGTTTAATGAGCCGAGAGTTCACTATGAGCGGATGGTTTGGAGGATGAAACGACAGAAGGCTTATTGGAACAGAATGCTTGAAATCCACTTCGGAGATAGGAGAGTTGCAGCCTTTGAGCCAGTCCTCATCCAACCACCCATTTCTAGGGAAGTGAAAATGCATTATGCCCCCAAGACGCCTCCACCATACTTAGTTGCGTCAACTGGTGTACTCTCCATGCCGGAGACCTTTCCATTTACATACAAGAAGGAATTATTCGACAATGGGACCATTTGCGGACCGGAGGAGCAGCTATGGCTGACATTGCGTGCAAAAGAGCGTCATACTGAAATGACATTCAACTTCAGGGATTCTCTCCATGCGGTACTGAACTACGGACAAGCCCACCACACTCCAATGCTGGATTCGATCATTGAGAAAACAAAAGCAGCCAGGAAACTGTGGGGGGAATACATGACTGCATGGGGAAAATGGGAAAAGGACATCAGGGAGTCTGTACTAAAATCGGGAATCATAATACCTCCGGGAAAAGTGGAGATTCTGCCAGTCTTCTTACCACAAAGGATTCCGGCAGTTGAGCCCCGAGAGACCACAATGAAGGGGATGCCCGATTTCGAGCTGATGAGAGCTGAATGCATCGCGATGATTCAAAACAGATCATGGGACAGAATGGGACGCAAGAGGAAACAGATCTCAGTCATGGGCAAAAACAAGTGTTTAGAGTATCTCAACATTCCACCAGTCCGAGACTTAGGACATCTAAAGGAGAAAGAGGCAGACATCGTGGACACTCTGTACACGGAAATGAAAAAGAGGTTCCTCGACCTGCTACGTGAAATGGATGCAGAAGGTCTGAGGCACTGTCAAGAACACCGACCTCGGTTGCAGTATAACACGGGATTCCAAGGTGTCCTAGGCAGATATTTCACACTAAAATGGACTGCGCAACTCACAGCCATGTCTGAACCTAAATTCATCCAAAAATTTCTGAAGATCAAAGGACCGGAATTGGGTTTGAATGTTGAGGATGAAAAACAGATCATCGATGATTATGTTGATCCGACCTCCGAGCAATCTGAGCCTGCCGAATCTGAACCCTCCCAGACTGAATCCGAACCAGAGCCACCCAAGAAGAAGAGAAAACTGATAAGATTGGCAGATAAAGAAAATTCTGAAAAGTCTGCTGAACCTCAGATCAGAATCCAAGAACCTCCGAATCAGCCAAAGATCATTCCCCCTGTGCCCAAATTCTATGATGAGCCTCCCAAACAAAAAGACAGAGGCAAGGATCAAGCCATTGAGTTATCCAAGAAAGAACAACAGCGTAAGGCCCAAGTGCAAGCTGATGCAGAATTGGCAAAGAAGGCTCAGGAAGAAGCCGATGCAGAAGCAGTAAGGATAGCTCAAGAGGAAGCTGAGATGGATAGGATTGAGGCATAGAGGAAAGCCGAGTACGATGCCCGACAAGCTGAAAGAGCAAGAAGGGAGAAGGAGGAGGCTGAGATCGAAATGGCAAAAGAGACGGAGGAGTGGAAGCAGAAAATGGAAGCTGCAAGGGTCGAGAAAAATCGACTTTGGAAAGAACAAATGGCCAAGGCAGCTGAAGAGGAGGCCATGAAAGCAGAAGAAGACGCCAGGAAGGCAGAGATGGAGGAGAATATCAGAAAAACCCGAGAGGAAGAGGAGAATAGAAAAGCTGCTGAGAAATTGCAGGCTGAGCTGGAGAAGAAAAAGAACGCTGACACTGAAACACAGGTTGAGGTCGGGGACGATGATTGTCAGATAATCAGCGGAACCGACATTATTCCTGTTAAGGTGAAAGCTGAGCCAGCAGAATGGGCAAGGGAGAGGGAGGAACAAGTAAAAAGATCAACTGCTCGCAGAAATGACGCAAACGCGGATGTTGAGAAAACAATGGAGGCAATGAGGCCCACAGAGGAGATAGAGGAAATGGTGCACGAGGGCAATGTCAGATTTGAAGAATCAAAGAAGAAGTTCGCCGAGCTTGCGAGTGATTTGAATGACATAACTGCACAAACTCTAGCGGCAGCCACTACTCAACCGCTACCCACAATGCAAGAAACAGTAAGAACTGAAGGTGGCAGTGGAGGTGAGCAAGCATAAATGGATACCATAGAACATATCTTCAAAGACAAGACATTTCAGCAGATCCTCCATTACGATCTCAATATTCCCATAGAGCAAGGAGATGACACGGAAGAGCAATTGGGAGATCTTAACATCGGGAGGGAAGTTGAGGCATCACAACAAGAATACCAGCATGTTACCGATCCCTATCTTCCCGAGGATTTCTTAAATTCTGTATTCCATGAATATCCTTGTAATGCACGCGAGCAGGGAGCAACTCAAGGAGGTGAAGAGACTGAGTTGAGACAAACTGAGGAAGAGCCACAACCGAATACACAGGTCGAATCAGAACAGCACGAGCAAACTGAACAGAGGGAACAGCCAAGGGAAAGTTCTGACTCCGATGGAGAACAAGCAGGAACTGAAGGAACCCAAGAATCGACCGGATCAGTGCGATCGGCTGGTTATTGGGCCAACTCAACTTCAAGGGGCAGACTGGGTGTATCTACTAAGAAGTTCAGAAAATTCCGCATCACGGATGATGCTGACATAATGAGGAGGTTCAACGGGAATGAGCAGAATGCGGGACGATACATGGCACTGAGTGGAGTATTTGTCCCCGATAAAGGGTTCAGTCCAGAATTGATTGATCATCCAATGCTACTTACATTGAAAGAAAACCACGGATGGACTGAGTTCCTTAAGCATCACGCTGAACCCGGGATAGCAGAATTGGTTCGGGAATTCTACTGCAATATTAATGCCACACGAAAGACAAGTTGGGTGCGAGGAGTTGACATAAACATCTCGGGGGAATATTTGAACAACTTCCTTGGCACACCCAACTGGAGGTCAGAAATTCCGACATCTGAACATTTCGAGAAGGGAGCAAGCAGGGCAGCTGACAGGCAATATCACGACAACATCACTAGGTCCCTTACTGCTGAGAGCTACACTGGTGAAATCCCCTTCAAAGCAAAGCACTTGAAGTTGGAATTTCAACCCTCCTATGACTTCTACATGTCGAAGATTAGGCCAAACCCGCATGCACATGAAACATCTGGGCGAATGTTGAAGGGTTTTGCCAAGATTTGGCATGGACTGAAGATCAACGTGGGGGAGCAGATTTTCCATGTCATGACCACAAAAGTCACAGGCACCAGAGCTGCTGCTTTATGCTATCCCAACCTCATCAGGAGAATTTGTGAAGCCCAAGGAGTAGATCTAACAGTTTTTGCAGAGAGCGATCTTATTGATATGAGCCGGCCGATCCCAGTCCCAAAGACAAGGATAACTGAACCAGTTACATACATTATGCCGGAAGAATCAGACGCTCAATCCAGATACACTCCGAGGACACCAACAGTCGGACGCAAAGGGCACAAGAAGAAGGACGGTCCTGAAGCGGTACCTTCAACAGAAGAAGCTGCAGTCGCACCAACAGAACCTGCTCCCACTGCCACTCATCCTGGAACTGATGTTTCCACTCCAAGCTTATCACGAAGACATCCAGTCCGACCCTCGCGCAGAAGCCCAACTGTGTCTCAATACCCAGCTGAGTCTCAAACTCTAGAAGCAGTGAGCAGAATGGGAGAGTCAATGATGCAGAGTGTCAGATCTTTGGCCGATGCCATTGTTTCGACTCACGAGAAACAAATGCAGAAAGAGGAAGAGTTTAGGCTGAGAATGTTTGAGAGAGAAGAGGAGTTCAGAAAGGAAGCAGCCAGGCAGCATCAAGAAAGGATTGAGAATGAGGAAAAGAATAGAAAAATGTTCGAAGCAGTGTTCGCCAGTCAAGCCAGGATGTTCGACAATCAAGCCGAAATGATGAAGACCATCCTCAGCAAGTTCCCATCACATCCAGGAGATGCTACCGGATCCTCCACACATCCCACGGAGAAGAAGGACTAAGCTAAGTGATCACATTCGTGCGAACCCCATTGTAAACATCATGCATTAGATTTTCCACTCATTCTTTGCACTTTCGATCCTCATCATGGAAATCTATTGTAACTGATGTACATTTACTGCTTTCCACAAGAGAATTTCGTCTTGAGTTCTCCATTATTTAAAAAAAAAAAAGATGTGTGGCAGTCCAAGATGAATAAGTGACTGTCACGCCAAAAACAAGCTGTGACATGCTTGCATGTTCACAGTGTCTTTTTACTGCTTTCAATCAAACAAACCGGCATAAAACAAGCATAAATTTGTCACCTAAGTTCACATGTTGAATTTAGGCTGATGATGAAATTTTCAAACTATTACATTGGGATAAAACAAGTAAAAAATATGCATGGTATGAATTCTTGAAGTTTTGAGCTATAAAAATCCAATGATATGATCACTTGAAAGACTAACAAACTTTCATGTTGAGAATTTGATTGAATAAGCTGCAAGAAATTTTTCAAAGGTTAGATTTGAGAATAAAGGTGTGACATGATCAAACCGTCCATGTGAGATCTGAGCCGAGTCATTTTTACTCAATACTTCTTTGATTGTGTGAATCAATTCGGTTAAAGGGCACTAGAACTTGCAATTGGGACCGATTCAAGACCATGCCATATTCCCGAAATTGAGCAGATGATCGAGGCACTTAGAAAACCCAAAAATTTTGGCTTTCGTTTGAATTCCAAACCCAAAAACATTTTCCCTTTAGGATTAACCAACTTGAGCCTTTAAGCCTAATTTTTCCTTGAAACCACTATATTATTCTCAGCCTTACAAAAAGACCAAGAAAATCAAACCCAAGTGTACATGAGCCGTCCCATCAAGGCATTGTAATATTTGGTCATCACATATGTATCAATCGGTGTGCTATAAACCGATTCAAAAAAAAAAAGAGAGAGAGAGTTGAGATCTATTCAACAAAAATAAATTGCAAATGACAAAGCAAATTAGACAAAGTCTAATGTCATGCAATAGAAAAGAAAGAAAAACAAAAGAAAGGGTAGAAATAATGATGATCATAGATTTTGCAACATGCCCAGTTATGGTGGAATGGTGTCATGTCACTTTTTAGCCCAATAATTCCTTTTCCTACCAAATATTACAACCGTATGCCCCGCTATAACCTTGAATAAGACCTCGGGATCTCGATTTGATGAAATGAGCCGGTGGCGAGTTAGTCCAGTTGCAAGCTTATGGGAGAATTTAATTTAATTGAATTTTGAGCGTTGATGATAAAAGCCAATCTTGAAAGTGAGTGAACTTTCCGATTCTACTATATGTGAGGCTCTGCTTTGATTGATTAATGTTCATGTCATGCTTGAATTCAAGAAGCAAGCCAATGAGTTTTTCTAAACACCTATTCAAGAAGAACTAACAATAATGAATGGCATGTGTGTTCACTCAAGTGAGAAGTATCATTCCATTAAACACTGCAACTAAGAGAATTTAATACTTGTAATTTTGATTGTCCTATCCCAATATGAAAAGAATGAAATTTTTGAGGCCACGCAAATGGATTGAATATGCAGAGTCCAAGCTCTTAGGAGCACTGACTCTGACTGCTCGGGGACGATCAGTATTAAATGTGAGGATGTTGATAATGGCCAAAATTGTCCATTATTTCCAATCCATTTCCGTGTCTGAGACGGACATTCTGATCGTGATTCCATCTTATTTCAATAAGAAAGCAGTTGAATTTGACAAATTAATGCGAGTTTGTAAAAGCATCGAGCCGGTAATAAAAAGACACAAAACATACAATTTTTAATTGTATTTGTGTTAGAAAAATCCAAAAACATGAAAAAAGGAAAAAGAAAAGAAAAAGGAATGAAAAGATGGGCAAAAGAATAAAAGAGCCCACAAAAATCCAAAAAGATGGGAAAAAGATTGAAAATCCCACAACTGAAATTTGGTTGAAGCACAATTCGAATTGTGTGCAATTCGAGTTAATTCGAATTGCACAACAATTCGAATTGCTAAAGAGAGCAAAGAATTGGTTAAGTGTTGGAAGGGATGCAGAAGTTGAAACTTTTGACAAATTTCATTAACACGAGTATTTTATAAAAATATATCAGAATTGAATTTATTAAATGAAAAGAGTTATGATTTATGGAATGGGTTTAAGGATATATCAAGGTTGTTACTTTTTATTACTCATGTGGGGTGCTTTAATTTCAAATGGTGCTGCAGTCCTCTCATATCATGAAACTTTTGACAAGTCTCATGGTACAACCGGGATAGATTGACCTTCAGCCTGTCACACTGAGGGTCCCTGGCATATGTGCCATGATACTTCTCATGATTTCATGTCATGAGATTACCTACCATGAAACTTTCGGCAGATTCCCACTACATGAGTATTTTCTGAAAAATCACATTTTTATTTACTCGTGTTAAGAAACTGTGCCCCCGAAAGCGCACGGAGTCAAAAATTGCAGTATTTATAGTAAGTACCGGATCGTTCACTGGAGGATGTGCGATGGAAGCAGGGCCCACGCCGTTTACTAAGATTTTCCACTCGGTTACTCGATTCAAGTTTGTGATATGACTAACAACTACTTGACAGAATTTAAACTAGATTATGAAAGCAATTAAAATAAAGCAGATAAAATTATTCTAGAAAGCGACTTAAATTTAATCTAAGAAAGCAATAAAATTATTCTAAGAAAGCGGTTAAGATTATTCTAAGAAAGCGGATTTAAAATATGACAGAAGGGACAGGAAGAAAAGAATAAAGATTGGACAAGATTCAGATGAAACACAGTTAAACTTCCATTTTGTTACACAGATCTTAGCTTGGGATAATCCTTTCAGTTAGCTAACTCTCATGCTCTCTATACCATGTTCCCTTTAACAGACAGGTACTTACAGTAAGAGTTTACATGCTCTTAAGAAAACAAATTCTAAGATACCACAGACTCACAAATGCCCTCACATGGCCATGCTGAGGCATATTATTCATCTGTGGTGGACAAGCAACACCTGACAAATCATTTATTGAAGTGTCAAGTACCGTTATCATTCCCCCATGTCACGCCCAAAGACTTTAATCAAACCCTGAACTATCCCTTAACTCTCAGTCCTAGTAGCAGTTACACAACTCTCAATACAACCGAGTGACCTCTAACGAAAGCATTTAAAAGAAAGCGATAAAGAAAGCATTTAAAATCCTATCACTCGGAAGTTTTAAAAGTCTGACCCTGGTAGTAAAAGAAAGCCCCCAGTCAGGATGACCGGGTGTGGATCAAGAATTCCCTATTCTCGGTTAACCGCTCACAGTGTTCACTTCCCGTCGGGTGGTTATGAGATACAAACTAATGAAACGAACTAATAAATTAGTTCGTTCCGGATGCACTCACTCAGGACTCAAAAGTAGGCTTTGGCAGAAGAAGATAGCAGTTGAAAGAATACTCAACCCTACCTTAGAAAATGACCAAGGCCCGAATGTTGTTCCTCTAGTATTATCTGTCACACCTTATCGGAATCCAAGTGGAATCTGACCCAGTGCAATATTTAATACAAGATTTCCAACAAACAGCAATTTTGGAAAATAATAAATCTGAAAATCATTCCCTATCAGGTACTAGACTCTCAATTAAAACACAGACCCTTTCAGTCTAGGTGAGACCTAATCGCTGACTCTGCTTCTAATTTCCCAAAATCAACCCCCAGTCGGATATGAATTAGTCATAACTGTGGAATTTATCCCTTACTTAGATCCGGATTTTATAAATGAATTTTTGTTGGAAATTTATTATGAGACATCTGATCAAGACTTCTATGTCCAAGGGAAGGATCCCAAAATAATATCGACCACAATATCTACATAATAATATCATGCATAAATTTATAAAGAAGTGTAAAAGTAAATAACCCAAAATATAAGGCGGGTTTAGACAGAAGTTGGAACACAAAGATGAAATAGCCGGAGATGAGAAGAATTTTGGCTAAAGAGAGTGCCAGAAATAACTAGGGTGATCTGGACTGCAAACATCTGCTATCCAGTTCCCAATTATTCCAGATGGAAAAATTTTTAGACAAAAAGGAATTCCAAGTGACGGTGACCGCCGTCATTCAGCTCCTTTTTGTCTGTGAATGGAAGAAAAACCCACATATTTTCTTGTTGTAATAATTCTCAAATAATGTTGGTCGACATCATTTAATAATACTACAACTTGAATTCAGGTTTTGAAATTAAGATAAAGAGAATAAAACTGTATCCGGATAGGAGTCAGCTGAGCAGCTATTATAATCCCGGATGGACGAACCGCCAAGGCTTCCACCGGCCACTATCCAGACCATGCAAAATAACATCTAATAATTAATATACAGACCACGAGCTAGTTATCCGTGTGGGAATACCTGCCAACATTAGTCTGTTATATCTCTTACTAGCTGTTTCACACAACACGGAAAAGACAAACTAAATAAAAGAAAATATTTTTGGGTCATCTTGCATGAGAGACATTGGTTTCTCATGCAAGGTATGGAAATGAATCCATAATTACTCTTTATATCTAAATAATCACTCATTCCATAATTAATTAATTACAGTCCGGATTATATACTTAGATCATTAGAGTTTAATTTTGTAGAAGAATATTTTAATGGGAAATTGAACAAAGTTCTTTATATCAAACTAATCCTGGGTTGAGATCATTGGATTTCAACCTCAAAATATTAATATAAAGGTTCAATTAATTAATGGAGTGAGATGAAGAATAAAAATTTGGCAAAAAAGTGCCACTTTGTCGCGATGCAGAGTTTGTGTCGCGGAGCGTGGCTCCGCGACAAAGGTTTCGCGACAAAGGGGTGGGAAATAAGAGGAATGGAATATTTTTGAAAATTAGGGTTTGTTTTGTCGCTAAGTAAAAATTTTGTCGCGGAACAAGGTTCCGCGACAAGGGATATAGCGACAAAGGGGTTTGAAAATTGGTAAGGACATAATTCCTGGTCGCGGAACAAGGATTTTGTCGCGGTACGTGGTTCCGCGACAAAGGTTCCGCGCCAGAGTCCTCCCAGAATAAAATTACAAGTATTTGGGTCCTTGGTCGCTAATCAAGGATTTTGTCGCGGAACGTGGTTCCGCGACAAGAGTTGCATCGCGACCAAGGGGTTTCAAAATTAATGGCAAGGCATAATTTTCTGTCTCGGAATAAAATTTTGTCGCGGAACGTGGTTCCGCGACAAGGGTATTCCGCGACAGAAGCCATGCAGACAAAATGCAAGAATTTGGTCCTCTGTCGCTAAACAGGGGTTTTGTCGCGGAACGTGGTTCCGCGACAAAGTGTTCCGCGACAAAAGGTTTTAAAATTTATATAAAAATTTCGGCAGCATAACGCCTAATATTGCATTACATGGGTGTGCGTTGTAATCCGTGGGATCACAACGGGAAAATTACATTACAACCCGTGGGGTTACAATGTGATGCAATACAATATAGGAATATGCAATTTTTATATAAATATGCATAAACACTTTAACACTAGCTCTTTTAGATCTAATGCACTAGAGAGAGAAAATAAAAAGTAAGAAAAATACCTAAGACTAAAAAGAACATAAACAGTGAAATAAAAGTAAAAATAAAATAAAATAAAAAGAGACTAAAACTAGTGCAGGAGGCAAGAATACAAACACACTAAGCTAACACTAAAAAATAAAATAAAATAGAACCTGCATTAAATCTATCAAGGGTTAAATATCAAGTGTTTATGCATTTTATCAAAATAAGGAAAGCAATAAAACCTAACTACAATACCAAAGCATGGTTCAAAATACACCCATTAATTAAGTGTTTGAAACCCACAAACTACAAAATATAAAACTGGAAAAATAAAAGTGAACACTAGCTACACTTATTTATTACAAAGCATAAATCAAACTAAGCTAAGATCTACTACATTGCATAAAATAAATAAAACTATCTACCTACACTAATTTGGAGAGCACAGTGGTGCCTCCAAAACAGTAAAACTAAACTAAAGTGTAGCTAGGTTACTGTTCAAGGGGGTGGGAGGATATATTTATAGATGAGTAGGAAAACCCTAGGCCCATTAGGCCCACTGTCTTTGTCGCGGAACAGATTGCTGTGTCGGGGAACAAATTCTACATCGCGACACACTTGAATTGGAGAATAAATCTGTGGGGTTTGTGATGCGAAGGGCCGGGAGCTCGAGTCCCAGGAGATAAGACGAAAATCTCTTACCCAACGGGACCTCAAGACCTGGGACCTTCTCATCAATTTGGCATGTGGGGATTTAATTGAGGAGTGGTCACGTGACCCTTGCTGCTTTCCATTTTTTTCTCTGTCTCTCTCTTTGTCGCGGAAGAGCTGTCTTGGGCGCGATCCACTTTGTCGCGGAACCATGTTCCGCGACAAAATTTTGTGCCTTGATTATCCTCTCACAGTCTCGGAATAATTCTTGGGCGCGGAGCATTTTTTTGGTCGCGGAGCACTTGGTCCCGGTGTACCCTTCCGCGACAAAGGGGTTTAATTTTCTTTCACTCTCTCTTGTCTGTCTCGATGTCACCCATCTTCATCTTCCCCCAATTTTCTTTCTTTCTCTTTCTTCTTTATTTCTTCTGTCTCGTCTCTCTTCTCTCTCTTTAATTTTCTTCTTTCAGTTCCTAAACTTCTTCTTCTTTGTTTTCTTGAGGAATGGATGGTGGATGGCGAGGTGAGGCGGCGGCAGGGAGACGGAGGCGACGGCAGGGAGACGGAGGCGGTGGCGAAAGGTTTAGGTTGAGATGATGATGTTGTCGGAGGGGGTAGAGGACGGTGGTGATGGCTGGATTGGTGGATTTGGGGGGGCTGAGGTGTTGGCGAAGGGCGACGGAGGATGAGGATGGTGGTGCTTGTGACTGATTGGGTGGAGAAAATGGAGGAGGATGGTCGGAACTGGTGGTGCGGTGGTGGCGACTGGTGAAGGGCGGCATCGAAACTGGAACCGGACGGAGGTGGTGGCTGTTGGAGGTAGGTGGGCGGCGGATGGAAGCTGGAAAACAGAGGGGATGGCGAGGGAGGTGGAGTGGTGGCTTGGTTGTGGAAGGGTTTTTGGGGTTGAAAAATGGAGGAGAGGGCGGCGGCAGGCGGCGGTTGTGGGTGTTGAGAAATGGTGGAGATGGTGGTTGTCGGAGTTTGAGACGGAGGAAGGGATGGAGAAGATGATGATGGAGGAGGGTGATGGTGGCGGCCGCCGGCCGGCGGTGGCGGCACCCGCGGCAGGGGGCAGGTTAGGGTAGGGTTAGGGTTGATTTGGGGTTTGGGCTTAGGTTTAATTGGGCTTGGAGTGAATTAATGTAATGGGCTAGAGTGGTTTTTGGACTAAGGGTGTAGTGAGCTAAGAAAATTGTACTGGGCTTACAGGTTGGACTGATTGGAGAATGGATTGGACTTCAACTCTTGGACTTAATTAAATCAAATCTCCTGCAATTAATTTAAATAAAAAAGTGATTAGTGGATAAAATTTTTAATTATATCAGAAAACAGAAATAAACATAAAAATTATAAATATATACATCTAAATATAAAATAATATATATATGGATATTTGCTCCACTTGATATTTTGTTTGTGCTCCATTTAATGGATCAGTGTTCCACCGAACAGATATTACCAAACCATAATTATCAAATATGGAATTTTTAATATTTTATCATATTTTTGGATTTTTTAACATAAAATTACTAAAAATAACAATATTTTTGTATTTTTCAATAACAGATTATTATTTATACAAACTTGCATATATCTGTCAAATTCAACTGCTTTCTTATTTAAATAAGACCGGAATGCGATCAAATGTCCGTATTAGACACGGAAATAGATTGAAAATAATGGTCAATTTTGGCCATTATCAACATCCTCACATTTAATACTGATCGTCCCCGAGCAGTCAGAGTCAGTGCTCCTAAGAGCATAGACGCTGCATATTCAATCTATTTTCGTGGCTTCAAAAATTTCATTCTTTTTATTGGGATAAGACAATCGAAAACTACAAGTATTAAATTCTCTTGATTGCAGTGTTTAATAAAATGATACTTCTCACTTAATTAGGCCTACAAATCAGTCATTATTGATAATTCTTTATGAACATCATATTTAGAAAAATTCATTGATTTAATTCTAGAATCAAAGTATGACATGAACATAATTAAAAGCAGAGCCTCACATGTAGTAGAAACGGAAATTTCACTCACTCTCAAAAAGGGGTTTTATCAATGAGCACTCATAATCAAATTTAATTAAATTATCCCATAAGCTTGCAATTGGACCAACTCGCCACCGGCTCATTTCTGTAAATTGAGATCAAGAGGTCTTATTTAAGGGTTATAATGGGGCATACGGTTGTAACATTTGGTAAGAAAGGGAATTATTGGGCTAAGAAGTGGCAAGAATTTATTCTATCATAACTTGGCATAATTTTTATTTAAAAATTTATGATCATTAATATTTTTCTTCTTTCTTTTGCTTTTCTTTTCATATTGCATGACATTAGACTATGTCTAATTTGCTTTGTCATTTGCAATTTATTTTGTGTTGAATTAAATTCAACATTTTCTTTCTCTTTTTTTTGTGTTGAATGGAACTCAACAATTTTCTTCTTCTTCTTCTTCTTTTTTTTTGATCGGATTTTTGAATACCGATTTGATGAATTGATGATCATAATTTTAGTGCCTTGATAAAATTAATTCTTGCCCACTTGGGTTTGAATTTTTTGGTCTTTTTAGAAGGCTAGGAATAATATAGAGGGTTTCAAAGAAAAATTAGGCTTAAGGCTCAAATTGGTTAATCCTAAGGGGGGAAATATTTTTGGGTTTGGAATTCAAAAGAAGGCCAAAATTTTGGTTTTCTAGGTGCCTCGATCATATTCTCGATTTTTGGAATATGGCATGGTCTTGAATCGGTCCCAATCGCAAGTTCTAGTTTCCTTTAATTAAAATGATTTTCACACATCAAAGAAAAGAATGAGTAGAAATGACTCATGGCTCAAATCTCACATGGAATGGTTCATTCATGTCATACAATATTCTTAAATATAATCTTTGAAAAATTCTTACAATCTATTCAATTAAATTCTCAACATGATGACTCATTACCCAACAAGATGATTATATCATTAAATTTTTATAGCTCAAAACCTCAAAAATTCATATCATGCATGTCTTCAATTATATTATCCCAATTTAAAAGTTTGAAAATTCAATCATAAACCAAAATCAAATATGTGAATCACTGGCAGATTTCTGCATGCTTTATGCTGGGTATATATATAATAATAATAAAAGTAGGAAATAACAAATTTTTTTTTTAAGTGAAGAATCAACATCCTCACATTTTGAGCCTTGCTCGAAATGTGAGTAAATCAATTCCTACTTAAACAAATTATCCAAAACAAAATAAAATAAAAGAGGAGGGAGGGAGGGAGAAAATATTAACATAAAAGATAGAAAAATAATTCCGATAGCCTTTTTCGTCAAACCAATTAAATGTTCGATGATTTTGGCTATGTGTGATCGTTTGGTTCGTCGAACAAGGCGATTGTTCGATGCCCAATACTTAAAGAATTCTGATTTTCATCAAAATTGTTCAATCACATTTTTGAATTTTATAAAATTTAATCTACTATATTTACTTGCATAAATTAGGTCGGATTAATTCTGTTCTTATAAAAGTTATTCCAGATTTTAAATTGCTTTAAATTCCGATGATACTTTCAATTAATCGCAGAATCGACCCAACCGGGAACCTGTTTTGAAGCTTTGATTTTCTTTTTGGTAGTTCCACACATTCCTGCAAAGCAAACACAGAAGAAGTTATCGGGTTTTCTCAAAAATATCAACATCCTCACATTTAGAGTCTTAGTACTCTAAATGTGAGTTAATTGATTAATACCCGAATTATTTGATATAATATGTACAAGAGGTTTATATATATAAATATATATATGTAGAAATAATTTTGACTTGCAGAAATTTAGGTTGGATTAATTCCGTGCTTGCGAAAATTATTCCGGATTTTAAATTTCTCTGAATTCCGGATATAATCTTCGGTCAATTACAGAACTAATCCAACCGGGAACCTCTTTAGATGCTCAGTCGGGACAGGGGCGACGGAAAGTGCGATGATGGCCGTGGCTTGTCCGATGGTGGTGAGCAATTGGTAGTCCGAAGATCTGCTGCTCCATTTGTTGTTTCACCAGTGATGAGGGTTTCCTCAGCGCAGTGGTGGTGTTGAGGTGGATGAGCGATGGAGCAGCGGTTGAGCTTCGTGGTCCGGATGTGGTGGAGATGACAAACACGTGAGTCTCACGTGTTGTGCAATTTACAATTGCGAATTAGTGTAGCTCCACTGCTACACTTCTCCATTTTTCTTTGATTTTTCATTTAATTAACCTAAATTTTACAATTGGAGAGGTGTAAAATTAAACGAAAGATCAAAGTAGTGTAGCCCCAATGCTACACTTCCACATTTAACTCCTTACACCAATTTCGATGGCTCCAACATTCCTGCAAGACAAAATACCCAATTGGTTAGGTTTTCCCCTCAAATCAATATCCTCACATTTAGAGTCTTGGTACTCTAAATGTTTAATTGATTTGAAGGTACTTCTCTGTTCTGAAATAAATACACTGAACTAACACTAAACTAACTATGAGTAATCAGGAGTGTAATTCTCTTAATAAACGACGCTGCATCCTCCCCGGCAACGGCGCCATGAAACTTTTGACAAATTTCATTAACACGAGTATTTTATAAAAATATATCAGGATTGAATTTATTAAATGAAAAGAGTTATGATTTATGGAATGGGTTTAAGGATATATCAAGGTTGTTACTTTTTATTACTCAGGTGGGGTGCTTTAATTTCAAATGGCGCTGCAGTCCTCTCATGTCATGAAACTTTTGACAAGTCTCATGGTACAACCGGGATAGATTGACCTTCAACCTGTCACACTGAGGGTCCCTGGCATATGTGCCATGATACTTCTCATGATTTCATGTCATGAGATTACCTACCATGAAACTTTCGGCAGATTCCCACTACATGAGTATTTTCTGAAAAATCACATTTTTATTTACTCGTGTTAAGAAACTGTGCCCCCGAAAGCGCACGGAGTCAAAAATTGCAGTATTTATAGTAAGTACCGGATCGTTCACTGGAGGATGTGCGATGGAAGCAGGGCCCACGCCGTTTACTAAGATTTTCCACTCGGTTACTCGATTCAAGTTTGTGATATGACTAACAACTACTTGACAGAATTTAAACTAGATTATGAAAGCAATTAAAATAAAGCAGATAAAATTATTCTAGAAAGCGACTTAAATTTAATCTAAGAAAGCAATAAAATTATTCTAAGAAAGCGGTTAAGATTATTCTAAGAAAGCAGATTTAAAATATGACAGAAGGGACAGGAAGAAAAGAATAAAGATTGGACAAGATTCAGATGAAACACAGTTAAACTTCCATTTTGTTACACAGATCTTAGCTTGGGATAATCCTTTCAGTTAGCTAACTCTCATGCTCTCTATACCATGTTCCCTTTAACAGACAGGTACTTACAGTAAGAGTTTACATGCTCTTAAGAAAACAAATTCTAAGATACCACAGACTCACAAATGCCCTCACATGGCCATGCTGAGGCATATTATTCATCTGTGGTGGACAAGCAACACCTGACAAATCATTTATTGAAGTGTCAAGTACCGTTATCATTCCCCCATGTCACGCCCAAAGACTCTAATCAAACTCTGAACTATCCCTTAACTCTCAGTCCTAGTAGCAGTTACACAACTCTCAATACAACCGAGTGACTTCTAACGAAAGCATTTAAAAGAAAGCGATAAAGAAAGCATTTAAAATCCTATCACTCGGAAGTTTTAAAAGTCTGACCCTGGTAGTAAAAGAAAGCCCCCAGTCAGGATGACCGGGTGTGGATCAAGAATTCCCTATTCTCGGTTAACCGCTCGCAGTGTTCACTTCCCGTCGGGTGGTTATGAGATACAAACTAATGAAACGAACTAATAAATTAGTTCGTTCCGGATGCACTCACTCAGGACTCAAAAGTAGGCTTTGGCAGAAGAAGATAGCAGTTGAAAGAATACTCAACCCTACCTTAGAAAATGACCAAGGCCCGAATGTTGTTCCTCTAGTATTATCTGTCACACCTTATCGGAATCCAAGTGGAATCTGACCCAGTGCAATATTTAATACAAGATTTCCAACAAACAGCAATTTTGGAAAATAATAAATCTGAAAATCATTCCCTATCAGGTACTAGACTCTCAATTAAAACACAGACCCTTTCAGTCTAGGTGAGACCTAATCGCTGACTCTGCTTCTAATTTCCCAAAATCAACCCCCAGTCGGATATGAATTAGTCATAACTGTGGAATTTATCCCTTACTTAGATCCGGATTTTATAAATGAATTTTTGTTGGAAATTTATTATGAGACATCTGATCAAGACTTCTATGTCCAAGGGAAGGATCCCAAAATAATATCGACCACAATATCTACATAATAATATCATGCATAAATTTATAAAGAAGTGTAAAAGTAAATAACCCAAAATATAAGGCGGGTTTAGACAGAAGTTGGAACACAAAGATGAAATAGCCGGAGATGAGAAGAATTTTGGCTAAAGAGAGTGCCAGAAATAACTAGGGTAATCTGGACTGCAAACATCTGCTATCCAGTTCCCAATTATTCCAGATGGAAAAATTTTTAGACAAAAAGGAATTCCAAGTGACGGTGACCGCCGTCATTCAGCTCCCTTTTGTCTGTGAATGGAAGAAAAACCCACATATTTTCTTGTTGTAATAATTCTCAAATAATGTTGGTCGACATCATTTAATAATACTACAACTTGAATTCAGGTTTTGAAATTAAGATAAAGAGAATAAAACTGTATCCGGATAGGAGTCAGCTGAGCAGCTATTATAATCCCGGATGGACGAACCGCCAAGGCTTCCACCGGCCACTATCCAGACCATGCAAAATAACATCTAATAATTAATATACAGACCACGAGCTAGTTATCCGTGTGGGAATACCTGCCAACATTAGTCTGTTATATCTCTTACTAGCTGTTTCACACAACACGGAAAAGACAAACTAAATAAAAGAAAATATTTTTGGGTCATCTTGCATGAGAGACATTGGTTTCTCATGCAAGGTATGGAAATGAATCCATAATTACTCTTTATATCTAAATAATCACTCATTCCATAATTAATTAATTACAGTCCGGATTATATACTTAGATCATTAGAGTTTAATTTTGTAGAAGAATCTTTTAATGGGAAATTGAACAAAGTTCTTTATATCAAATTAATCCTGGGTTGAGATCATTGGATTTCAACCTCAAAATATTAATATAAAGGTTCAATTAATTAATGGAGTGAGATGAAGAATAAAAATTTGGCAAAAAAGTGCCACTTTGTCGCGATGCAGAGTTTGTGTCGCGGAGCGTGGCTCCGCGACAAAGGTTTCGCGACAAAGGGGTGGGAAATAAGAGGAATGGAATATTTTTGAAAATTAGGGTTTGTTTTGTCGCTAAGTAAAAATTTTGTCGCGGAACAAGGTTCCGCGACAAGGGATATAGCGACAAAGGGGTTTGAAAATTGGTAAGGACATAATTCCTGGTCGCGGAACAAGGATTTTGTCGCGGTACGTGGTTCCGCGACAAAGGTTCCGCGCCAGAGTCCTCCCAGAATAAAATTACAAGTATTTGGGTCCTTGGTCGCTAATCAAGGATTTTGTCGCGGAACGTGGTTCCGCGACAAGAGTTGCATCGCGACCAAGGGGTTTCAAAATTAATGGCAAGGCATAATTTTCTGTCTCGGAATAAAATTTTGTCGCGGAACGTGGTTCCGCGACAAGGGTATTCCGCGACAGAAGCCATGCAGACAAAATGCAAGAATTTAGTCCTCTGTCGCTAAACAGGGGTTTTGTCGCGGAACGTGGTTCCGCGACAAAGTGTTCCGCGACAAAAGGTTTTAAAATTTATATAAAAATTTCGGCAGCATAACGCCTAATATTGCATTACATGGGTGTGCGTTGTGATCCGTGGGATCACAACAGGAAAATTACATTGCAACCCGTGGGGTTACAATGTGATGCAATACAATATAGGAATATGCAATTTTTATATAAATATGCATAAACACTTTAACACTAGCTCTTTTAGATCTAATGCACTAGAGAGAGAAAATAAAAAGTAAGAAAAATACCTAAGACTAAAAAGAACATAAACGGTGAAATAAAAGTAAAAATAAAATAAAATAAAAAGAGACTAAAACTAGTGCAGGAGGCAAGAATACAAACACACTAAGCTAACACTAAAAAATAAAATAAAATAGAACCTGCATTAAATCTATCAAGGGTTAAATATCAAGTGTTTATGCATTTTATCAAAATAAGGAAAGCAATAAAACCTAACTACAATACCAAAGCATGGTTCAAAATACACCCATTAATTAAGTGTTTGAAACCCACATACTACAAAATATAAAACTGGAAAAATAAAAGTGAACACTAGCTACACTTATTTATTACAAAGCATAAATCAAACTAAGCTAAGATCTACTACATTGCATAAAATAAATAAAACTATCTACCTACACTAATTTGGAGAGCACAGTGGTGCCTCCAAAACAGTAAAACTAAACTAAAGTGTAGCTAGGTTACTGTTCAAGGGGGTGGGAGGATATATTTATAGATGAGTAGGAAAACCCTAGGCCCATTAGGCCCACTGTCTTTGTCGCGGAACAGATTGCTGTGTCGGGGAACAAGTTCTACATCGCGACACACTTGAATTGGAGAATAAATCTGTGGGGTTTGTGATGCGAAGGGCCGGGAGCTCGAGTCCCAGGAGATAAGACGAAAATCTCTTACCCAACGGGACCTCAAGACCTGGGACCTTCTCATCAATTTGGCATGTGGGGATTTAATTGAGGAGTGGTCACGTGACCCTTGCTGCTTTCCATTTTTTTCTCTGTCTCTCTCTTTGTTGCGGAAGAGCTGTCTTGGGCGCGATCCACTTTGTCGCGGAACCATGTTCCGCGACCAAATTTTGTGCCTTGATTATCCTCTCACAGTCTCGGAATAATTCTTGGGCGCGGAGCATTTTTTTGGTCGCGGAGCACTTGGTCCCGGTGTACCCTTCCGCGACAAAGGGGTTTAATTTTCTTTCACTCTCTCTTGTCTGTCTCGATGTCACCCATCTTCATCTTCCCCCAATTTTCTTTCTTTCTCTTTCTTCTTTATTTCTTCTGTCTCCTCTCTCTTCTCTCTCTTTAATTTTCTTCTTTCAGTTCCTAAACTTCTTCTTCTTTGTTTTCTTGAGGAATGGATGGTGGATGGCGAGGTGAGGCGGCGGCAGGGAGACGGAGGCGACGGCAGGGAGACGGAGGCGGTGGCAAAAGGTTTAGGTTGAGATGATGATGTTGTCGGAGGGGGTAGAGGACGGTGGTGATGGCTGGATTGGTGGATTTGGGGGGGCTGAGGTGTTGGCGAAGGGCGACGGAGGATGAGGATGGTGGTGCTCGTGACTGATTGGGTGGAGAAAATGGAGGAGGATGGTCGGAACTGGTGGTGCGGTGGTGGCGACTGGTGAAGGGCGGCATCGAAACTGGAACCGGACGGAGGTGGTGGCTGTTGGAGGTAGGTGGGCGGCGGATGGAAGCTGGAAAACAGAGGGGATGGCGAGGGAGGTGGAGTGGTGGCTTGGTTGTGGAAGGGTTTTTGGGGTTGAAAAATGGAGAGGGCGGCGGCAGGCGGCGGTTGTGGGTGTTGAGAAATGGTGGAGATGGTGGTTGTCGGAGTTTGAGACGGAGGAAGGGATGGAGAAGATGATGATGGAGGAGGGTGATGGTGGCGGCCGCCGGCCGGCGGTGGCGGCGCCGGCGGCAGGGGGCAGGTTAGGGTAGGGTTAGGGTTGATTTGGGGTTTGGGCTTAGGTTTAATTGGGCTTGGAGTGAATTAATGTAATGGGCTAGAGTGGTTTTTGGACTAAGGGTGTAGTGGGCTAAGAAAATTGTACTGGGCTTACAGGTTGGACTGATTGGAGAATGGATTGGACTTCAACTCTTGGACTTAATTAAATCAAATCTCCTGCAATTAATTTAAATAAAAAAGTGATTAGTGGATAAAATTTTTAATTATATCAGAAAACAGAAATAAACATAAAAATTATAAATATATACATCTAAATATAAAATAATATATATATGGATATTTGCTCCACTTGATATTTTGTTTGTGCTCCGTTTAATGGATCCGTGTTCCACCGAACAGATATTACCAAACCATAATTATCAAATATGGAATTTTTAATATTTTATCATATTTTTGGATTTTTTAACATAAAATTACTAAAAATAACAATATTTTTGTATTTTTCAATAACAGATTATTATTTATACAAACTTGCATATATCTGTCAAATTCAACTGCTTTCTTATTTAAATAAGACCGGAATGCGATCAAATGTCCGTATTAGACACGGAAATAGATTGAAAATAATGGTCAATTTTGGCCATTATCAGAAGTCTAATTCGAATTGTTCAAGTTCGAATTAATTCGAATTAGGGAATGAAGAGAGAAGAAACCCAAAGGCAAGAAGAAGATGCAATACGAATTGTCCAATTCGAATTAATTCGAATTAGCACAAACAATTCGAATTGCCAACAAGTGCAAGGAAGCCAAGCAGAAACCCTCATCCAATTCGAGAAAAGACCAATTCGAATTATCCTAACAATTCGAATTGATAACTGAAGGCCAAAAACCCAGCTCAAGGAAGAGATCTCACAATTCGAATTAATTCGAATTGGTTGAGATAATTCGAACTACACTCAAAAATTCATCAAAAGCTGTGGAGCATAGACACAACACTGGTGGGCCTAGGATTTCGAAGATTGTCTATAAAAGCAGACCTTCCACAACAGAATTAGGAGATCAAGAAATTTTTGCCAAAAAGCAGCTTGGGACAAAAAGAACAGCAGGAGGTTCCACACCCCTTAAGGGTTAGGTAGGTAGTTAGTTTAGTTTATTTTCTTGCAAATAGTGTAATCTTTACATGCTTTGATTTTAGTTTAGTATAGAAGCAGTTTGTGTAACCCCTAGAGTAGCCATTTTCCAGAATTTTTACAAGCTTTTTTTAGTTAGAATAAACCCTACCTTCAAGTTAATGATGGTCTTGGGTTCTTTATTTTGCTTTCAAAGTGTCAATACAAGGAAAATTTCCAGAAATGGTATTATTCATGTGTTTTGGCACTCTTTAATGCTTCCTCTAGAAATAAATGCTTAGTATGTTTGTTTGTTTCAACTAGGTTACATTTATTATGTCCTAGTTAACATTCAAACTTAATAAATGCATGTTTGGTGGGTATTTGGTTTGATCTTGTACCTTAGAGCTTCAAATAAGTGTTCTTAGATTTTAGATGTTTTTAGGCTTGTTGATATTTATTTTTATGCTTTATTTTTCCTGCCTTGATTCTATTTCATGCTACCTTAGATAATTTGAGTGTTCTTAGTTTATTCATGCAGTTCTTAGATAGCTAGATGTTTTAGGTTCTTTGATCTTTGATCCTTTGTTTGTAGAAATAGGGTTTGAATCTTGCTAATACCCACTGGACATGTATTTGCTTCTTACTTGGAAATTTCACTAGGGTGGCTGTGAAATGACATTGATGTGAGATGAAGGATTTAGTAAATCTAAAACCATCATTACAGCACAGTGTTCACCTAACCCATACTTGTGAGAACAAAAATTGTTGTTGTTTGAAAATGTGTAATTCGAATTGAGGCAATTCGAATTATCTCGAATTGCCTAAGAAATTCGAATTGCACACCCAAAAAGTTCCCTCATGTGGTTTTCAACCAATTCGAATTCTCTAATTCGAATTAATTCGAATTGGTTCAACAATTCGAATTGGGAAGGGAAACCACATTGTATTGCATATCATCCATTCATGCCTTAGTTTATTTTTCCATCTCTTACCAAATTCGAATTGTGCAATTCGAATTAATTCGAATTGCTGAACAATTCGAATTCACCCTCCTCTTGAGGTATATGCCTTAGTCAATTTTGAGCAATGAAAGGACTTCACCAATTCGAATTGTCCAATTCGAATTAATTCGAATTGCTCAACAATTCGAATTAGACAATGTCTCGTTTCTTTGCAAGGATTAATTGGTTAACATCATACTTCATTCTTCATGCATCCTCAATTCGAATTACCCCAATAATTCGAATTGAATTATCCTTTTATTTTGAAAACTCCAAAAACATTTTCTTTCATGATTTGTGTAAGTTGCATGGGTGTATTGGGCCTAGGCCCATTTCACCTAACTCTTATCCATTACACATTTCAACCCATTAGTGTCTATTTATTGTGTGCTTAACACCCACACAATACCAAAAATATTTTCCTTATTTTCAAGTTTTCCTTTTCATTATGTGTATGAACGGATAATGAGAAACGCATAGATTAATGTTGGTGAAAGGTCCCTTCACAGGGATATCGACTAACCCGTCTTCTGTGTGTCAATCATTATCTGCTATTTTGCATGGTCTGATTAGTGGTTGGTGGAAGCTTCGGCGAGCGTTCTCTTCACTAAGAGTTTCGATTAGTCACTCAGCCAATTCCTAATCAGATACAGTTTTAATTTTCCTTATCTTAATTTCTCAACCTGAATTCAAGTTGCAATAGTATCAACTGATGTCGACCAACATCAGTTGAGAAATATTACAGCAAGAAATATGTGGGTTTTTCTTCCACTCACAGACAAAAGAAAACTAAATGACGGCGGTCACCGTTGTTTGGAATTCTTTTTTGTCTAAAATCAGTCATCTGGGAAAATTGGGAACCGGACAGCAGATGTTTGCAGTCCGGAAAACCCCAACTCTCTCTGGCACTCTTTTTAGCCGATTTCTTCTCATCTCAGGCTAATCCACCTTTGTGTATCGCATTCTGTCTAACCCCACCATATATTTTGGGGTGTTTTATTTTCCTTTTCATATACTTGTATGCATGATACTATTATGTAGATGTTTCAGTCATATCATTATTTTGGGGATCCTTCCCCTTGGACACAGAAGTCTTGATTTAAATCAGATGCTGCATAATAAATTTCCAACAAAAATTCCTTTATAAAATCCGGATCTGAGTAAGGGATAAATTCGACAGTTATGACTAATTCATCTTCCACTGGGGGTTGATTTTGAGAGCTTAGAAGCAGAGTCAGCGATTAGGTCTCATCTAGACTGAAAGGATCTGTGTTTTAATTGAGAGTCTAGTACCTGTCTAGGGAATGATTTTCAAATATTCATTTGCTTCTCAAAATTGCTGTGTGTTGGAAATCTGATATTAGATATCGCATTAAGTCAATATCCACTTGGGTATAGATGAGATGTGATAAATAATATTAGAGGAACAACATATAGACCTTGGTGAATTTATAAGGTAAGGTCGAGTATTCCTTCGACTACTATCTTCTTCTGCCAAAGTCTAAAATTGAGTCTTGAGTGAGTACATCCGGAACAGATTCATTTATGGATCTGTTTCATTTAGTTTGTATCTCATAACTACCCCGAGGTTGTAAGCCATGTGGCTTATTGATATCTTGGGGGTTCTTGATCTGCATCTGGTCACCAAGACCAGGGGCTCTTTTATACTAACGGAAAGAGACGTTTTTAACGCTTCCGAGTGATAGATTTAAATGCTTTCTTTACAGCTTTCTTTACTGCTTTCCTTTAAATGCTTTCATAGGTCACTCGGAAGAATTAGGGGTTGTCCATCTGTTAAAAGGTTTGAGAGTTGTGGAATGGTTTGGGGCTTGATTTGAAACTTTGGGTGTGACATGGGGGAATGATAGGAGTACTTGGCATGTCAACTAATGATATGTTAGGTGTTGCTTATCCACCACAGATGAATGATACGCCTTAGCATGGCCATGTGAGGGCAGTTGTGAGTCTGTGGTATCTTAGAAATTGAGGTCGTAAGAGCATGTAAATTCTCACTATAAGTACCTGTCTGTTAAAGGGAACATGGTGTAGAAAGCATGAGAGTTAGCTAACTAGAGAATTATCCCAAGCTAAGATCTGTGTATAAAAAATGGAAGTTTAATTGTGTTTCATTTGAATCTTGTCCAATCTTTATTATTTACTCCCTGTCCCTTCTGTCATATTTAAACCTGCTTTCTAGACAGTGTAGCATAATTTTATATTGCTTTCGTAGTATAGATTTAATTGCTTTCTTCGATCTAGTTTACCATGCTTTGTAGAATAATTTTTACTGCTTTCATGATCTGGATTTAAATTATGTCAAGTAGTTGATAGAAACCCTTGCAAAACTTGAAACGAGTAACCGAGTGGAAAATCTTAGTAAACGACGTGGGCCCTGCTTCCATCGCACATCCTCCAGTGAACGATCCGGTACTTACTATAAATTACTGCAATTTTTGACTCCGTGCGCTTTCGGAATGCACAGTTTCGTGACACGAGTAAATAAAGACACAACATTTTAGAAAATACTCATGTAGTGGGAAGATGTTCAAAAGTTTCATGGCAGGTATCTTCTTGACATGAAATTAAGAGAAGCATCATGGTGCAGATACCAGGGACTTTCAGGGTGACAGACTGAAGGTCAATCCCGGTTGCACCGTGATATTTGTCAAAAGTTTCATGGCGGGAAGGACCACAGCGCCGTTTGAGATTAAAACACCCCACATGAGTAATAAAAAGTGGGAGTTTTAACATATATCCTTAAACCCCTTCCCTACATCATAACTCTTTTCATTCAATAAATCCAAACCTGATATTTCAGAAAATTACTCGTGTTAATGAAACTCGTCAAAAGTTTCATGGCGCCGTCGCCGGGGAAACGCAGACAGTTGTAATAAATAATACTTTATTAAGTATTGAACAATTGTGTCTGGTAAGATTGAATTATTTACCCCGGCTGCACCATGAAACTCGACAGGGGTGCAAAAGTTTCAATAGATAAGCTCTATTTCGTGTTATGATTTTTTTTTGCTGAACAGCTTATACAGGCTAGGAAATGAGTGGTGGGAGCCCATGCATACAAATTATAAAGAGAATAAAAGGGAAGGATAGGGGGCATTGGGAATCGAACCTCCAACATTCCATTGGAAGTCAAGGGACTTAACCACTTTAGCTAAGTACTCATCTCATTCATGTTATAAATTGATTCAAAGTTGCTAAAAATAAATTTTTTTCTATTTTTTTTTGGCTCAACAGCCTACAATTTTTTTTTCTATTTAAAATTAGTTCTAATTTAATTCTATTTTTCATATATATATATGCTAGTGGCGAAATTGTGCGATGCACAGCGTAATGAAGACGTACAAGTGCCCATGGAGGAAAAAAGAATAATTATAGGTAAGTGTACAAACTTCAATTTCCAGCAACAACAGACATCAGCCGCTTTGCGAAGGCATCGAATTCTCTGGCCTTGCTGAGCATGCTTATTCCGGTTTACTCTTCATCGCTCCCAAATTTGCTTCCACTCCTGTCCTAATCTTACACAGTCCTCTTAAAAAATTCTCACAGTCCATACCCTCTCTGCATTTCACCCACGCAAATGATGCACTTAGAAAATCAAATCAAACCACTCACAAATTCACTTCAATTCCAACAAAATATACAAATGCAACTTAATTTACCAGGATATGTTTCAGTGTAGGCCCGTGTAAAGTTGCAGTATTGACAGGGAAATTTCGGGAGGGCCAACATCTGATTGTTCTCAAGAGCATCCCTTACTTTCTTCCATCTCCCAGCCATGACATCACGTTTGTGTTCAAAGAAATTCTCCAAACTCTGCGGCTTGTGCCTATGGCTACTCAGGGAAATGATTCTAATGATGTTGGCAACTCTGAGCTGCGATTCCTTTGACACACCAATTGTGTTGATCTCTATGAACTTCACCATTCTTCTTGCAACCTTCTCGTCTTTAACCAATGCCCATCTTTTAAAGGTTCGTCAAAAACAAAGAAAAAAAAATTAACTTAGCAGACTCAAACACCACCACCTAGTTAAGATGAGTGACAACATTATCATTGTTCATGTATAAAGAAATATGTTTAGTTTGTATTGTATCTAGATGGAAATTAAATATCCCAAAAAATTTAATTGCAAACCTTCAAAAAGAACTGAATAGCAGTAAGCAAACCCGAAAAATTTTTAAACGCAAAGCTTAAATCCTAAGAAATAGGTATATGGCGTCCTGACGAGTTAATGAAAAATATAATCCTTCGTATAAAACTGAATATGATAAACTGGTTTACAACTTGAGGCTTTACCTGAATATGATAATCTGGTCTGGCTTTCTTTTCCAGAACTGACATAGAAATCAACAAGTATGTCCCTGCAATTTACCAAGGCAAACAAGACAAGTAAGTTTCATGGACAAGGCATCCACTCTGCTTTCTTAGATTAAACACAGGCAAGGCTTTGATTGTTTCCCCAGCCACAATGATTTACCATCAGGATTATCAAAACATTCTTTGTGAAATTAACATATGCGCAACATGAATGAGTTTGACAATATATATGGCAATGAGAATTAATTTCAAGAATGTAAACTTTAAAAAAATTGGATAGCTTAAGCCAAAGTGTCTCAGTCTTGCCTCAAAATGCCATCATCTTCAGTGTCCGGGACACGTTTGTAGAGGGAATCAATCATTTCAACTTTTGGACCTCAGTGCGGACAACCGCTAGATAACGAGAAATTGAAGGCCATTGCCTTGAGCTGACAACCTAGATCATTTAATTTACAATTATTAAAGGAAAAACTGTAGGGTACTTTTAGCTTAGGTTTCTTCAGAATCATAACCATAAAATTTAATCAAAAAAAGAATTCAGAGAAAGACGGGGATAGAACTTACTGCAGCAATTGAGGGAATGTTAGACTGGCCAGGTGAGCCATGTGAAACATCCATGTCAAGAATTAGTGTGGGGAGTTTAGATACCATAGGGATGGATGGTAAAAGCTCATTAGCTAACACGGCATTCAAACCACCAAGCTGCCCCGAAAGGAAGAAAAGCAACAGAATACACAAAATTAGAGTTGTCGTCATCACAATGGCATCATACAGTTAATTAGACCAACCAACCTTAGCATTTATCTTCAACAACAGATTCGTCAGATACTGATCATTGGCTGCTCTCAAGGGTGCCAGGCATTGTGTAACTACTCCAAATTCAGACAAGTTATTATGCTTCCAGGGCCCATATATATCACAATTTTTCTGCTCAGGAAGCAAACAAAGTAAGAACTTAGGTGGAGCGTCAAGCTTTGATTGCAGAAACAAAACCAACTCATGAATAATCATGGACAAAACACAACATTTATAGCAGCAAAAACGACCAAAAGTTAAATCGTAGAAAACATGTTACCCTAAACCCTTCACATCCACATATTACAACTTCAATTTTCTGTAGAAAACATGCTTCCAAAGTTAAGCTGTAAGAGACAAATAACAACCTGGCAATATCCACGGAAAATCTGAGTGTAGATGCAGGTTTAAGTGAATGCTTCTGTTTCAAATATTGATGAAGATCACCCTGCATATTTATTATTGATTATATATATCAGATAAAGGAAAAATAACCGACTGAATTATAAAACACAAATACAGAGATTGGACAGAGTCCAAAAGGAAAAATGACTAAAAGAATAAGGCTTTATTACTATATACAAAAAGAATAGAACTTTTTTAATAATACTTTTGGCATCTGTTCTGTCACAATCATAAATCCAAAAGTTTCACAATTGTTCACAGTGGGCTTCAGTAAAGGATAGGAACTTAGTTCACCATTATGTTCGGTAAAGGATAGGAACTTAGTTGGTATATTGGTCCCAACGCTAATCCAGCGAGAATGATTTGGGGCATTAAGGGTTGCCTTTTCCAAAGCAAAATTCAACATAGACTCGAACTCGAAAAATGTCAAAATTTATTGGCTAATAAAATAGATATTTAATAAATCATTTACATACTTGGTATATGTCAATCATAAAGCTAAGAATGACGTACAACAGGGATGACTTTCCAGCACCAACTGGCCCACAAATTGCGATCCTTTCACCATTCTTCAGTTGCAATTCTATGTCTCCAGGCTCATCTGTGGTTTGGTTAAAATTTAAAGTAAGATAGATAACTTGCGAAGGTCATCTTTGGCGAGACTTCTTGCTACATATATAAAATATTTATATGGACAAAGAAATACCCAAAGATTTTGAACTGGGGTATGTCTTGAGATTTTGGGCGTTACATTCTTCAAAGAAGATAACTGAAACAACATAGACTCTCCTGAAAATACATCAGCCTATAAATAAACACCTTCAACAATTGCTAACTTAATTAAATAATTTCTTTCCAAGTTGTATCTTTGTGTATGATGCAATCAAATAATAAAATCACAAAATTTTTGATTCAACATTCTAAAGCAGCAAAGTGTACCACATTTAAACCACATAGGTGGCTCGCAGCTTCACGACGTTGGGATGCTCCGGCAGGCTCGACATAATCGCAACCTCGCGACGGACATCCTCGATGGCCACGGCGGTGCGCAACTTCTGTTTCGATATTGGCTTGCATGCTAGGGCTTCCTGCGTCTCCCGATCGGTGCAGAGGAAAAATCATGGTAAAGAGAACTCAACACCAAAGAACTTACCTGTTGACATACAACCATTAGCCTTGAAAAATGACAGTGGTGGTCGCAAATTCCTAAACTTTCCTGTGAGCAGAATAATAGAAGCATATTTAAAAGTGAGACATACATAACCAGATCCACAATGTTCATAATTGGATTTGTTCGGACAAACCTTGAACCATTTTTTGCAAAACTTTAACAGATAGAGTGGCAATTTTTGACCAAACATTCATGACCTATAAGGAAATGACCAGGTGTTTAAATAGACAAGATCCATAACCCATATTGAACTCTACAAAAGAAATCAAAAACAACCCTGCTCTGTTTTCTCATATACCTGTTGTGAAACTGGGTAGTCTAATGATTTACAAATATTTCAAACATCATAGTATCATGGCAAAAATCGTGGATCATACTTGAAATCAGAAATTGAATCAACTTATCTAGATTTCATGAGCTAGGAAATTTGGCTAGATTTCACCAGCTATATTGATCCCTAGGAGTATTTAAAGCAATGGAAAACATTATACCTGTTTCGTAATCTCGAGCACCGAGCAGATTCCCTATTAGACTGTTTTCTCTTTGTCTTTTTAGTTCCTGCTCATCCTGTAAGTAGAGAGGATCCAGATTCAGCTATGCGTGCATCCTCACGCTGCTGCCTTCTTCGTATACTTTCAAGCCTCATCTATGATTTTTAAGAAAAATTAAACCAAGGCTGATCAGTCACCGGGGGATAAAAAAAAATGAAATGTAATTGAAAACATCGAACAATCTAATAACCAAAAAGGTATTTTTTTGTAGATGGCCAGGCTTTGAATATAAAAGGCGTCATTCAAGTGAAGCATTACGTATAAATACAGTAGTATTTAATTTCAAGCAGGGGAAACGATACACATAACCCGCAACAGCATCATCCAACAGCACAACACTGAATTCGCATGAATCAAGAAAGATAAGAACGCAACAATATCCACTGAACTTAATTTTTATTCCAGGATTCCGAAGCGCCCGGGTTCAACCAGTCAATGTAATATATGGGTAGCTACATAAGGCATCAAGACCATCTAATTCCAATGTTCATAAATCAAAACTTTATTTAAATCAATCCCAACAATCTCTAATACAGTATATAAAACATCCCATCATATTTAATCAACAATAGCAATTAGCATGAGTAAATCATGAAATCACAATTCCTATTAAATTCAATCTTACAATTAAGGCGAAGCCTACTTCCAAGTTTAATTGAAATTCCAAAATCTAAATTCCAAGAATTGCCCAAAGCAACTCAGCAATTGAAAAGGAATTCCCAATTTCACCAATCCGCCAACAATCTCGCTGCATTCATGGAGTATTACCTCATGAATTAGAAGGCTAACGAGTAACCCTGATTAAATGAAGATGGGCTTATCCACCTCTGAAATTAAAAGGGAATTTTTTGGAATTCATAACCCCGGCACAAAAGATTCAATACAGTTTTTGTAGCAGGATGTATATAACATTAAGAATAGAATCGTGCAAAAATGGAATAGGGTAAATGAGCAAGACAATGAATTGAAATAGGAATGCAAAAGTATTGCAAGGTTGTATAATTTTGAAAGCAATTCTGCAAGTGAAGCAAGCATGGCCAACAAAATATAAAAGAAAGAAATAGTGCATGATGTGCGAGCGTACATGCTATGTATTTGAACACAGTTGAAGGGGCGACACAAGTTTCCCGCCTAGAAGTAAAAAAATCATTTAGATCTTGCTCTATCCAAAATAAGGGCAGCACGAAAAAACAGGAATAACACCCTACCAAATGCAAGTAAAGTGAAACTGAAAATATGTTGTGAAATAGAGATGGGGAAAACAGCAAAACAATTTATTTAGAAAAGCCCACTATTATACAAATACATATTTTGAAATATTGTCAAACTATAGGGTTATCCTAAAGTCAATACTAACATTAAAATGAAGAGATGCCGCAAAGGAGCAGGGAAAATTGAACCTTATGAACGTGATAAAGGGAAAATTTTAAATAACAAGGCAAGGTAAAACTGAACTGCCAGCAAGATGCCTTTCAGCTGCACAGAAGGAAATTATCGAGCAAAGTGACTGAGGTACTACCTGCAAACATGAATATTGAGAGCGAAAATTGGGGAAGAAAGAATGTTAGACCCATTAAGTAAATCATGTAACATGCAACCAATGACCGGAATGTTTGAATACAATAAAAGATTCAAGCACAGAAAGAATGATGAGCCAACAACAAAATGTAAATGAAATGTTACTTGACAACCAACTAATGGAACAAATCTGTAAAGACAGAGAGCTGTAGCAATGAGCAAAATATTACAATCAACCAAATAAAATGAAAACCTGAAATAAAAAGGATTTATCAGATAACGATCTAATTTGTTAAAAGAAATGAATAACATAGTGCCAAACAGTCCTAGTCAATTTGTTAGGAATGAACTACTGAAGTACTTAAAAAATTAGCCCTCAACAGTCCATTAATCCTCCACTATGCAGGACAAATCCAATTTCTATTTATTTGCGTTGGTCAGAATCAAGAATTTAAAATCTACTTCAGGAGTAAGATGACGGAGGACCTTAAATTGATAAGAAATTAAAAGACTGCATTGATATCACGTGTGAGCGAAACCAAATGTCCAAATTAAAAGCCAATGAACTTAGCAAAACCGCCGCCCCCAAAATTTGTTAGTCGTAGCTTCCAGTTTATTTGGCAATTTGAAACCCATTTGCTGCTGAAATTGCATAATGAATCGGGTAATAGGGAAAAACATTAATAAGGAGCAATACCTTTGCGGGAGGGTGTCTCCGTCGCAACGTAGCACGACAACTGATTCCAGCGGCCGAGCACCCGCAGCGGTGCTTCCTTCGCCGCAATTAAGACAGGAGGCGGCGACACAACAAAATAGTATCCTTAAAGCAAAGGTAGGGGAAATTAGGGCACTGGCAACAAATCAATCACAGAAACATTAATTTCTCCAAAAATCTAAACAGAAACTAACCAGAGACGCAACCCTACTGAGTTTCCTACGCGACAACAACGGCCTCGCGGGGAAGGAAGTCAGCGGCACCCTTCAAACAATAGAAGCCAATATGATCAACTCTTCAAACAATATGAGCAAGTCTTTTTGGTGATGTTGATTTAAGAATATCCTGCATTCTATTGGTATATGTTGATATAAGGACTCCGGACCACTGAAACCTTCCAAGTTGTTCAAACAATAGTATCACCATCAAGAGATCAAGGAATTAGTAAAATAATATACAAATCAGAGCACATATCATCTTCATCGTCTGAAACCAAATTTATGAAACCCCATTGTCAAAAAGAACCCCAGTGGCCCAGCAATTGTAAAAGCATATTCATCACCGTTAAAAATCTCACCCAAAAAGGGAAAAGGAAATAAAACCAAGATAATAACAGTATATAGTTTTTCACTGCAGCTTGTGTAGTTGATTCAAGGGTGTCCCTCAATCCATCCTTCAATATATTTTATAACAAATCGAAAATTGCAACAATGTAGAAGAAGAAAACTAGAGTAATTACTTATTACTTATTCAAATTAATACCTTTAGGTCTTCCAATTCCTTGGGAACAGCCACAAACCCTTTCCAGATGTATTGATTTTTAGCTTTCCTTGCCAGAATCTGAAACGGAGAATTCCAAAACACTAAACTTCATCTTCAATATTATAGATCAATTCACATCAATTCCAAATGCCAATAATTCATGAAGCAGAAAGAAAATTCTGCAAATTAGGTCTTACAACAACACTCTACAGAACATTCACAATGTCGTAGATCTTCCACTCTCGACTCCTACTAAACAGAACCGGCCCCAAAATTTAAAACAACTAAATGTGAAGATTAGCAAACAACAAATATATAATTCAAATCCAAAGGCGATTCTCAATATGTTTTTGCAGGCCAACGGCTAGACAGGTGCACATTCAGATGCAGAATTGAACAATTCAGATTTCTATAACTCGGTCATAAAATCAACAACATATGAACAGTGGAGAGGTGCTGGTGTACGAACAACGTACCGTTTCTTCGAAGAGGTGCTGGTTGACAAAGGAGGACGTCCGAACGAGAGGTACACAGAGGTGGGAGAAGCCGGACGGTGGCGCCTGGGAGCAGGAAGCATAGGTAGCCGCAGTCACGCGCAGCGGCGGCGTGAGGGTGAGTGCGGCGCTTGGCAATTCGCACCGACGGTGGCAGCAACAGAGATGAGGATCAGGGAGCGATGGCCAAAAACCTTTGAAACTTCAGGGCTTCACAAGGAATTCACGGCGGCGGTAGGGTTGTAAATACCCCACTATTCGCTTTGATTTAATAAACTTTTCGATAATCGAATCGAATTATTCTATAAGATAATTTAATAATTAATAAAATTAATTTTAATTATTAAACTTAAATATTTAATTTAATTTATAGATCAAATTTAATATTTTAATATTATATATAAATATAGTTATATTAACTAGTAAATATAGTCACTAAAATTAAAATTTTAAATTATTTAACTATATAAATTTATATATTTATATATAATTTTAATATAAAATCGAATATCGAATCGAATCAAATATTAATCGAAACATAAAATTCCGAATAATTTCGAATCGAATCACAAATCGAACCAAAAATATTTGATTCTTTTACAAGCCTATGCGGCGGTTGTCAATTCAGCCCGCGAAGATCCGATTAGGGTTAGAAGGGAGAGAGCAGCGATGAAGGAGGATCAAGCGGGCAGGTAGAGAGAGGCGGTGGCACGAGCAAGGCAGCGGCATCGAAAGGCAATGACCGCGCGGCGGCGGCGATATTAGGGCGGAGGAAACGAAAAGAAGGGGGAGCAAAAGCAGGGAGAAGGCGGCCCAGGCGGCGGATCCAACAGGAGAATGGAGCGGCGGTCCCGGAAGCAGGTACGAAGCGACGGCGCTGCTGCCTTGCGTAGGGACGAGCGAACGAGGGTTTGGAAAAGCGGGCGGATTGTGAAGAAATTTTAGCTTCTCGGAGACAAATGGCCAGGTGAGGAAGGAAATTGAAAAAACGGGTGGAACGCGACCCGTGATTAGAAATAAAGCAATTAATCGGACGGACAGGAATTAAATCCAAAGTCTCATCCAACGGCCAGAATCAAAATTCAGCATGGGGATTAGGAGCTCTCCCTCTTATAAGATATAATAGATATATATTTACGAGATTTGATAAAGATTTAGTATTTTATTATTGGCCTATTTTGAATGTTTCATTTAATAAAATTGAGCAAATAAAGTTATTGAATCGAACTCTATATTCTAAATAGTTGTTATGCTTCAAATTCGGGGAAAAAAAAAATCCAAAATAGTGCCATAACTTTGCTAAGTTTGTAATTTGGTATTATAATAATGTAGTTTTCTAATTTAACATCATAACTTTACTAATTGTATCCGATTTGGCCCCATCTAGCATTAATCACCCCCAATTTTTGACGTGGCATGAGATTAGTAAAAAATATTAATTTAACTGTGCCACGTTGGTTGATACTTAGGCATTCATTATATTTGACCTACACATATGAAAAAAATTTTAGAACCCTATACATCTGGGAATATGGTGAGGGTGGGTTGCGCGAGTTTAGAAATTAAGGTTTTAAAGTGTATACGTTTATAGGTTAAATTCAGTCAATATCTATGTGGCAGCCACGTAACATAATTAAATTTTCACTAATTTCATGCAACTTCAGTAAATGTGGGTGATTAAGGCCCGGTGGGATCAAATAAAAAATAATTAGAAGTTGTGGCATCAAATTAGAAAATTCTATAATTATGATGCCAAATTTTAAAAAAAAAATGACAAATTTACGACACCATTTTGATAGGGGCGTCTTTGAGGGGGGAGCGAGTCGTGTGCTTGCTCAGGGCTTTCAAAATTTGGAGGCCTCACTGTTTTTTTTTTTGAAAAATTAAATACGAAATAATATTTTTGTGTATCTCTATTCAATTTTTTTCAACTTAAATTCCAAATTTTTTCAATTTTCTTAACTCCGGTTTATCTTTTTTTTTTTCAAACCCCAAACAACTATGACTCTTCATTTTCTTACTACAATTTTATTTGCATAATTCAATGCCACCGGAAATACTTAATTGACTAGTTTTGATGGCAATTGAAAATAACATTTTAGATGAACTTTATTTTAAAATTTTAGTGGATGAATGTACTTCAAACAATATGGACAATATTGGACAAGATTTTTCAATAGTATTTGTTTTCAAAAGATAAATTTTGTTATAATACGCAACTTTTTATTCTTATTATATTTAAATTATTTAGTATGATTCATTTATGTTATTTTAAATTTATTAATTAATATTTATTTATTTATTTTTATTAACCCACCAATTAATAAATTTGCTTCGGGCCCCAAAAAGATCGAGACAGCTCTGATTTTGACATTTTTCCCTTCAAATTCTAGTAAAAGTTTCAACGCCATAAAAATTGAATAGTTTTTCCCAAGGTTATTAAAATCTAGATTTAAATCTTAGGATCTTACGATCCTACGATCTCACAAAGCCAAAACGATCAAGATCTGTATGAGATCTAAATTAGGGTGGAATCTGGATAAGATCTATAGAATCTATACAAGATCTTAAGATCTTTGAACGATCCGATCTCACTCCCTCTTATTGTTCATCTCATTTTTTCATTTTTCAGTGCTCCATTATTTTCCAAAATTCAGATCTAGGGATTTTTGTTTGCATCTCCATCTTACTCGCATCCCCTTTATCTTCCTCTTATAATTCATCTTCTTGGTGTTGACGTCACCGTCGATCCCCCTTCTCTTCCTATCGTCGTCCTTGCATCCCCTTCCTCTTTCTACCGCCGCCCTTGTCGTAGCATCCCCTTCCAGCACCCCCTGCTGATGGAGATCTTAGTCCTAAACCTCCAACCCAGATGGATGATGATTAATCCAATGAGATAGTGGTTGAGAGTGACGAAAATGTGGAAAATTCTAATGACAAATCCAATCTAGCTCAAGCATCATGTCTTAAATGTAGGGGTGGTTCGGTACGGTATACCGAAAAAATTTCGCCGTACCGTATACCGTACCGAACTTTACGGTATGGAAATTTTCATACCGTTGCCGTACCGCACCTTTCGGTATACCGATCTTCGGTATACCGATCTTCGGTATACCGAAATTTTCGGTATGAAAAATTTCCATACCGTTGTCATACCGACATTTCGGTATGTTCGGTATATACCGGTATACCGAACCTTCGGTACATACCGGCATACCGGTATCATGGTATATACCAACATACCGAACATTCGCTACATATCGAGATACCGGTACTGCGGTATATACCGACATACCGAACATTCTCTATATACCAGCATATCGGTATTGCGATATATATCGGTATCGCGGTATATACCGACATACCGAAGAATCGGTACATACCGATATACCGATACCGCTGTATATACCGAAGTTCGGTACGGTAACGGTATACCGCGGTATCAAAAAATTTATACCGTTACCGTACCGTAAGATTTCGGTACGGTATCATACCGTACCGAAAATTACGGTATACCGAAAATTTCGGTATTCTCGGTATTTTTTCGGTACAATATGTGCGGTATGCGGTATATTCGGTATTTTTCCCCAGCCCTACTTAAATGCTCAATTATTATCTTTTTTTGCTAGACAAATTATTATTTATTGATATTGGTTATTGTAATTTGCTAATATGCAATATTAATAATTTTTTTGTCCTAATTTCATAGGATCTTAAAATCTGAATACGATCCTACGATCCCGATCTTACAAATGGAAAAATGATCCTACATAAGATTTAGATTTTGATAACCTTGGTTTTTCCAATCCGGTGTATTTTTTTTGTAAAAAAGTACGTTTAGGGGTAAAAAAGTCAATATTGATAAGTTTAGGGTTATATTGTTGTAATTGGTCTGAAGTTCAACAATGAACTGTCATATACTGAAACCGGACTGAGGAAGTATTAGTTAAGTTATATTGATGACTACTACATCCAACCTGGAAGAAGTTGATGGGCCGAAGGCTAATATGTGGGCCGATCCAATTACTTAACCCTAGCCCATTTTGCTATTCTTTTGTTTTAATATCTGAAGATTGTTCTTGCTGAATAATTTTTCTTCATGGCCATTGTTGGGAATTAGATGTTAGCTGTTAATTAATTTTGTGAGTAATAATTAGTTAAAATTAGCTCTTTGACTGGCCTAGAATAAACTAAAATCCAAAATGTTGCTATTTATAGCGGTTTCAAAAAGAGTTGATTAAACACTGTTTTAAGTTATTTTGTTTTTTTAGTTTACCAAAAAAACAGTTATTTTGTTTTTTTAAATAAGCTATTTTATTCATATTGTGATACAAAGTAGTTGATTGGATTTAACTGTTTTACCAAACATGGCCAATATGAATACAAATACTACCTTTTACGCTATTGATAATTCTTGATTGTTCGAGATATGTAAATCTTTCATGTATGCATTCCCACCCAATCTGTAGTTGTCTGATCAACTACTCATTTGCCATTGCAAACAGTGAAAGTGGATGATTAATGCATTAAGAAGGATTTACTTTCTTTCATTTACAGATCATTAAGAAGGATTGCATACAACATATGCAATTAAACTGGAAAAAGGGACTGAATACTGCTGGGTTTATTGGAAAAAAGCAATGAAAAAAATTATGGTTGGAGAAAACGCTGAGCCACATATAATTCTAATTGTTTGATTCTGATGGTAGAATGTCACAAGATAGGCAGAGGATTGTAGTGAATTACAGTAGATAGGCAAAGGAGAAGCTCAATGGAAAATTCAATAGTAAGCCTAATTATCACAATATCGATAGATGGTCATTCAAGTATTATGTGCATTATATATATACCCAACCAGCTTTTAAAACTTCAGCTATGGTTAATGCCTCACAAACAGAGACCAGAAATCGCCTACTGTTTAATACTTTGTTGAACAACCGAACGAATCCGCGTGCTGCAGGTTATAGAGCGACCCAACTAATGGACGAGAAAAAAATACACTGTTTTTGAAGGATTGGTGGTTCAAAGAATCAAATCATCTTCATCAGCAAAAGGATTCTAAACTAAATATCTAAGTTTACAAATTGCAATGATTATAATGTAGTAATTTCAAGAAAATCATTTAAGCAGCAAATAAGTGATAGATTCATTAGTTAATAATGATTCTAACAGTAAAGAAAATTGCAGGAAAACGTAGCAGTAAAGCATAAATGAATACAAAGAAATAGAATACCCTACGTCCTGAAAGGGTAAAAAATGTGAACACTAGTACGATAATTTTCTTTGAACTTTGTGCTTTCGCAACGGTGAAACAGGGGAGTGTGCAACGCAGAGCAGACTGAAGATATATGATTATAATGTGGAAGGCAGTTGGCAATGAAGAGATGCAATTAAACTGTTATTCAAGAATTTCCATCCAAGAATGGGGGATTGATTGTCTGCTCGGACACCGTCTCTTAAAAGTATCCAAGGTTAGAACACTGTGTTGTAATATGATTTACGGGCATGTTTTCTTCATTGCAAAATAGTTTGAGAAGTTTTCCTATTTTAACAACATTAAATATTTCATCTTCGTTTTCTGGTTCACTCATAAAACATCAACTACTAATGTATGATAATCTTAAACACAAACATTACAAAAGCAGAACTCTAGATTAATTACATATTACAAACTTCACATAACAGTACTTAACATTCAATCCTCACACATAACTTGGAATGTATCATAAACAAAGCACTAGTGCTGTGATGTTGAAAACCACACAAAGCAACTCCAAAATAAATACTCAAATAAAACACAACTTTCATATCATTTCACTTACCTGCTATCTTCACTTGGACATTGGAATCTCCACACATCTAAAGGTCTACAACCCCAGCATCTTGAGAAACATCTCCTCGATGAAATGAAAATAAGCACGTCTCCAGCTCCTTTTGAATATCAGAACACCGAAGAACCCCCACAGTCCCGACGCAAAACCACCTACTGCAAAATCGTAAAAACATAATTTGTCAATTGCATTTGTGCGCCTTGCACTTTCATTGCTGTGGCATTTCTTTGGTAAGGGGTCTCCGCAAAGTTGAGGATTGCCACTATAAATTGAAGGATCAACAAGTGTTTGCAGCTGATGGCCTGTGGGAATCTGCCCGGACAAATTGTTGTTTGACAAGTTCAAACTGCTTAGAGAAGTTATATCTGACAAGCTATCCGGGATTCTACCAAACAATTTGTTGTTGGAAAGATCTAGAGATTCCAATGATTTCAAGTGTCCAATCATTGTTGGAATTTCTCCTTGTAGATGATTATGAGAAAGATTGAGGCCTTTCAAGCCGACAAGGTTAGTTAGCTCTGAAGGAATTTCTCCAACAAGATTATTACCGGAAAGATCCAAATTGGCCAGAAGCTCTAATACTTTGGTGTACTCCATCTCCACTCCTTTCATCACTTGCTTGATGCCATCATCAGTAAATGTATCATCGTTATCTACAATGGTAGAGTTCTCAAGGGAAACGATCATCCCTGAGATATTTCCAAAGCAATGTGGAATGGATCCGGTCAACTTGTTGTTCCCAAGGTCGACAATTTGAAGATCGGATGCTTGGCAGAGTGAAGAGGAAATTGTGCCATGGAATTGATTGTCTCTTAGCCTAAGAATTTTCAAACCGAGCATGTAGTTTCCAATCCACGGAGGAATTTCTCCAAACAATTGATTTCCTCCAACATCTAGAACCTCTAGATAACTGCAGTTCTTTAATGTAGAGGGAAGCTCCCCTGTGAGGTTGTTACTGTCCAGCCGCAGCCATATCAAAGAGGAAGCATCTCCAATTGATTCCGGAATGACACCTGAAAGCTCATTGGATGATAATGCCACATTTTTTAAATGTGTAAAGTTTTGCCAACAATTTGGCAAATTACCTGATAAATTGTTCCCGGAGAGATATAAGAGCTCGAGTTTTTTCATTTTACATATCGAATTCGGGAATGGATCAGTGATAGAGTTTTGGGCCAAAATTAAAGCTCGTACAAGGGGTATCATATCACCGATGTTGCTTGGAAGATGATGTATCTTGTTATGAGAAAGATCTAATATTCTAAGACTGGAAGGAAGATCAGCTGGTATAGTTCCCTGTATCATGTTATGAGAAAGATACAAATATGTAAGACTGGAAGGAAGATCTGGTATATCTCCCTGTATCATGTTATCAGAAAGATCTAACTCTATAAGACTGGAAGGAATATCTGGTATAGCTCCCTGTATACTATTTTTTGATACTTGCAATACTTCCAGATTCATGCCACCAAGCCAATTCGGAAGAGTTCCTGAGATGCTGCAATTGGATAAATACAGATAAGTTAATGCCTTTTGTGTTTGAAGCCATGCTGGAAACTGACCTCCAATGTTGGAATCTCTTAAATAAAGATTACGCAGTTGAAAGGGAGGCACCCAATTGTATCCAACTTTAAACTGTATCATTGAGTTGGAGCCTAAATCAAGATATACCAACTTTGAGAGATTGGCAAAGTGAGCCTCGACAAGTGTTGCGTTTAATGAGTTATCCGATAAATCAATTGCCGTCAGCTCTGATAGTTGTCCCAAAGAAAGTGGAATATCACCGCTTAGTTGGTTATTACTTAGACGCAGAGTTGTCAGGGCTGACAAATTTGCAATTGACGCTGGGATGGAACCTGATAAATAATTATCATAAAGAACCAAAGTTGTCAGGGCTGACAAATTTGCAATTGACGCTGGGATGGAACCTGATAAATAATTATCAGAAAGATCCAACCTTTCCAAGTACGACAAGTTTCCAATTGATACTGGAATTGGGCCATGGAACTCATTCACAAAAATAATGAAATCCTTCAAGGCTGACAATTCCCCAATTGATGTTGAAATGGAACCAGATAAATCCATTTCCCAGATCTCAATACTGATGACATGCCCTGAGATATCATCGCAGGTAACGCCATTCCAGTTGCAGCAATTTGTGCCATTCCATGAGGACAAATTATTCCGAGGATCTGATGTAATGCCAGCTTTGAACTGTAAGAGAGCTTCCCTCTCTTGTGGAATGCAGCCCAAAGAAGAAGTGCTTTTGGCCACACATAAAAACCCCAACTCAAAGAAAAATATGATGGGAAGGAGAAGATGAGAAATGGAGAATTTACCCATATTATGGTTAAGGACAGAAAAACAGATGGAGTTTGCAAAAGCTAAGAAACAAAGTGTTTGTTTAGTGTAAAGAATGAATGAATATAGACAAGCATGAATGAAGCATCCAGTTAAGTTACGTTGGTGTGTTGTCATATCACATAGTAGTAATTAGTGCACTGACAGAGAAGAAGTTGGAGCGGGTAAACAATTTGTAGTTCAACTGTTTCAAGTCAAGGTTGATAATGATGCCGAATGGGCAACGCCAACTATGGAGTAGTATTAATTAGTTAGTGTTGCAGAAACTATTCTAATTTAGTACGTATATACCTAATTTTTCCCATAGCTAAAATCCGCGTTGCTCAAACTTGTAAGTATATGCATGTGTTAATTTCCTTCCAGCTTTTGTTAACGATGTTCATTTTCGAAAGAGGCACAGATTTTGATATTTGGCAACTCTACAGCAGTGGCATGAACTCCATAGGGTAGGTTCGAAAGTACAATAAAAGGCTGACCTTAATTATCAATGAAAAAATATTAATAAAATACTGCATTTTATACAGTAGTATACCTATGGGTGAAAACGCCAAAACGGGGCGAACACGGATGGATAGTACTTATTAGGGGTGTGCATTGGTCGGTTCGGTTAACCGAACCGAACCAAACTTCAAAACCGAATTAAAAACCGAATTTTTTCTAAAAACCAAAACCGAACCAAAATTACTGAAAACCGAAATAACCGAACCGAAATATTTCGGTTCGGTTATACCGGTTAACCGAACCGAACCGAATTGTTTTTCTAAAAAATAAAATATTTTTTGATCAAAACATTTCTATTACCAATTTTAAACCTGTAAATTCGCCCTGTCAAACAAAAATATCATATCTACATATAACTATGAGTGCATAATAGTAAACCATTCCAAATTGCAATGTTCAAATTACACACAAATGAAATGACAATAAAGAAACAGTCACTGAATAGTTCAAATAAAACAATATAAAAGTCTCAAAACTCTCAACAGTAGTTGTCACTTCTCATCCACACAAACAATCACCGAATAGGGGTATTATTTTGTGTTTATTATATAATGGCATAATGCATTTTATATATTTTTTAAATATATAATTTAAATTTCGGTTCGGTTCGGTTAACCGAATTGTAGATTTTTAAAAACCAAAAACCGAACCGAAAACCGAAATTTTGGATTTTCAAAACCAAAAACCAAACCGAAATCTAAAAACCGAACCAAATTGCAAAATTCGGTTCAGTTCGGTCGGTTTGTTTGGTTTCGACCGAAATTTGCACACCCCTAGTACTTATCTCGTATCTTGTTCCATACTTTTTTATCGAATACGGAATCGAATACGAATAGGCCGAATACAAATTCAAATTCGAATACTTCGGAATAGGATATGGGACGGATTCGAACTTTAACTCGGATAATCTTATTTAAAAATTAATTTTTTTTTATAAGTTTTTTAAAGATAGTTTTTCGAATCCATTGGTAGTAGGACTGTAGGACTGGGTATGAACCGTATGTCCGTGTTTGTGAAAACATGATACCCAGACCCGACCAAAACTTGAATTCAAATATTCATGGGTAATTCGATCCTATTTCTTCGAATTTATTGAATGATTTATGTTTTTTTTTAGAAAAAAAAAATATGTACGCTCTCTTAACTTATTTTTTTCTTAATTAAATGAGTTAAGATGTTGAATTATATTTAAATGAAGCCATTTCAAATTCATTCGTTAATTCAATTTTCTTTCAAATGTGGGGATTGGGACTTAGCCCAAGGTATATGTTGAGGGTTCGATCCCCACCCGGCCCCTATTCCACCCCTTTTCCCCTTTGTAATTGCTCGGATAGTTTTTCTTTTTAAAAAAAACTACCTTTTTTAAAATAAAAAAAAAACTGCTAAAGCCTTTCAGAAACTTGTAAATAGGGTTGTAAACGAACCGAATCGAACCGAATACCACAGTATTCGCTTTGATTTGATAAGCTTTTCGAATATTATCGAATCGAATCGAATTAATCTATAAGGTAATTTAATAATTAATAAAATTAATTTTAATTATTAAACTTAAATATTTTATTTGATTTATAGATCAAATTTAATATTTTAATATTATATATAAATATATTTATATTAATTAGTAAATATAGTCACTAAAATTAAAATTTTAAATTATTTAACAAAATAAATTTATATATTTATATATAATTTTAATATAAAATCGAATATCGAATCGAATCAAATATTAATCGAATATCAAAATTCCGAATAATTTCGAATCAAATCACGAATCGAACCAAAAATATTTGATTCTTTTACAACCCTACTTGTAAAGAACAAAACTTTTTATTTTTGTAGAAAAATTAGAACTTCTAAAATTACCAGTAGCTGCATAAAGAGCGTACCAAAAAGGAATTGATTGAATGCAACATGAATGTGTGCCTTTGAACCACTTAATTTCGCCATGGCCCAAGACATAAATGTTGAAACTCGACCCACTTCACTTCTCATCTACCATTTTTTATTTTTATTTTTATTTTTATTTTTTTTTTGTGGGGGAAATGGTTCCTGCAAACTCATCTACCATACATTAATGATACAACTTGCATAAATAAATGCAAAATGAATTTGTGTCATTCCATGAGGACAATGTATTAAGAGGATCTGATGTAATGCATATGCCAGCTTTGAACTGTAAGAGAGCTTCCCTCTCTTCTGGAATGCAGTCCAAAGAAGTAGTGTTTTTGGTCACGCATAAAACCCCCAACTCAAACAACAATATAATGTGAAGGAGACGATGAGAAATGGAGAATTTACCCATATTATTATGGACAGAAAAAACAGAATTTGCAAAAGCTAAGAAACAAAGTGTTTGTTTAGTGCAAGAATGAATGAATATAGACAAGCATGAATGAAGCATCCAGTTAAGTTTACGTTGGTCTCTTGTCATATCACATAATTAATGCACTAACGGGACACTAAAGTTGGACGACGACCGGGTAAACCTTTTGTAGTTCAAGCCAATAATGTTCATAATGATATGTCAAATTGGCAACTACGGAGTATGCGACTTATATTACTGATTTTCTTACAACTTTTGTTAACGATGTTCATTTCTAGAAGGGGCAGTTTTTTAAAATTTAATTCCACTTTCATCCATTCGTGTCCTCATTCGTAATCCCCCATTGACATCCATTTCAAATGTTTGGGGAAAGTAATAAAAAGGGCCATTACAAGGAGTCTATTCCACTTTTAGGCCATTATAAGTTGAATTTCCAGAATTAGGCCATTACAAACACATGTTGAATGAAATTAAGCCATAAGGACCAATTTGAAAATTAATTAATTCCCAACAACTTTTTCTTTCTTTCATTAAAACCCCAAGAAAGTTTGACTTTATTTACTTTAGTCCTTTGTCAATATACTTAAGTTTTCACTATATAAATGACACCCAATGCGCTTAAAAAATTGGTATCAGAGCCTAGGTTTTATTGAAGAACATATTAATTATATTATTTATAATATTTTATTTCTTAATGGAGAAGATTTAATTATTTAATGGATTCAATTAATTTGAAACCCACAAGTTATTTCCAAATTTTGGAAATAAAAAATAGAAAATTCCAAAGGAATTTCTTGAACTTGTCCCATGGACAAGATATTATCAAAATCAGTTTCTTTCCTAAAAATGAGAGGAACGGACTGGAAAGAAATTGATCCGGATAGCTCTAAGTTATCAAAAGACTTAAGAGAAATCCAAAAGACGATTCAAGATTTTGGTAACCGGGTATTAATTATACCTGGGAAAATAGATAACTTGAATCAGACAACAGATGAGATCTTGAAAGTATTTCAAGATCTAAAGAAAGAAATTTTGAATCTGAAATTTGACATTTCGGATATCAAGAAAAGGCAGAAGGATATTCCTGGATCTTCCAAGAATAACCAAGCCAATATTAGAGATGCATTCGGACCAGTACAAGCTTTACATCAAAAGGGTAAAGCAACTATGGTTCCAAAGCAGAAATCACAAGAAGAGCTTATGATCGATCTCCTGAAAACAGTCGAATGAGTGTTTCCAGGGCAGATCTATCAGATCTACAAGAATTAGCAGAATCATTTTCCCAACTTGGGATTATGGATCTGGTTAATGTAAAACCCAATGAAGTCCTTCAATTGGGTTATGCGGAAGGATCAGGATCCAACATGACCCACGATGGACCGCCTGATGTTCCAATGAGAGAAAGTACAGACTTATACATGAACAGGTATCCTGAGGTGCATCGCAATGCAAGACGAAACCCAGGACGGAACCCAAGTAGAGCACCAGAATCCACACCGTGGGCCAAGACGATGTTACAACCATTAAATCCATATGGCATAACACTAAACCTCGACTTATCAACTTCCGAAACATCGAATACCTGATCGATGAATGGGTAGCTTCAATGAAGATTGCAATAACCACCCTGGAACTCGATAAAGAAAACTTTGTCAGATTAATAGAGCTGAGTCTCGAAGGATCGGCAAAGCTGGGCTGGAAAAACTCCACGGCTGCTTTAAAGGAGCAAATACTCGAAGGAGAATCCAAAAGCACAATCTGCGAAAGGTTTGGCCTCTTATTCAAAACCCATTTTGTAGGAGATGGTTATTTTGAAGAACAGAGAACATAAAAAATCAAAGTCTATACCCAAGCACTGTTGGGTATGGAGTTAAGAAGTATTTGCGCAGTAGACGAATATATCTACTAGTTTCGTAAATACTATTTTCGGAGTGAAATGACAGCTGAAGTAGCATGTCCCATGTTCTTTGCAAAGATCTGCAGCCCATGGAGAGAAATGTTGATCCAATCGTACACAGTACCCCCTGGTACAGTGGACTCAATAGCTCGAAGAATGTCCTTCTTAAAGGATAAGCTCAGAGAATGGTGTCAACAGGCAGCAGCCCAAAAGAACATCAAGAGACTAAGAGGTAAAATAAAAAGAACTCCTCTTTGCTGTGAAAATAAAGATTTTCCAACAATTATAGGAGAATCAGGAGAAAAGAGGAAAAAGAAGAAGAGTCGGGGCTCATACAGTAGGAGTTTTAGAAGACCTCCATTCCAAAGAAGAAGAGCATGGTGGTCCCAGAGCAAGGCCAGATCATACAAAACTGGACAAAGAACGGGAACGACGAAGAGTTCATCCCAAGGTTCAACTAGCTCAGCAGCAAGGAGCACGGGGAGAACGACGTCCAAGAGAACATTCAGACGAGCCCATACCCGAGCCAACGAAAGTTTCAAGGACTGCAACTGTTGGAAGTGTGGAGCCAGAGGTCATATCTCACCCGATTGCCCTCAGAATCGTGAGGTACGAATGTACGAAGCCACGGAGGATATCGTGGAAGCAGTCTACCATGGAAAGCTGGTACCAGTCTATCAGTTTGAGGACATCCCCTCGGATGAAAGCATCTACGAGGAAGAATTAAGAAGTGACTCGGACTCATATTCAGATGGATCTTCAACCGAGTCTAACTGAAGAAGACAGGATTCAGACCACTGAAAACCTGTCTGGATTCTTTTCAAGGATGACGATCTCGAATCGAACCATGGAAAGAATAATGCGACAAGATTCTAACCTCAGCCCATATGACGGATTCAGAATTGGCGGGATTGGACGAGTTCTTAATCAGATGGGACTCAACCAGAGAAGACATAACATCATCTACAAGGTAAGTGCAGGTGAGTTTGCAATTCCTATGGAACTTACTTGTAATGTTATGGATATGCAATTAATTCCTAAAGAAGAAATTCTTGAGGAATTAAGCAGAATGAAGGAGGAAATCGCCATTACTATGAAATGGATCCACATAGGAGCCATTGAAGTAGTAATTAAGGCAACCTTCAAAGAAGGACTTTGATTCTGAATTGCATCTATCAGTCACTGATAGAAGAATCAATAACCTTAGAGATGGTCTTCTTGGAACTATGGTAGGAAATTTATATGCTGGGAAGTTAATGTTTGACATACATCCCAGAATTTCCTATAACTTAGCTGACCAAGATTTTAGTAGAGTTCTAACCCTTCATCAGGATTTTAAAAGAAAAGATCTGATGAAAGAAGGGAACATGCCATATTCTATAACTTATAGAATCTCTTATGCACTTTCCAATAGTCATCATTCTGACTTATTTCTCAGGAAAGAACATATAGAAATTCCTAGAATTTTCAAGGAATTTGCTAAAGTCATGACTCCAAATCCTACCCAGATTCCAAGGTTAGGAGGAGTAGACATACAAATAAGAGATCATCCAATTCTAGACAGATCAACGAGTGCTAGAATTGAGTACGCAAGCCGTATGTCTTTTTCGGAAGACAGAATTATGGCATATAAAGGGAAGGAGTTCATCAAAGATCTAACTCCTCAATCCATTGGGGTAGATAATATAAAGATAAAATGCCCTGAAGGATGGAAAGAAATACGAGTAATATTCGACATCACTGAAAAGATTAACCGTTTTCCATGTGATGACTTATACTACTTGCAGCAGCCATCAATTGGAACCTATGAAGGAACAATTGAAATTGCAGGACACGAGATCAGAGTCTTAGGCACCGCCGGAAAAGACAATGGGGTTATGATTTTGGGATTAAGTTTTCTCGAAAATCATAAACCATGGGTAACAAAGGATAATGGTATAGAATTTAATCTGAAGGGTCACACCATCAGAATTAAATGACAAGTCCATTCTCCATTTATATCTCAGTAGGGATAATATATGAAGAATATAAGTCAGAATATTTCGCAGCTTATATTGATTCAGGATCAGGTATTTGCACGGCAAAACCAAGAGTTTTCCCTAGCGAAGCTATGGAATCATTACCCATTATTGCAGGAAGAGATTTTTCCCAAAAAATCTTAGTACTAAATAAGGGTATTCGACAAGCCAATATCATGATTGGAGGAGCATTTGGTACACCTTGGTATAAGGTAAAAACGCCTCCTATTTACTTTCATGACACAGGAGCGGATATTTTGTTAGGGAACAATTTTATACAATCCTTTACAAAATATGTTCAAGATAACAAAAGAAATTTGTTAATATTTACCACAAGTTGTGGAAATGAGATACAGGTGTTGCGCAGGGAAAAGGCATTCAACAGGTTAATGCCTATATTATTTCGCAGCAAACGTGGTGATAATGATGCCAAACTAACCCATCCAAAAATGCAGGATAAAAGAAAGTTTGGTAAGGCTTTGTTGTCTTTTAGACAGCAAGGATTTGATGAAGCTTCTATTGAGGAAATTATAAACCTCAAAGAAGCAATGCAGGAAAAGAAGTCATTAAATATAACTTCACTAGACATTGATGGGGAAACTAAATTGTCCCTCGAAAATGTCAAAAGACTTATCCAGAGAAACTTTAACGAGGATCCTCTGGCATGGTGGGATAAAAACAAGATCGAAGCTACTCTACAGGTAAAAGAACAATATAAATATGAGTATGTTCGATACAAACCCATCTTAATGAATATGCAGGATAAGAAAGATATGCAGCAAATTATCAAGGAGCATATTGATCTTAAACTCGTCGAGCCTGGAGTCTCAACTTATAGTAGCCCTGGATTCTTGGTAAGAAACCACGGTGAAATAAAGAGAGGAAAACCCAGGTTGGTAATAAACTATCAAGGTATTAACAAAATAATACAGTTTGATGGTTATTACATTCCGAGTAGAGAACACTTAATTGATTGCATCAAAGGTGCTAAAGTGTTTTCTAAATTTGATTGCAAATCTGGTTTCTATCAGATTAAGATGGAGAATGAGTCGAAGAAATTTACAGCATTCTCCACCCCACAAGGGCAATATATTTGGAATGTTATGCCAATGGGGCTTTCTAATGCCCCTCAGATATTCCAAAGAAAGATGGATAATCTATTTAAGGATTATCTAGAGTTTATGTTCGTCTACATAGATGACATTCTGATTGCATCTCGAAATATTAAAGAGCATATTAAACATCTTGAAATATTTTCTGATGCATGTCACAGGGAAGGTCTAGTTCTCTCTGAGAAAAAGGCTGAAACTTTTGACAATTTCCGCACACGAGTATTTTCTAAAATATCTCAGGTTTGAATTTATTAAGAGAAAAGAGTTATGATTCATGGGAAAGGGGTTTAAGGATATATTTCACTTTTTACTACTCATGTGGGGTACTCCGATTTCAAACTGCGCGGTGGACCTCCATGGCATGAAACTTTTGACAACTTTCACGGTGCAGCCGGGATAGATAGTTCAATCTTGACCTTCAGTCTGTCACACTGAAGGTCCCTGGCAGTTTGCATCATGAAATTTATCATAATTTCATGTCATGAAGATTCGTGATAATGGCCAGAAATGACCATTATTTTCAATCCATTTCCGTGTCTTAAACGGGCATTTGATCGCATTCCGGTCTTACATTAAGTAAGAAAGCAGTCGAATTGGACTGATTTATGCATAATTGTAAAAATAATAAGCTGGTGTGAAAAAGGCATAAATATGTAGTTTTATTACATATTTATGTTAGAAAAATCCAAAAACATGAGAAAAAGAAATGAAAAGAAAAAGGAATGAAAAGAGGGGCAAAAGAATAAAGCAAGCCCACAAAATACAAAAAGATGGGAAAAAGAGAGAAAAGCCCACAAAAAAAACGTTTTCGGCCCATCTGGCCCAATTCAGCAGGCCCAGGAAAACCTTTGTCGCGGAAGCTCCTTTGTCGCGATGCATGGTTCCGCGACAAAGGAGGGTTCCGCGACCAAGCAGCCCAGATGAAGAAGGAAACCAGCCAAGCCCTTTGTCGCGATGGCATGCTCCGCGACAAAGGCATATTCCGCGACCAAGACACCCAATTAGAGACACCAGACCCAGTCGAGAAGCTTTGCCACATGCAGTGTGTTCCGCGACCAAACTTGATGCTCCGAGACAAAGCTGTGATGTGTGTGATGTCTTAAGACACAATGGGCTAGAATCAAGGCCCATGGGCTTAGGGTTACACTTCTATAAATATGAGGTGTTTCCCATGAGCTAGAGGTTGGAATTTTGTTGATTAGAGCTCTCTTGAAGGCAAGCAGTAGGAGTTCTCTCTTAGGTAGTGTAGTTTAGGTTTATTTTCATGTATTATTTAATTTTTGCTCTTAGTTTAGTTTAGTTTAGTGTTTTTACTGTTCACAGTTATCTAGATAGCCACTTTTATACCATGTTTTGGTTTCTAAACTCTTGTTTTAGGGTTTGTAATACCCAAATCATGGGTATTAACAACACCCCTTCAATAATATGGGAAAACATTCATCATTTGTGTCCCAAATCATGAAATGGGTCTCACACCCCATGGATTTATGCTTTATTTTTCATTTTGGGGTCACTTGACCCCCATTATGCTATTTTTATGTTTACTGTTTGCATTTTATGGATGATGCTATGTATTTGAGTGTGGTCAAACCCTAGATTAGGACTCTTGCTTTATTTTTTTAAAATTCTGTCCAGTTTTGTTTAAGCATGTTCTTCCTTATTTTGAATGTTTCTTGTTTGTTTTTAGCTTAGAATAGCTTTTTGATCTGAAATAGGGTGAGATCACGCTGTTTGCATGCCACTGTTCATTTCTGCTTTTTCTGACTCCTGTCCTGAACCGCCTTTGTCGCCAACCGCCTTTTGTCGCGGAACCACGTTCCGCGACAAAATGGTCGTTCCGCGACAAAGGTGTCTAAAGACACTTGTCTTCATAATTTAAAACCCTTTGTCGCGGAACACCTTGTCGCGGAACCACGTTCCGCGACAAAACTTTCCATGCATAGCGACAAAGGAGCCAAACTCTTGCATTTTGTCGCGGAATAATCTTGTCGTGGAACCACGTTCCGCGACAAAATCTCATTCTGAGACAGAAAAATTATGCCATGTTCCTTATTCTTTGAACACTTTGTCGCGGAACACCTAGTCGCGGAACCACGTTCCGCGACAAAATTTTCCATGCTTAGCGACAAAGGTTCAAATGCTTTAAGAATTTTCTGAAAATCCTTTGTCGCGAAACACTCTTGTCGCGGAACCACGTTCCGCGACAAACTCTTGCTTAGCGACAAAGAAGCATTATGCTGCCAAAAATTCTAAAAACTTGTCGGGATACCCATGTCGCGGACCTCGGTCCGCGACAAAATTTATGATATCGCGACAAAGATTCCCTTCTCTCTATTTAATCTCAAACAATCTTCATTCTCTTCCTATATTATATTGCAACACTCACATCATAGCCCCACGGGTTAAGGTGTAACATTCTAGAATTGCAATATAGGGTGTTATGCTGCCCAAATTTTGATTCTCCATTTTCATTGCTTAACTGATTGAACCCTTGACCCATTAATGATTAAAGATTGAGATTAGCAATAATCAAACATCAATAATCATCATGATTAAAGGACCTTTGTTCAATTGCCAGTAAAATACTCCTCTATAAACAAAATCTTGATGATTTAAACAGATAATCCGGACTGTAATTAATTATGGTATGAAGGATCATTTAAGACCATCAATTGTGGACCCAATCCACAACCTTGCATGAGAAACCAATGTCTCTCATACAAGGAATCTTCTTTTATTTCTTATTGATTTTGTCTTTGCGTGTTGTGTGGAACAATTAGTAAAGAATGCATCAGACTAATGTTGGCGGGTATTCCCTCATGGATAACTAGCTCGTATTCTGGGTATTAATTACTAAGTGTTATTTTGCATGGTCTGGATGGCTGTCAGTGGAAGCCTTGGCGGTTCGCCCATCCGGGGCTATAATAGCTGCTCGGCTGACTTCCACCCAGATACAGTTTTATTTTTCTTATCTTAATTTCCAAACCCAAATTCCAATCTGTAATGAGAGTCAGTTGGCATCAGTCAATGCTAACTGACGATCATTATAGAAGGGAAGCATGTAGGTTTTTATCCGAATTCACAGACAGTGGAGACCCAACTGGTATTGACACTACCATTATAGGGTCTAAGCTGTCTAAATTCGCTCCATCCGAGTAATTGGGAAATTGGACAGTAGATGTTTACAGTCCACCTGATTATTCTGCCATTACTTTGGTCTCCTGACCACTTCATATCTGTGTTTCACCTTCTGTCTAGACCCACATCTATATTCTGGGTCAATTAATTTTACACGTCCCTATATCCTTATGCATGATAATATTATGTATTATTGTGGTCTGTAATTATTTTGGGATCCTTCCCTTGGACAATAGAAGTCTAGATCTTAAATAGATATTGCTTAGTAAATTTCCAACAAAAATCTCTTTATAAAATCCGGATCTGAGTAAGGGATAAATTCCTCAGTCATGACTAATTCATATTCTGTCAAGGGTTGTATTTTGGGAGATTAAAAACAGATTCAGCGATTAGGTCTCGCTTAGACTGAAAGGGTCTGTGTTTTAACTGAGAATCTAGTACCTGTTTAGGGAATGATTTTCAAATCCATTATTTTCCAAAATTGCTGTTTGTTGGAAATCTAGGATTGCATACTACACCGAGATGGGGTCCACTTGGACTCAAATACAGTGCAGTAAATAATCTTAGAGGAACATCATCCAGGCCTTGGTTATTTTCTAAGATAGGGTTGAGTTTTCTTTCAACTACTATCCTCTTCTGCCAAAGCCTATTTTTGAGTCCCGAGTGAGTGCATCCGGAACGAACTAAATCATTAGTTCGTTTCATTAGTTTGTATCTCATAATCACCCGGAAGGAAGTGAACACACTAGTGGTTCACCAAGAGCCGGGAATTCTTGATCCATACCCAATCATCTTGAATGGGTGCTGTCTTTCACTACCAGGGTCAGATTTTCAAAACCTCCGAGTGATAGGTTTTAAATGCTTTCTTTACTGCTTTCTTTTAAATGCTTTCGTTAAAGGTCACTCGGTTGTATTGAGAGTTGCGTAACTGCTACTAGGATTGATAGTTAAGGGATAGTTTAGGGCTTAATTAGAATCTTTGGGTGTGACATGGGAGAATGATAGTAGTACTTGGCATTTCAATAAATGATATGTCGGGTGTTGCTTTTCCACCATAGATGAAGTAACACACCCAGGCCAGGGCAGTTACGAATCTGTGGTATCTTAGAGTTTGTGGTCTTAAGAACATGTAAACTCATATTGTAAGTACCTGTCTGTTAAAGGGAAGGCATAATTGAGAGCATGAGAATTAGCTATCTGATAGAATTATCCCAAACAAAGATCTGTGTATAAAAATGGAAGTTTAATACTGCTATATCTAAATCTTGTCCAATTTTCATTCTTTTCTTCCTGTCCCTTCTGTCTACATTGTGATTCAGCTTCATGGCTAGCACAATGTAAATTTTCCCTACTTTCATAGATAATGTTTATCGCATGTTTTAGAATAACTTTACCCGCTTTCTAGAACAGACTTATTCGCTTTGTAGAGTAATTTAAATGCTTTTGTAATCTAGTTTAAATTCATTCAGTAGTTATTAATCATTTTTCAAACCCATTGAGCAATACGAATGGAAAATCTAGTAAAACGACGTGGGCCCTGCTTCTATCGCACATCCTCCAGTGAACGATCCGGTCTTACTATAAATTACTGCAATTTTTGACACCGTGCGCTTTCGGGCCACAGTTTCTTAAACACGAGCAATAAAAACATGACTACTTATAAATATATCCCTAATCACAACCCCGCCATCATAAATTGGTTTCATTAAATGAACTCTAAACCAGGATCATGATTTTTCGGAAAATACTCATGTGTGGGAAATTGTCAAAAGTTTCATGGCAGGGAATCTTATGGCAAGAATTGATGAGAAGTATCACGGCACATATGCCGGGGACCCTCAGTGTGACAGGATGAAGGTCAACCTATCCCGGCTGTACCATGAGACTTGTCAACAGTTCATGACAGAGAGGACCACAGCGCCATTTGAAATTAAAGCACCACACTTTAGTAATAAAAAGAATAACAATCTTGAGATATATATCCCTAAACCCCTTCCCGTGAATCATAACTCTTTTCATTTAATAAATCTAACCTGGTATATTTTAGAAAATGCTCGTGTGGGAAATTGTCAAAAGTTTCATGGCGCCGTTGCCGGGGAGGATGCAGCGCCGTTTTATTAAGAGAAATACATTCCTCATTGCTCCTAGAATAGTCTATACATATAATTATAAATATTCATCTTCAGAACCAATTCTAACCTGGGGATTGTACAGGTACTGTCATCATTGAAGCCGTTGTTCTATGCAAAGGAGGAAGCAGACGCCAGTCGAGATCCCGTTTAATTCAGAGATAGAAAAGACAGCTCGACGTCTTAGGGCGGAGACTAAACGAAGAAGGGAACGGGAACGACAGGCATTGCTTTCGCCAAGCACCAGCAGCGACATTTCTGAGATGGCAAACCCGGACATCCCACCAATCATTCAACCCAATCCACCACTTCACAACATTGAGGAAGACCCCGAAGATGCTGATAACGATGATTTGGATGATCCCCCTCCCCAGATCATACAAGGAGGTGGGAACCCACCAAACATGGAGCAGCAGCACTTCGAGGCACCCCCTCCCAATCCGAACCATCAAAACCCACCAAACAACCAGAACCAACCAAATCAGCAAAATTTCCAAAACCAGCAGAATCAACAATACCATAACCCCCATCAGAACCCCCCAAATCCGAATGATTTCAATGATCCGAGGAACTACTTCATGCCTCAGAACTACTACCCACAGCAGTACCAAGGCGGGCCTGAGAACAATCATCAAGCAGCAGCTGCTGCTGATTACATGCAGCCGATTTTAGAGCCATATCTGAATATTCCTGGACAAGCTCCATTCTTGGCTAGGAACTTCGAATTGAAACCGGCCCTAATCAACCTAGTCCAGAGCAACCAGTTTGCCGGAGCAAGCCATGAAGACCCCCATGATCACCTGCAAACCTTCCTAGAATTGTGTGACACGATCAAGAATCGTGATGTATCTGCAAACACGATTCGACTGAGGCTATTTCCCTTCTCTCTGACAAGCGGAGCACGAACATGGTACAAGTCACTGCCCGTAAATCAGAAGTCTACATGGGAAGATGTGATCAGAAACTTCTTAGCAAAATACTTCCCGGAGTCCAAGGTGGATGAATGCCGCTCAAAAATTGCGGAATTCAAAATGAAACCAGACGAGTCCTTGTATGATGCGAAGGAAAGATTCTTCAACCTGCTCAGGAAGTGTCCTCAACATGGTTTCCATGACTGGGAGAGATTGAGAAAGTTCTACAGTGGTCTGACCCCAGCATGGAAATCCATGCTCGATGCTGCTGGTGGTCAACATTTGCTTTACATACCGATGGACCAAGCCTGGGCAAAGATTGAAGCCATGAGTGTCAACCGTTCTGTTCTGACTGATGATGGTAATCTCACTCCCCCTCGTGGTTTATGTGCTGTAGGTACAGTAGAGAAGTCAGACATTGAAAAACTTCAAGAGCAAGTGGCAACGTTGTCTGTAAATCAAGGAGTTGGAAGTTCTGCTCAGGGACAGCAAACTGATGTGATCTGTGGTCTGTGTCAAGGTGCTCATGCAACTGACACATGCGAGCAAATCACAGCTGAGAGCTGTAACTATGCAGGAGCTTTTCCAAATAGACACCCGAATTTGTCTTACTCAAACAACAACGCCTTGAATTCACATCTCTTGAACAAGCCACAGCAACAACAGTTCCACCCTCAGCAGAATCAGGGATTCGTTCAGAACAGGGGCCAACATTTTCAGAACCCAGGTTTCCAACCTCAAATCCAGCAGAGGCCGCCTCAGAATTTCCAGCAGCCCGATCAGAGCTTCCAGAACTTTCAGCCCAATCAGAGTTTCCAGCCTCAGTTTGTCCCAAACCAAGGCCAGTGGAATCAGAATCAAAATCAGAATCAGAATCAAAAGCCTCCTTCAAGGCTTGAGAATTTTATGACTGATTTCATCACTAGTCAGAAAGAGATCAACAATCAACTGCAGGCCTCCATCAAAAATGTGGAGACCCAAGTTACACAGATGGCTAATGAGATGCAGAAAAGGGACAAAGGAACGTTGCCAAGCACCGCGGAAAAGAACCCGCAATGCAAGGCAATAACTTTGAAATCTGGAAGAGTACTAGCTGGACCAAAGGGAGCAGATACTGGAGCGGAATATGAAGAAGATGACATTGTTGACAATGCTGGTAAGGAAGCTGATAATGAGAACGAAAAAGAGACAGCCGAATTGCAGACTGAAGCTGCGCCTGAAACGGCTGAAACAGATAAGGGTACAGGTGAAGGTACAACTTCCTTCCCCTCACCACCAAAAACTGCTAATAACAAGTACATGCCCAGGATTCCTTATCCTGCGCGTCTTAAAAATAAAGAACATGATCTTAAATTCAAGAAATTTTTGCAACGATTAAAGTCTGTAGAGATAACCATTCCTCTCACAGAAATGATTTCCGAAATGCCCATCTATGCTAAGTTCTTGAAAGAATTGATTTCAGGAAAAAGGCAGGTTGAGCAGGAAGAGGTAATTATTCTCAACTGCACATGCAGTGCCATCGTTCAAAGGAGAATGCCTGAAAAGAAAGAGGACCCCGGATGTTGCACACTTCCAGTACAATTCGGAAAGGCCAAAGTGAGTATGGGGCTTTGTGATTTAGGATCAAGCATCAATGTGATGCCGCTAGCTATGGCTATTCGCCTTAAGCTTGGAGAAATTCAACCGATCAAGATGAGACTGCAGCTCGCAGACAGATCAATCACTCAACCCGTAGGAATCCTTAAGGATGTTGTAGTCAAAACCGGGCAGATTCTTTTCCCGGTCGACTTCATCATCCTCGACATTGAAGAGGATTCTGAAATGCCGCTTATCCTTGGACGCCCATTTCTAGCCACTGGTGGTGCACTGATTGACGCTAAATCCGGAAAAGTCACCTTAAGGGTCGATGGCGAGGAGATCATCTTTGATATGGAGAAATTGCAGAAATTTCCGAATGTCAGTTCTTGTTTTTCATTTGAAAATGTAATAGTTAGGGAAGAGCCAGACTCTGAACTTGATTGTGAAATGATGCTGGATGAACTATCAAAGCAGGTACTGAAGCCTGCTGGTGTGGAGCACAAAGGATGCAAAGCCGTTCACTTTGCCGATCCCGAAACAGGGGATCTGGAGGAGTTTGACGGCATCGAATTCCATGACGACGCCAACCAAGAGGAAGAAGAGGATCCTGTACTGATGCAGGATCCCGAAGGTAAATCTGTTCTCCAACTACCCATTTCTCGCAAACTACTCCCTTCCGTTGAATGTCCACCAGAGCTTGAACTTAAAACATTACCCGATCATCTCAAGTATGCGTTTCTCGCAGAACATAAAAAGTTACCCGTGATTGTTTCGGCTAAGCTCTCCCAAGAGCAAGAAAATGCTCTGGTGGTCATTCTTAAGAAACATGTACATGCAATAGGTTGGACCATTTCTGATATAAAAGGAATAAGCCCTTCTATTTGCATGCACAGGATTCTAATGGAAGAAGAATTTAAACCCTCCCGTCAACCTCAGAGGCGATTGAATCCCCTTATGCAAGAAGTGGTAAGGAAAGAAGTTATCAAGCTCTTAGATGCTGGTATAATCTATCCTATCTCTGATAGAAAATGGGTTAGCCCAGTGCAGGTCGTACCCAAACGAGGAGGGATGTGCATAACCAAAAATGAGCAAGGAGAAGAGGTTGCAACCAGGCCAGTGACCGGATGGAGAGTTTGTATCGACTACCGGAAGCTGAACGAGGCCACACGCAAGGACCATTTTCCATTGCCATTCATTGATCAGATGCTTGAGAGGTTGGCAGGGAGAGAGTTTTATTGCTTTTTGGATGGTTATTCTGGTTATAATCAGATTGTTATTTCTAGTGAAGACCATGATAAAACCACTTTTACTTGCCCGTACGGCACTTTTGCCTATCGACGGATGCCTTTTGGTTTGTGCAATGCACCTGCTACTTTTCAAAGATGCATGATGTCTATTTTCTCTGAATTTATCGAAAAATGCATTGAAGTCTTCATGGATGACTTCTCTGTGTATGGAGATACGTTCGAAGATTGTTTGACTAATCTTGCAAAGATTTTAAAGAGGTGTGAGGACACTAACTTGGTTTTAAATTGGGAAAAGTGCCATTTTATGGTCACTGAGGGCATAGTGTTAGGTCATCACATTTCTCGTGCAGGCATTGAAGTCGATCCAGCCAAAGTTTCCATCATTTCCAATCTCCCTCTCCCCAACTCGATCAAATCAGTTAGGAGCTTCTTAGGGCATGCCGGTTTTTACCGGCGTTTCATTAAGGATTTCTCTAAAATTGCCAAGCCGCTCACTAATCTGCTTTGTAAAGAAAATCCTTTCTTAATAAATGAAGCATGTGTCCAAGCCTTTGACACGCTCAAGAAGATGTTGGTTACTGCACCGATAGTGCAACCACCCGATTGGTCACTGCCTTTCGAGGTAATGTGCGATGCTAGTGGTCTCGCCGTAGGCGCAGTTCTTGGACAACATAAGGATGGGAGACATTGCGTAATTCATTACGCAAGTCATGCCCTGAATGAAGCCCAAATTAACTACACCACAACGGAGAAAGAGATGTATGCTGTAGTCTTCGCGTTTGACAAGTTCAGACAGTATCTGATAGGTACGAAGACCATAGTATACACCGATCATACAGCATTGAGATACTTGTTTAGCAAACAAGATGCAAAACCTCGATTAATCAGGTGGGTACTTTTGTTGCAAGAATTCGACATCATAATAAAAGATAGGCGAGGTCGAGATAATGGTGCTGCTGACCACTTATCTCGATTAGATAATGATAAAACGGAAAAAGCCGTCAATGAAGAGTTTCCGGACGAACAGTTGTTCGCATTGCATCTGCATAATCAAGCTTGTCCATGGTTTTCCGACATCGCTAACTTCTTGGCGTGCGGAATAACCCCACAGTTTTCGAACTATCATCAGAGGAATAAGTTCAAACGAGATGTATTAAGTTACTTCTGGGAAGAACCTTATCTCTTCAAACACTGTGCCGATTCAATTATCAGGCGATGTGTGACCGAGCATGAAAATGCCATGAATCAGAATATGGAGGTCACCATGGTCCCGCTCGAACGGCCCACAAGGTCCTCGAATGTGGATTTTATTGGCCTCACATCTATGAGGATTGCAGGACATTTGTGAAGGGCTGTGACAGATGCCAAAGATTAGGAAACATCTCCAAGAGGGATGTGATGCCCCAAAAGGGGATTCTCACACTTGAGATCTTTGATGTATGGGGCATTGACTTCATGGGACCGTTTCCACCATCTGGTGGAAACTACTATATCTTGGTAGCTGTCGATTACGTGTCCAAATGGGTTGAGGCTGTCGCATTACCGACCAATGATGGTAGCCAAGTCATCAAGTTCCTCAAGAACAACATTTTCAGTCGATTTGGCGTACCTAGGGTGGTGATATCTGATGGAGGAACACACTTTATTAATAAGGGTTTTGAAACTTTAATGAGTAAAAATGGGATCCTCCATAAGATAGGCACGCCTTACCATCCTCAGACTAGTGGTCAAGTCGAAGTATCCAGCCGCGAAATCAAACATATACTCGAAGCCACTGTCGGGATAACCCGTAAGGACTGGGCACGTAAGCTCAATGATGCTCTATGGGCACACCGCACAGCATATAAGACTCCCATCGGGATGTCCCCTTACAGACTTGTCTTCGGAAAAGCCTGTCATTTGCCTGTAGAGCTAGAGCACAAAGCTTACTGGGCCGTTAAAACGCTTAACTTCGATCCGAAAGTTGCTCAGAGCAAACGTAAGTTGGACCTCAATGAAATTGAGGAAATACGAGCGCAAGCTTATGAAAGCTCTCGAATTTACAAGGAGAGGACCCAGAAGTTGCACGATCGCAGGATTAAGCCTAAGTATTTTTATGTTGGTCAACATGTATTATTGTTCAATACTAGGTTGAAGCTGTTCCCCGGAAAGCTCAAATCTAGATGGGAAGGACCACATGAAGTACTAGAGGTGTTCAAAAATGGAGCTGTCAGGATCCGAATTGACAGGGGCGATATAGTGGTGAATGGACAACGATTGAAAGAGTATCTCGGACAGTTTGATCCGGAGAAAGAAAGCCAAGCAGTGGCATACCCGGCTTACACTCAATAAGAAACAGCATTAAAAACACAAAAATTTCATTTTATATATATAGTACTTATTTCACGGCAAGAAAGTACCCAAAGATCAATTGAACATTTAGAGTACTAAGACTCTAAATGTGAGGATGTTGATATTTGGAGAAAATCTAATGCATTTCAATTATCTGCCTTGCAGAAGTTCGGAACCATCAAAAAGAGGAGCAGAAAAGAGTAACATGGAAAAACCAGGTTCTTGGTTGGATCAATTCCATGAGTCTAAGAAAATATTCCCGGAATTTGAAGAAATTCAAAATCCAGAATAAATTTCACAGATAAGTACTGATCCAACCTAATTTATGCAAGTGTATCATTTAATTCTCAGCCACCACTTTTGAATTTATTTGGACTGAATTTATTCAGCCCAAATCAAATAAAATGGACTCAGGCCCAACATCACACTTGGGCCCAGTCCAAGAAAATTTGAAAATTCAAATTCTTTGTCGCGGAAGGTCCTTTGTCGCGATGTCATGCATCGCGACCAGGACCTATTCCGCGACAAACCCTCTTCTGCCCTCAACTCTCCGCTGGTTGTCGCGGTGCACTTTGTCGCGGAGCATGACTCCGCGACCAAGCCCTGCTCCGCGAAACAACCCGCGTTGACTTTATCTCCATACTGAACTTTGTCGCGATAGCCTTGTCGCGGAGCATTGCTCCGCGACCAAGCCTCGGCTCCGCGACCTCTCTGATGTCGCTATGCCTTGTCGCGGAACCTTGTTCCGCGACAAAGTCTCGGATTCCGCGACAAATTCTCCAGTATTTATACCCCCCACCCCCTCCAGTTCTTCACACTCTCTCTTCACTTTCACTTGTTATTTCAATTTCTTCAACTTCCTTTCCCCCATCTTCTTCTTATCCGAACGAACACCACGTATTCTTCGCAACCTTATCACTCTTTTTCTAAGGGGAAACCATGGATCGATTCTACGGACTCCTCCCAAACCTTGGACCCATGCCCCAACCCGAGCCAAGGAGGGCAGGGTAAACCCCTTTTTCACCGTGTTCATGGCACCCTTTCGGAATCCCTTGTTTTATTTTTATTTTGTTATGTTCTTGGTGTGATGTGGTTAGTGTGCACGTTTAACTTTAGATTTTTGGAGGTTCTTTGAGTGCTCTCGGTTATGAGCACCATTTTGAAGTTTTTGAGAACCTGTTTTGAAAACTGTTAATGGCGTAAAACTGGTAATGGTTTACAAAATTTTGAAGTTTAAAACTGGAAAGAACAAACTGATGAACATTGGGATATTGTTTTGAATATCTTGATGTTATTGGTTTGATTGATCTTGATGTGACCTCTACAGTGTTGTTTTGGTGTAATAAAGAGGTAAGATCTTTTTTGGGCACATTTGTTCTCATGTTGGAAATCTCATGGGAATAAATGTTTGTTTGTTTATGGAAACATAGTACAAACACCCAATGAGAAGCTTCCACTTTTAATAAAAGCAACCCTTTTAGAAAAAGACAAAAAGAGTTATTTTGTTTAATGTTTGACTTGAAGTTTTTGTTCCCAATGGAACACTAGTGTGAGTAAGATAGCAGTATTTTTGTCACCTAACTGCTATCCTTTTCAAAATCAAAAATGGGACCACTCACATCCCACTTTTATTAAATAAAATGAGTCAACCATTTTAAAACTAAAAACAGTGTTTGCAAATTTTTGGATGCTTTAACTGTCCAAACAGTTCGAGCTATCCAGAAATAGCAGATTCGTTCCGCCACGTCTTCATTGCACATTCCAATATTCGAGCATTCCACTTCCATCTGTCCATCCCATTCCACTTCCAACAAGTGTCTCGGACTTGTTTAATAAAATTGAAAAGCTTTTGGGCCCAATGGCCCATTAAAAAGATTTTAGGCCCAATGGCCAATTTTATTTTATTTTGGGCTCCTTAGCCCATTTAAAACCAAACATTGTTTACCTGTGCTTTAAATCAAAAATTCGAGTTGGAAATCTAATAACCTCACATCTAGAGCAAAGCTCTAAATGTGAGGATGTTGGTTTCTGAACTTGAATAATTTCTGAAAATTTTATAAAAATTCGGATTCATCACTTCGTATCTTTTCAGGGGTAATCCTCCTATCCCAGATCCTGCACCTGAAGGAACCCAACTACTGGACTTGCCACTCGAACTCCTTGGTGAAATTCTCTCCCGGATAGGAGAGGATGAAATCAGGGAGGTGTTTGCCGCACAACAGATATGCAAGAAGCTCAGGGATGCTGGGAACCTTGCCATCGTGTACAAGCGATGCGAGGTTAACTCCTCCACTGTGAAGAGATGGCAAGGAAGGATCCGTCGGCAGAAGGAGAGATTCCTGCGAACATGCACAGCGGCAGGAAACTTCAATCTCCAGATCATTCCAGCACTCATGGCATTTGCAGAAGGGAATGAGGAGCAAGCCTGTGAACTGCTGCGCCCAGGAATTGAGGACAATCATAAGGCATCAATCTTCACCCGCGGATTGATGCTTATGAGTAAGACGGATGAAGGCCAAGTTGAGCAAGGGATCAGAATGATCGACAGGATGGTGACAGACCGATCAATTCTTCAATATACGTCCACCAACGTCCTCGCGTGGATAACAGACAACCCAGACACCCCACACCTGTGGGCTGGTCAAGGAGTCAGAGTCTACTGCCCAAGGTGGCATGCACCTCTGAGAAACCGCAATTGGTGCCTGCGTTGGGAGCTTTCCAGCTGCATCCTCTGGCTCCGATACATGCTCTGAAGAAAGAAAGATGAACCCCAGTTTACCTTGCTTTATTTCATTTTCGTTTTAGCAGTAGTAATCTGCAAGGGATTCCTCCTTTTGTGTGTGCAGATTTGTACTAACTGCACGAGAATCCCTTGCCTCGGATGTAATTTATTTGCTTTCCCCTAAAATGGAACTCAGCTTTTGAGACCACTGAACAATTCTTTATTGCTTTCCTTTTGAAAAAGATGTCTGTACAGTCCGAGATGAATAAGTGACTGTCAGACCAAAAATATGCTGTTGACATACCTAGTATGTCAGCAGTGCTTCTTTACTGCTTTCAATTAAATAACCAGCAAAAATGTGCATAAACCTGCTCTAAATTCACATGTTGAATTTAGGCTTGTGATTAAATTTTCAAACTTTTAAATTGGGATAATATAATTGAGAACGTGCATGACATGAATTCCTGAGGTTTTGAGCTATAAAAATTTAATGATGCGATCAGCTTATTGGGTAATAAATCTGCATGTTAGAGATTTTGATTGAATAAATTGTTAGAATTAAGCTTTGATTAAATTTGAGAATATTGTATGACACGAATCAACCCAACCTTGTGAGATTTGAGCCATGAGTCATCCTTACTCATTCATTTTCTTTGATGTGAATCACTTTGATTAAAGGACACTAGAACTTGCAATTGGGACCGATTCAAGACCATGCCATATTCCAAAAATCGAGCATATGATCGAGGCACCTAGAAAATCCAAATTTTTGGCCTTCTTTTGAAACCCAAACCCAAAAATATTTTCCCTTTAGGATCAACCAATTTGAGCCTATAAGCCTAATTTTTCTTTGAAACCCCCTATATTTTTCCTAGCCTTATAAAAAGACCAAGAAATTCAAACCCAAGTGTGCAAGAATAAATTTTATCAAAAGGCATTAAATTTGTGATCATCAACTCATCAAATCGGTATTCAATAAACCGATTCAAAAAAAAAAAAAGAGAGAGAGAGTTGAGATTCATTCAACATAAATAAATTGCAAATGACAAAGCAAATTAGACATAGTCTAATGTCATGCAATAGAAAAGAAAAGCAAAAGAAAAGAAACAATGATGATCATAAATTTTAAATAAAAATGCCAAGTTATGATAGATTAATTCTTGCCACTTCTTAGCCTAATAATTTCCCCTTTCCTACCTAATGTTACAACCGTATGCCCCGTTATAACCCTTAAATAAGACCTCGTGATCTCGATTTGAAGAAATGAGCCGGTGGCGAGTTGGTCTAATCGCAAGCTTATGGGATAATTTAATTAAATTTGATTTGGAGCGTTCATAATTAAACCCCAATTGAGAGTGAGTGATCTTTCCGATTCTCTTATAAGTGAGGCTCTGTTTCATTTAAAACGTTCATGTCATCCTCTAATTCTCATCCTTAATCTTTGCATCTTTCAAACATGATATTCATGAAGGATTAATAATAATGTTTGATTTGTAGGCCCGGTATAGTGAGCAAGTATCATTTTATTAAACACTGCAATCAAGGGAATTTAATACTTGTAGTTTTTGATTGTCTCATCCCAATCCAAAAAGGATGTGATTTATGAAGCCACGAAAATGAATTGAATATGTAGAGTCCGTGTTCTTACGAACATTGACTCTGACTGCTCGGGGACGATCAGTATTAAATGTGAGGATGTTGATAATGGCCAGAAATGACCATTATTTTCAATCCATTTCCGTGTCTTAAACGGGCATTTGATCGCATTCCGGTCTTACATTAAGTAAGAAAGCAGTCGAATTGGACTGATTTATGCATAATTGTAAAAATAATAAGCTGGTGTGAAAAAGACATAAATATGTAGTTTTATTACATATTTATGTTAGAAAAATCCAAAAACATGAGAAAAAGAAATGAAAAGAAAAAGGAATGAAAAGAGGGGCAAAAGAATAAAGCAAGCCCACAAAATACAAAAAGATGGGAAAAAGAGAGAAAAGCCCACAAAAAGAACGTTTTCGGCCCATCTGGCCCAATTCAGCAGGCCCAGGAAAACCTTTGTCGCGGAAGCTCCTTTGTCGCGATGCATGGTTCCGCGACAAAGGAGGGTTCCGCGACCAAGCAGCCCAGATGAAGAAGGAAACCAGCCAAGCCCTTTGTCGCGATGACCTTTGTCGCGATGGCATGCTCCGCGACAAAGGCATACTCCGCGACCAAGACACCCAATTAGAGACACCAGACCCAGTCGAGAAGCTTTGCCACATGCAGTGTGTTCCGCGACCAAACTTGATGCTCCGAGACAAAGCTGTGATGTGTGTGATGTCTTAAGACACAATGGGCTAGAATCAAGGCCCATGGGCTTAGGGTTACACTTCTATAAATATGAGGTGTTTCCCATGAGCTAGAGGTTGGAATTTTGTTGATTAGAGCTCTCTTGAAGGCAAGCAGTAGGAGTTCTCTCTTAGGTAGTGTAGTTTAGGTTTATTTTCATGTATTATTTAATTTTTGCTCTTAGTTTAGTTTAGTTTAGTGTTTTTACTGTTCACAGTTATCTAGATAGCCACTTTTATACCATGTTTTGGTTTCTAAACTCTTGTTTTAGGGTTTGTAATACCCAAATCATGGGTATTAACAACACCCCTTCAATAATATGGGAAAACATTCATCATTTGTGTCCCAAATCATGAAATGGGTCTCACACCCCATGGATTTATGCTTTCTTTTTCATTTTGGGGTCACTTGACCCCCATTATGCTATTTTTATGTTTACTGTTTGCATTTTATGGATGATGCTATGTATTTGAGTGTGGTCAAACCCTAGATTAGGACTCTTGCTTTATTTTTTTAAAATTCTGTCCAGTTTTGTTTAAGCATGTTCTTCCTTATTTTGAATGTTTCTTGTTTGTTTTTAGCTTAGAATAGCTTTTTGATCTAAAATAGGGTGAGATCACGCTGTTTGCATGCCACTGTTCATTTCTGCTTTTTCTGACTCCTGTCCTGAACCGCCTTTGTCGCCAACCGCCTTTTGTCGCGGAACCACGTTCCGCGACAAAATGGTCGTTCCGCGACAAAGGTGTCTAAAGACACTTGTCTTCATAATTTAAAACCCTTTGTCGCGGAACACCTTGTCGCGGAACCACGTTCCGCGACAAAACTTTCCATGCATAGCGACAAAGGAGCCAAACTCTTGCATTTTGTCGCGGAATAATCTTGTCGCGGAACCACGTTCCGCGACAAAATCTCATTCTGAGACAGAAAAATTATGCCATGTTCCTTATTCTTTGAACACTTTGTCGCGGAACCACGTTCCGCGACAAAATTTTCCATGCTTAGCGACAAAGGTTCAAATGCTTTAAGAATTTTCTGAAAACCCTTTGTCGCGAAACACTCTTGTCGCGGAACCACGTTCCGCGACAAACTCTTGCTTAGCGACAAAGAAGCATTATGCTGCCAAAAATTCTAAAAACTTGTCGGGATACCCATGTCGCGGACCTCGGTCCGCGACAAAATTTATGATATCGAGACAAAGATTCCCTTCTCTCTATTTAATCTCAAACAATCTTCATTCTCTTCCTATATTATATTGCAACACTCACATCATAACCCCACGGGTTAAGGTGTAACATTCTAGAATTGCAATATAGGGTGTTATGCTGCCCAAATTTTGATTCTCCATTTTCATTGCTTAACTGATTGAACCCTTGACCCATTAATGATTAAAGATTGAGATTAGCAATAATCAAACATCAATAATCATCATGATTAAAGGACCTTTGTTCAATTGCCAGTAAAATACTCCTCTATAAACAAAATCTTGATGATTTAAACAGATAATCCGTACTGTAATTAATTATGGTATGAAGGATCATTTAAGACCATCAATTGTGGACCCAATCCACAACCTTGCATGAGAAACCAATGTCTCTCATACAAGGAATCTTCTTTTATTTCTTATTGATTTTGTCTTTGCGTGTTGTGTGGAACAATTAGTAAAGAATGCATCAGACTAATGTTGGCGGGTATTCCCTCATGGATAACTAGCTCGTATTCTGGGTATTAATTACTAAGTGTTATTTTGCATGGTCTGGATGGCTGTCAGTGGAAGCCTTGGCGGTTCGCCCATCCGGGGCTATAATAGCTGCTCGGCTGACTTCCACCCAGATACAGTTTTATTTTTCTTATCTTAATTTCCAAACCCAAATTCCAATCTGTAATGGGAGTCAGTTGGCATCAGTCAATGCTAACTGACGATCATTATAGAAGGGAAGCATGTAGGTTTTTATCCGAATTCACAGACAGTGGAGACCCAACTGGTATTGACACTACCATTATAGGGTCTAAGCTGTCTAAATTCGCTCCATCCGAGTAATTGGGAAATTGGACAGTAGATGTTTACAGTCCACCTGATTATTCTGCCATTACTTTGGTCTCCTGACCACTTCATATCTGTGTTTCACCTTCTGTCTAGACCCACATCTATATTTTGGGTCAATTAATTTTACACGTCCCTATATCCTTATGCATGATAATATTATGTATTATTGTGGTCTGTAATTATTTTAGGATCCTTCCCTTGGACAATAGAAGTCTAGATCTTAAATAGATATTGCTTAGTAAATTTCCAACAAAAATCTCTTTATAAAATCCGGATCTGAGTAAGGGATAAATTCCTCAGTCATGACTAATTCATATTCTGTCAAGGGTTGTATTTTGGGAGATTAGAAACAGATTCAGCGATTAGGTCTCGCTTAGACTGAAAGGGTCTGTGTTTTAACTGAGAATCTAGTACCTGTTTAGGGAATGATTTTCAAATCCATTATTTTCCAAAATTGCTGTTTGTTGGAAATCTAGGATTGCATACTACACCGAGATGGGGTCCACTTGGACTCAAATACAGTGCAGTAAATAATCTTAGAGGAACATCATCCAGGCCTTGGTTATTTTCTAAGATAGGGTTGAGTTTTCTTTCAACTACTATCCTCTTCTGCCAAAGCCTATTTTTGAGTCCTGAGTGAGTGCATCCGGAACGAACTAAATCATTAGTTCGTTTCATTTGTTTGTATCTCATAATCACCCGGAAGGAAGTGAACACACTAGTGGTTCACCGAGAGCCGGGAATTCTTGATCCATACCCAATCATCTTGAATGGGTGCTGTCTTTTACTACCAGGGTCAGATTTTCAAAACCTCCGAGTGATAGGTTTTAAATGCTTTCTTTACTGCTTTCTTTTAAATGCTTTCGTTAAAGGTCATTCGGTTGTATTGAGAGTTGCGTAACTGCTACTAGGATTGATAGTTAAGGGATAGTTTAGGGCTTAATTAGAATCTTTGGGTGTGACATGGGAGAATGATAGTAGTACTTGGCATTTCAATAAATGATATGTCGGGTGTTGCTTTTCCACCATAGATGAAGTAACACACCCAGGCCAGGGCAGTTACGAATCTGTGGTATCTTAGAGTTTGTGGTCTTAAGAACATGTAAACTCATATTGTAAGTACCTGTCTGTTAAAGGGAAGGCATAATTGAGAGCATGAGAATTAGCTATCTGATAGAATTATCCCAA